>VYZM01009555.1:115902-149460 GCA_013398915.1 Dromas ardeola | reverse complement strand
CCCCGCAGCCCGACCCGGCCGCCGCTCCGCCTCCCCCCGCCGGCCGCGGGGGGGCCTCTCCGGGGCGGCCTCCGTCCCCCGCAGCCCACGCGTGCGGTGTTTGTCCGGGGCACGCAGCTGCCGGCGCTTTGCAGCCTCCCACCCGGGGCCGGCAGTCCCCTCCCGGAACACCCCAGGCTGAGCCGCGGCTGTGCGTGTTTCGTGGGACGACCTGGACGGTCCCCAGCTGCCCACCCCGCTCCTACCACCGCCAGGCTTCGCCCTCCTGCTTGGGGTTTCCCGGTGTTTTCCCTCCCAGGACTAACCGGGACAATGCTGCTCATGCCACCCCTGGGAAGCGGGCAGGCGAGGCCACCAGCGCTGGGCGTCCCTGCTCTGGAAAAGGGTTGGGGCTGGAAGTAAGTAAGAAAACCTATGTAGTGATAAGAACCTTTTTCTGGTCTGGGAAGATCTGGGATCACAGGCGCTACAAAGAATTAAAAAACTTTAGTCTTGTCACAAATCTGCAGCACCCCCACATCAAATCTAGAAGATCAGGAATGTAAGTGGGCCAAAATTGGAGACCTCTCTTCCTGCACGGCTGCTGTAGCCCTCCCCAAACTCAGCTCCCTTCGCCTCCCGCCAGATCACAGGCACCAGCTGCCTTCCTCTCTCTTTCAGATTCAGACTTTCCTCAGGTTCAGGGGCAGCACCACCTGGCCTTGCCCAGATAGATCTCTGAAAGGGTAAATGGGAGCCAGTTATGTGAACATGGAGCAAACTGGGGGTTGTTTGGAACTTCAGAGAAGGGGTTTTGGAGGGGGAGAGGAAGGAGTTCCTTACATTTGTTCTGTTTGGTACCGGATAGCTTTTGGCTGTAGACTTCACAAAGTGTGAGGATATAAATATTGAGATTGAGATTTGCTTTACACATTCAGAGGTCGACCGGCTATCCAAAGAAAAATGTAACTTTCCAAAAGCCACTTCCTGCCAGTGCCGATACATTGGGTTTCTCCTCAATCTGTGCTGATAAAACATCAACCAGCTTAAAAAAGTGGAAGCAAGCAAGGTCCTGTATTTGAAGGCTCCAAAGCCAAATGTACCTACTTACTCAAGCTTCTCGTCATACCACTGATGTGTCTAAAGAAACTCTGACAGATTTGGAGCCCTGATTTTCTGTAAGGAAATTTTTCTTTTCCAGGCAAAAGTGAACCCTGCATTTTTTTTGTGCTGTTTCAGCTGAAGCCCAAGAACACAATGTCTTGCAGAAGCATCAGTCAAAGCTGGTTACAACTTGACTGCCCTGCCTTGGCAAACACCTGCTTCAATTCATGATGTCCTTGCAACAAGTCGACCCATGAGTGCTCTTTGTGTACTTTTTTACTTGTTTTATTGAGGATTAATTAGTGTTTGTATAGTGACCGGTTGTCTTTGGTACCTGGTACAGAGGGCTGCATTCAGGCTGTGCTGTAGTTTCCTAACTTCTGTGTTATAGCCACTGTATTGCATATCCTCAAAGTGAAACAAGCATTTCTGACTGATTTACTACTCTTGACCAACAGATTTTAGTCTTATGTTTAAGGAAGGAGAGAAGATGATGCATTATCAAAGCCAAGCTCTATTACTTGAAGAATTATTTCAGCCCCCCTCTTGATCACTCTTCCACATGCCACCAAATTCAGCAGAAAACGTCTTGTGGAGTCTTGACCTTTTGTGCCTTGGAGAACACCACCCTGCATTATCGCTCTGTGCTCTTCTCACTGGTTTAACCCTGCGGTGAATCATGCAGCTCCTCGTCCCAGCGTACACAGCACTGCAGGCGCCTGCCAAGCTTTGTCAAACACAAGCACAGGTCCCAGCCCAAGGTGCTTGTTTTCACTTAAATTATGCATTTCATAACTAGCTTGGAAAGCACTTTGAAGGTACAGCACTAAGTATTATTAATGCTAAATGGTATTTTTGGACAGGCATAATGCAAGCAATTAAATAGTAATACCATAAAAACAGGTGCAGGACACAAAGGTAGAATTAAGTCATATATGCCTACTTTATATCCAAATCTTCTGGCTGTTGATTACTTAGTACAGCCTGACACTGAAAATAAGCTTTCATCTCTCTTTTTATACACAGCCCTCCAGCTAGGAACTGCTATAGCCTGTACTCAGAATAGTGCTTTCACGGGGATATGGGTGCTGCCAGCAAGGCTGGCAAGGAACTGCCATGGATCAGCCTTTGTGGAAGGTGAACAGCTGGAAGCTGCATGAGCAGGGCTCTCGCCTACTGCCCACGAGTGTCCAAAATGAGCTGCCTGGATGGATGCACGGGACGCTGGGGAAAAGACCTGCAGAGCAGCACTGCAGGCTACAATTGTCGATGGTGAAGGTAACTGCAGTGGGGATGAGAAGCCCTCACAATGCCTGCGTGCCTCCTGAACGAATGTATGGTCAGTTCAGCAATGTATCTTGCCCCCACCTTCCAACACCACCCTGAACAGCAAACTCACAGAACTGGATGTCTCTTGTACAAGGCATGCAGGAATGTCCACAGGTCCCAGTGGTTGAACAGCCTGAGCTTCATGGTAGGACATCCCTTCTATAATGCAGAATTTGCACGACTAGATTCCAGAATTGGCGGGACATCAAATGCCCCAAGTCCACTGGATAAAGTGTTAACTCTGAAGGGTAGTGATGGCTGTATAAACTAAGTTTGTTTGGATACTCCAAGTCATGTTTGCTCTGTAGTCTGCCAGAACAAACCTTTGGCCTGGTGACCCTCCTCTTTCCCCTGCGTGCAACCCCCTGTGCCGTAGCAGCACGGTGTGTGCGCTGGAACTGGGAGCCAGATGAAGATTAGCCCAGAAGAAGAATATTTTTTTTTCGGCTGGATTGCTCCCAGGTTTTGATTGTGGTGTGGACACACAGAGAGGTATGTCAGCACGACTGGGGGGGCAGCAGGATCCAGTACAGAGACGGTAACGCATGGCAGAAGCTGGAGCTGGGAACAGGATGATACAGCAAGAGAACAAGGGACCAGCACCGTGCCAGAAACCTCAGCTGCTGTGCCCGGCTGCTGTCTGCTCACCCCGTCCCTCGCAGGAGACAGGATTGGGAAAGGGGAGGGAAGGGTGAGAGCAGAAACTCACCTTTGGACTGTCCTACCTTCCATCCCGCTGGCACAGCAACACCGAGGAAATAAGGCTGCGGTTTTGCAGGCATCTTTGCAAGCGCTTTGATGGAGCAGTTGGGTTACGTTGTGCTGGTACAGCTCTTTGTGCAGTTGTGTTGTCAAACAGACCAGGAGACTGCTTCAAAAAAGCAGTACCCTCCCCACCTCTGTTATTTTTACCCTGGCTCAGGTCCCAGGCACGATTCACCTCGCCTCCACCAAGGTGCGACTGCAAGAGCGTTGGAGTGGGAAAGTGTAGCCAGAAGCAGGCAAACAGGGGTCTGCCTAAATCCACAGTGCCCCTCAAAAAATGCCCATGGCCCGGTCCCTCAGGGAGTGTTTCTCTTCAGCAATCATGGGCAACTTGTTTGTCAGAATTAGGGAGATCAAAAAAAGAGGAAAGAAAAGTTGAATTCATGTAGGCACGTGCAGCATTTGCATACTATTTTCCTCTGCAAAACATAAAAGGAAATCTGACTGTAATCATGTTAGAAATGCTCCTTTTCCCCTTCCCATTTAAGCTAAGCATTATGTATGACACAGTCCCCAGCATGTAAGATGCAGTCCAGCAGACCACTTAGGCATGGACGCTGCCTTTAACACCTGACTCTTCCTGCTGAAGGCAGTGGAAACACTTTGATGGTTAAAGTTGCACATGCTTAAGTGCTTTGTTAGGTCACAAGCTAATTTAAGGACAGAGAAACACAGCTCCAAAAGAGAAAAATAGGTTAATAACACTGAAGTTGCAGCAAATCTGTAGGAATTCTCCTGGAATAGGTTCATAATTAGTAAATCTACACTTCTCAAGGTAAATATTTTCACCTTTGCTTCAGCTCCCTTTTTCCCCTGATTTGCCTGTGGAATATGGTTCCTGGCTAAAGACAGGACAAACTGAAGACTTCTACACTTAAAAATCAGTGCCTGAACCTTACAGCAGCATCCAGGAGCCCGCACCGTGCTGCACTATCTTCCTATACAGCATTGCATGAGGGAGGTGTTTCAAGGGGGTAGCTGTCTTAAGGTAACCAATGCTGAACATGCAGTTTGGTGTGAACTCCCAAATTTTTTTAGTTCCATCTAAACATGAGGAGAAACTTTTTTACTTTGAGGGTGACAGAGCACTGGAACAGGCTGTCCAGAGAGGTGGTGGAGTCGCTGTCTCTGGAGACATTCAAACCCCACCTGGACGCGTTCCTGTGTAGCCTGCTCGAGGTGACCCTGCTCTGGCAGGGGGGTTGGACTAGATGATCTCCAGAGGTCCCTTCCAATCATTCTGTCATTCTGTGACTCCACTCATACACACAGCCCAGGTTAGTGTCCTGAGGACAGACACCTGCAATCTGAACTGAGCAGGACTCATTTTGCTCCATTTATAATACAGGCACTGTGTATGAATAAAGGTTTTCAATCTACATTTTCCCACCTCCCGAAGCGCACCAGCTCCTTGGTTACAGGCGAGGTGGGTTTGTTACGCGAAGAGATGTAACTTCAGGTTCCACCCTGGAAATTAATAGTCAAAGCTGAGCACCCCCACCCCTCAATAACAGCTGAGCAGGGGTTTTTATTGAGGTACCTCCAACCTGTCTAAGTTCTGCTTTGGGTACTTCAGTGCCCTTTTGGATCTCACTCGACACCTTGCTATCCTGATGGGCTTAGTGGGTTTAGGAGACTGTGTTTTAGGAGTCTGTTAGACTCCTGATTAGACAGGGTCAAAATCTTATGGAACTTTAGGAGTCTACAAGTAGACAGTCAGTACTTGTAGACTCCTAAAGACCCGTAAGACCTTGAGCTGGTCTTATCAGTGACTGCAGGAAAAATCCCCTTATCTTTTATCCCAAAAGTTTATCCACTTTTTTGACTTACATTAGTCAGTCTAATAAAAAATATTATCTCTTCTATCCTTAGACTGTCGCTGCTGCAGCACTTGTACTGCAGTGTATTTGTAAGAGCACTGTAATGAGCCTGCAATTGAGACCACACCACTCCTATGAGCTTTACCCTCATGCTCCAAGGCTGGCTGGTGCCTCCCAAGCATGCCGCATCCCACCAGTAGTTTGGCATCTCAGTTTTGGATCTATTTTTCGGAAGTTGGGTGAGAGAAACCTGACAAAAACCACCGTATACAGCCAATCATAGCAGAAGCTGGAGAAACACAGCATGGTGGTCAAATGCCAGGTCTGGATTCAGGAACCTGCAGGATGTATGAGAAATTAACAGCCGCTGGGCAAGCAGCTTCTTTGCAAAATAGCTCCAACTGGCCATCTGCAAGCTCCAGGTGCTTGTAAAGCAAAACTGGGCAGCAGAGAGCACCTAAGGGCTTACGCATTTTTCGTTTGATGGCTTTCTCTCACCTCTGAGGCTCAGATGAGACATGGAGTAGTTTCACTTTGAGCAGCGACTGTTTTAATTTTTTGACAGCCTTCCCCTTCCTTGCCACCTCCAGGAAAAGGCCTTTTCTCCATAGTTGCAGGTCTTGATATCTCTAGGACACACCCAGGCTGAGGACTGCAGAAACAACGTCAGTGCTTGTCTCCTGCTTATACTGCAGCGGGCACCCTTCTCGCACCTCCGTCTTCAGGGAATGGCACCCTTGTGCAGCTCTCAGGCGGCAGCGGTTTGATTTGCCTCTGTTTCCACCGCAACACCTACATGTCTTGGGTGGCTACAGCTCATTTTCAACCATGATTCAATGGAGAACAAAAAAAGCTCTCAAGAGAAGGAAGTGGGGCTAAGGCTTCTTTGGAAGCAGGGTTTAGTAATCCCAATCACCACCTTTAAAAATCAGTGCCCTTGGGCCCCGGCCAGCCCTCAGTTCTGTCAACATCTTTACTGCCAACTTTACTAACAGTCACACAAGTGTAAATCTAGTGTGAGAAGAGGATTAAGCCCATTCTGGTTTTATGGCCTATGAAACGTCTACTGCCCTGCTGCCACCATGCAGTGATACATAACACAGAAAAGGGGAATTCAGGCTGCTATTGCATCTTCAGAATTTTAAAGGAAAAAATGTGATTCCAGAAACTTTACCAGCCAGTGAAGTGTGTATGCAGACAAGGTTCCTTCTAAGTCAGAAGCTAAAAGCCTGTACCTTGCCAGATGCTGGTTGAAATACATTCATTTTTTCCTGCAAAATAAGATTAGCAACAGCAATTTTCCATGCATTCAAGTTCAGGATTTTGTCTGCAAGGGGATTAAAGCTCAGGCAAACATGAGCCCGCCTGGATACTGCCCTACTCCCTGTACTGCTCTCACTTGGGATGAGACCTGTGCAGGGGGCTATTTAGGAATGCCACTAAAATGATTATTTCTTCACTGATGACTCAGTTGGCTGAGATTTGCAATAAGGCTGAGATTTGCAATAAGGACTGAGGGAATTAGATTTACGGTTTGTAAAAATTTCTGTTGGATGTGGGTTCCTGACTCCCTTAGGCTGATATTTTCATACAAAAGGCTAGAAAGGGGTTTTTTTACTATAAAATTTATGATTGGATTTCAGCTCTTGGGCTCATAAATACATTTTGGTTCCCGGTTTCTATAATCTTAGAGCATGGCTCAGATCTCTTAGCAGGATTGCAATGTAAATACTACTGAATAGTTGTTATGATTATTAACAGTGTAACTCTACTGAGTTGTCAGCAGAACAACCACCATGCTGAATACACATTTCAATTAAAGATGCAGAATTATGTGTATTTATGCACAAGACTGAAAAGCAGACAATATTTAAAATGTGCTTCGGGGCAAGAGATACAATTAACTTTTCATTACCTTTATTATTTTCCAGGTTATCCTGGTCTCTAGCTCAAGTGTCTCATTCAGTCCTTACCTGGTAAGGTTGCTGTTGTCTTTAGTGTAAGATTTTCTGTGTGACTGCCACTTCTTTGGTCACGAGGGATAGGAAGGGACTATAATGTGATATTACACTGACCCTCGAAGGCGCAACTGGTAGCGTTTGCCAAAATGGAAATCCATCTCCCTGGCAGATGCTCGCGTACACTCCACGTCTCTGCTTGAGTCCTCCTGGTGAAAATCTCTTGCAGATCAGAAAGAGAAGTGGCGCATGGAAGACAGACTGCAGTGACCTCTTGTTTTGGTATTTAGTGCCGTTTGTTTTGGCATTGCGGATATATTTAGTAAACTGTCATCTGTTATAATTTGTGTGGCTCCCATGTTTTGAGAAACGTTTGCTATCCTGCATTGCCCGGAGTCCTTAAATTGCTCTTTCATTTACACACTGCTCTATTTTAAAAGCAGTGTTAGGGGTCATGTCTTCTCCCTTAAACCCACTGTGAGGATCCCCAGCTGCCGAACACTTGTGCAGTGGCACGGTAGGTTTTTAGCCAAGTCCTCTTCTCCTGAACAAATGATTTGGTATTTATTTGTAAATAGCTTTCCTGAAACCAAGGGAAAGGCATGCTAAATACGATGCCCATGTGTTTTCTGACTGCATGACGGACTGTCCCTTGAAGCGAGGCCCCGGATCCGTGGTGGTATCACCCTCCTTGTGACAGGCTCGGCTATTTTTGGTTGTCGAAGTCCCAGTGCCGGGCACTGGGGGACCTTTTTCTCCACAGGAGCACGTGTACCACCATCCCGTCGTGGGCAGGCAGCCACCAGCCACATGTTCGTACTGGTGACAGGTTTGCTTGCTCATCCGCTGCCCGGGGCTGACCGCAGAGCAACGCCTCACTTGCAATTTGCGGGGAAAAAAACCCAAACATGTTATTTTGTGTTTAGCCCAAACATCAAGCTGTTGGGAATCAGCAGTCACCCTCACATCTCAAAGAAAGGGAAGGAAAACAGCAAAATGAGCCCATACCAGCACAAAGCTGGGGTTAAATCCATGGGGTCGGTGCAGCGCTGCTGTCATCCCGCCCCAGCCACTGCAGGGCCCCGCAGACAGGCCCCACAACCCCTGTTCTCCCCACACCTCTCCAGGCCTCGCGACCTGCCAACCCCACCCCAGGGATGCTGCACGCCACAACCGACATGTCAGGGTGAGCTTGACCACCACACTGGCTGCCAGCCCTGGAGAGAAGCCCGGATCAGAGGCAGCCGATCAGACCTCCAACAGCCAGCTTTGGGCTTCCTCAGCCTTGGAGGGCAGCGATAACCCTCTGTCCCCTCTGCCCCCTCTGCCAGTCAGGGTGATTCCTCTCATTATCACACCTAATTTGCTCCTGACATGGGCTTGTCCTGCGGCAAGTCCCAGATCTCTTACTCAGATACGTACTACCAAGACCAGCTCTCAGTGTGCATCAAGGAGTCAAGCTGCTCCCTCCAGTTTTGGGCACCAGAGGAAGCTGCTGGACATCTCCCAGCTGCCACACAGCGAACCCGTGGCCCTTATTCTGTAGAAATAAAGTAAATACTTTCTGCAAATTTTAATGTCTGGAGAATAGCTACTGATACGTAGGCCAGTGCGATACATTGTCATGTATCATACAATGCTTGCATTGGAAAAAGCAAGGTCAAAGGAGTACACCTTGCAGGCACAGCGGAAATTTTGTGATGATTGCAGTTCTTCCGGGCGTTGTTATTATTAGGGTTTGTGGTGCGTAAAATCCGGGACTCTGCTGTGGCAAAGGTGCATATCATTGCCACCAGCAGAAAAAGGGTAAGAGGAGCCTGTGCACAGCCCTGGAGGTGTCAGCTGTAATGGAGTCGTTATGGGTGCCCGTGCAGGAGCTCGTGCCTGCTGGAGACAGGTGGAGGCTGGACCAGTTCAAGCCTCAATCAGTCGAGCTGATGCTCGAGCCTCCTCAGGGTTTGGTGGGTAGGTAGCAAAATGGTCCCAGTGAGCAGCCAGAGGAAGACAGGAGCAGAGGAGTCCCTGGCAGAGCAGAAGCTCACACAGATGAGAAGGGGCTGCTCAAAGAGGGGGGAAACACAGGCATGAAGAGCGATGAAGTCCTGTCAGGGCCAGGGCGTGGGTGAAGGGTAGCTGAAGCAAGACCTTGCTGCTGCTCCAAGAGGCATTTCTGTCCTTCCCCACCACCTCTAGCTCGGTGGTTTTCACATCTCCTCCACATCAGGACTGGCACTTGTGGGAACCATAAATCCCAGCTTAAATGAGCCGATGCAGCTGCAGAACAGTCCGGAAAAAGAAATGTAGTGGGTTTTCAGTTAGATGGCTGGAGCCAGCACAGGAGACTGTGGTTGATGGATCAGAGACAGGGGGAGCAAGTGAGCAAGGCAAGGACTTCAGCTTCTGGCAGCAATTTCCACATGGGTGAGCGTGAGCCAGTGTTTTGTTTAAGTTTATCTAAGTGGGGTGGTCACAGTAGGTGATCCCATCCTGAGCCACCCCAGCCGTGCCCACTCCTTCCATCCTACACCAGATTTAGCGATGAGAGGCCCGCAGGGTGAGTCAGCTCAACTGGCAGATCCAACAGAAAACTACTAGGAAGCATTTCTTTACGGAGAGAGTGGTCAAACACTGTAAGAGGCTTCCTAGAGAGGTGGCTGATGCCCCAAGCCTGTCAGTGGTTAAGAGGTATTTAGACAATGCCCTTAATAACATGATTTAACTTTTGGTCAGGCCTGAAGTGGTCAAGCAGTTGGACTAGGTGAATGTTCTAGGTCCCTTCCAACTGAAAAACTCTATTCTGTTCTACTCTTTCATCGAGGTACTTTCTGGGATGCTTCTGATCAATCAGATCAGCTTACTGAACAAATTCATCCCATGGTCATGTCATCACTAGAGGCAATGCAAAGGGAGTAATCTTAAGCGTGTGGTTTTGTGATGTGGCTGAGCCCGTTTACCTGCCCAGAGTCCCCAGCGCGCATGGTCTGGTCCCTGTTCCCCTCCCCATTGCGCTTGTGGCTGCAGAGCTGGCACTGGTACCACTGACCACGCAGCAATCTCTGAAGAAACAAACAGCTCGTTGCAAAAATAACAATAGCTTCTGGCTGGGCTGGTTGAGCGCCCTGACTCACCATGCCAGTGAGCACCAAAGCAAGGGATCATCAGGGGAACTGGATTTGCCGGTGGTTTGATGAGCTGAGCCATACCCGAAAGCTGCCCCTCCAGCACGACCTTGCAGCAGAGTAGGACCATGGCAAGACCCGCAGTGCCAGTTGGTGGGCAGAAACTGATGCTCACGAGCAGATGTGCAGTGAACTGTCCTGCCGTGTGGCAGCTTACACTTCCGTAGCAAGATGCAGCCGTGGGCTCCAGATGTTTCACCAACCTGGAAAAAAAAGCCGGGTCAAGGTCTCTCCAGGCAATACAGAACAAGCTGCAGGCAGACATGCATGAGCAAACGGTATTTCTGTAAGAGAACACATCTTTTAGGACAAAACTCAACTCTTGCTAGTGCAGGTGAAGGTAAGCTGGATGTGGGAGAGCATGTGCTTGTTGGAGCAATGAAATGACTCATCTGCAAGTGCCAGATGGGCCCCCGAGAATGCCCTGTGTGACACAGAGATGCTGTTATTCCACTGCCCCCATGGATAAAACAAAATGTAAATCTCTCTCAAGTTCAAAGTATTACCCCATGCTGTTTTAATAACAAAGTTCACTGCGTAATTTGGCTCTGTGCTCCTTATTCACTTCAGGCAAGTCCAAAAGTGAAATGGGAATGGGGTAAGAGGCCAGAGCTGAAATGCAAAGAGAAGTTGCTCATTGCTGATGTTTAGTTCGTGCCATTAAACCTTCATTTTCAGTGCCACTAATCCTCCATTTTCATGACAACTTCGAAGATCCATTATAATTATAGTTTAATGAAAAAGCTGAATCCAGAGATGTCGCTGCAAAAGGGTAATTGCCTACTGTGCTTTATATTTAGAAAAGGCAATTAACTGTATATTCCAGGGATGGATTGAAAAGATGAAATTTAGCAATGACAGAATTCAACAATTGGGAAACCTTTGTTTAAAAAAATATATCTGGTATTTTTATTTTCTTTTTACATTAGGGCTCCATAGTTATTTCCATTTTTAAAGAAAGATTGATTTCAGCAACTGCTAGAATTAATCAGACATGTCTAACCAGGAGGGTACCTGTAGCTTTTACTTATTGAAGAAAGTCTGCACCTTACAAGCATTTACTCAGATTCTTAATTATCTTTTTAATAAAACTATTAGAAATGGTGAGTGATGCTTTTTTTAACAAGGTTATTTTTCACTTAGGTCAGACTCAATGGAGGTTGGGTTGCAATTAAAAATGAGTAAACAGGTGCTTTAAAATTTATTTTTACTGTACAAAATATCTTAACCATCCTGAATACATACAGGAAAAGACAAAGAAGTTACACTTTAAAAAAAAACAAAACTAACTGATCTATTAAATAAAGGAGCATTTTCTGTAATTGGATTTGGACTTTTTTTCAGGTTTTCAAGATTTCAGAAATGTCAGCTCTCATCCTTAGCTGTCTTCCTTTCTTAGGTAAGAGGAAGAAAGCAAGTTTTCCTGCTTTTTCAGTTGTCAGTTAGTTTCTTGAGCTATCCTTAACCAGGTAACTGACTGAATTGAAAATAAGAAATACTCTTTCTGCTCCTGCAGAGCAGGCTTTTGTTGAAGCCAGGACCCTGCCTCACACCAGCGCTGGCTGCTGGAGCCTCAGACCAGAGCACCTTCTCAGGAGACCGGCTCTGCAACATGCAGTGACTTTACAGCTACATTAAACTGTGGCTGATGTGGGTCATATTTAATTATAAATAGCCTTACTGCCAAAAGAGTAAATACAATTAAACAACTCCAATTATCTTAGTATTTTTTTGGGAGAGTGGTGCCAAGAGCTGGGATAGTAGGTGGGATATTGGCATGGCAAATCCTTCTAATGAAGTCAACAGCACTTTGGTGCAAATCTCCTACATAAAATGTTTAGTCCAGGTCCTGGCTGGGAGGGGTGTCTCCCACCAGCGCGGTGAAGGCCTGTCTAAATGAAGAACCGATATTAAATGCTTTTAATCAAAACCCCTGTGATTTGCAGAAGCAACGATGACATCTAGCGGAGAAGCGCATAATTCACACTAAGGGGGAAATCGCAATTAATGCTGCGGGACAGCAGGTAATGAGTACTTGGGAGGGATTTTCCCAAGGAGAAATTACCACCACTGTTGCTAGTGGCTGGAAAGTCACCAACAACGAACGTTTTGAAAGTCTATCCCAATGATTTGTAAACGTTCCGTGACCCTGAGTTTCTGGGGGAGAGCTGGTACCCAGCGCTGAGACCAGCCCTGTTTTAAGCACCATGGAATCAAATTTTCTTGTTCCAGCCTTAAAACTGATAGGTTAAAGCAGCAGAAGGAAGGGATCTTGCTGTTGAGCTAAACTCTTGTGACTCTAGTGTTTTGCCCGTTTTGTACTACGGTGATTAACGTTGCATGCTTCTGTAAACACTGAGTAGTGGCACACACTATATATCGTTCCTTCTGATGTTAGCTGTGAAAACCTGGGAAATCAGATTTTTTACACCTGTAGTCCATGCCTCTCTGTGTGCTTTTAAAGGACAGTTTACCAACAAGTTGGATCAGAAGAGAAGTTAAAGGGGAAGGAGTTTCCCTAGAAACCTGAAAAGGCAATAGCTGGTTTTATAGTCCTGATAAGAAGAAAGATATCGAAGGGAATGATAAGCCTCCCATGGCATAGAAATGAGTGTGAGTCTAAGGTGGGAGAGCCCACAGTGGGGTACTAGGAAAACCTGCTACCACCAGAGCCAGCAGGGAGAGGCTGGAAAACCAGACAAGCGCCATGCGTTTAAGTTTATTTTGCTTTTTCAAGTGCATGAGGTCTACCCATAAGCATCCTGTTTGGAAAATGCTATTGCGTGTCCAAGGCAAAGCCTTTAGACTGTACAGGTTAAATTTCCTCCAAGACCCAGGTTTCCTACAGGAAACACAGAGGCAGAAGCAGCTTCCAGGGGCTTCCCCAGGAGAGGTGGCAGCAAGACAGTATTGGCAGGACTGCCTGATCCCAGAAACTGTGTGCAAAGAGCATGGCCTGGGAACTTGAGAAAACTCTGCTTTTTCAGTCTTGAATTATAACAGACCTGTAATCAAATAGGGAATATTCTCAGGCAATATGTAGAAGAGAATGTCTAGTTTTCACTGACTTAAGGAAATCTCTTAAAAAGTAGGAATTCCTATGGCTGCAAAGGCTGCATTCCTATGCGCTGTTTAAAAAAATTTAATCAAGTCCTTAAATAATGAGTTACACAGAGACCTAAAGCATTCCTCAGTTTAGGCTTGTTCATTAAAACTTAACACTAATAGAGAACTCTGGGATTGTTCAGGATTACTGTAGTGTTCAGCCTAAATCTCAAGGTAAATACTTGACTCACGTTTTCTGCTCTGGCAGTGTATTAAATAGGCAATAAAGCTTCTCCCTGAATAAAAGGCCCTGTGTCTCACAATATCCCTTTCAGCCGCTGCAGAAAGCCTGCAGACCCTGCACGGCTCCCTGCCTGACTCGGCGAGACTGGGATGCGGAGGGGTGCTGAATCCTTCTCATCCACGCACTGCAGATGCCCACAGAAACACCAGAAAGCAGGACAGCTTTTCTGAAGTCATTTCCACTGTGATAGCTTCTTTTAAAGCAAATTGCCTTCACGAGCAGTTCCCAGCATCCCATGTTCCTGCAGTCCTACAACACAATTTTACTCATTACATTTACATGTGTTTTTCTTTTGTTTGCTTTTCTAGTTTGGTGCTTTGTTAAAGCTTTATTGGAACACTAACCTGAAACTTGCAAAGTCACACACAGACATAACAGAGATGCAACTGCTGGAAGAGGATGAAAAGTAATCCCTGCCAGCACCAAGTTGTGTTTGCTCGGAGTAGAGCAAAGTGGACTGCGTGGAAATGGCAACACGTATCAAACAGGCAACCCCGTCTGCATTGAGTGCCTTATAGTGCCTTCTCTTCTAGTCTCAAATGGCAGATCTAGATGCTGAAAACCAATTCCCAGCATTGGCTCTTTGGCCAGAACAATATCAATATTTCAGACTCCCCATATATGCTTAGGTATTTATTTTCTTTTTCCAAACGCCCACACAAGGCACACCAGTACCCACCTTAGGGCTTATGGACAGCAATAGGTGGACACGCAGCAGCACTGCCCTCTGCCTAGAGTACAGAGGGCGGTAAGCTGTGGCCATCTTACATGTGCCAGCTCATGTCTTACAGCTCCCAGCAGCTTGCAGGCAACCTTGAATGTTACTGATCAAACGCCTTCCAGTCCCACCCCTCTCTTCCATTAATGTTATCGCTCAGTGTGCAAACTCAGGGCTCCCCTTTCCTCCACACAACGTGAGCTGCCCACAGAGATAACCGAACTCATTGCTGAGACTCGGGAAATCTCCACTCTCCGCTCGAGGTGACTAAGCAGCAGTGCTCCTTTTTTACTTATTTACCAGCAGTGGCTTATTTTTGTCCCCACCACGTGCCCATAAAGCACAAGCCAGTGCACAAGAAGTAGGAAAGCAATTAAAGCTGAAGGTTCATTTCCCGGTTGTGTATTCCGGGCTGTACAGAAAAGGGCAGATGTGCAGCTCCCAAGACATGAGCCCCCTTTAGTCTATCATTTCTCAAGGCTCGCACTAGTTTATTATGGATCAGTACCCTCTTAGAGGTGATGCCTGTATTCTTGCTATACTTGTGAAGCAGCACTTTACTCCAGGATTACCCTGGCTGATTTCAAGAGGCTTGTTTGCGATGTTTTAAAGCTCCCCACAAAATGTGAGGGATGCGATGCAGAAGTACCGTGTGAAATTTGCTGGCCTGTGTTACACAGGTTAGCAGTGCAGAAAATCAGAAAAGGGTTCAAAAGCTGTGAGTCCTTATGTCAGTGAGAGGATTTACAGATAAGAACTTGGTGTAAATGGTTGGGGAATTTGCCGTGTGGAAGGGCAGCAAAGAAATTTCACTGAAAAACCAGCCAGTGGGATGGTAACAGCTTGGTGTAAGAGGGTTTTTGTTTATTTTTCCCCTCTTTAAGTAAATAGGAGGCTTTTAGATTTCTACTGATTACATTTTTTGGTGATAGATGCAGGAAACCCATTTAAAGGAGGGATCTGCACCAGGGGAGATTTAGGGATCTGGGCATACTAGGAAAAGCTACTACAGAAATTTCATCAGAGAGTGTTTGCTTGTGAGGTTTCCGCTTTTCTCTTTACAGTCACCAAAGCAAATGGAGTGCAAACTGGAGTGACTTCCCCACGTCTTTCAAAGGTTGGAAATGGGTTACAGATGAGGCTGCTCTGCCTGTAAATGGTCTTACTTAGAAATACTTGTGTGGTGTGAGATTTCCTGTGTGACCGCGGTGCCCACGTGGGCGAAACTCGCTCATAAATCCCATGTTTTTGGGAGGCACATCACGCAGTTGGACCGAACGTGGATGAAGTTTTTGGAGAGCAGAGGACCCACTGCACAGGCACGTGCAGCACAGCGTGCAGGTTTTCTTGACCCGTGCGAAGCCCTCACAGAGACAGTCCACTGAGACTTTGGCTACCGCACCTCTGGAAATCTTTAGTTAACAGAAAGGACTTAACCAGAGAAAATCACTGGAGCCTTGAGTCCACCTATAAATGCTAGCGCTCTCAGGCACTCTGACAAACACCCACACATCCATCCCCAAAATTTCCTAATTGATTTTAATGAGCAGAGAGAGCCACAGGTGAGTGTCCTGGGAGATTTATATGTGCCTTCCCACACTCTCACAGGTTTCTGTTTACCTGCATCTGGAAAGCTGACTAATTCACTCCAAGCTATGTGTAATGTTTGTTCACACAAGCTGGGAACACTGCTCCTCACAACCCTACAAATGGGGCACATTTCCAGAATTTCCTTCTCAGGTCCCTTTTATTTTTTGCCACAGATTTCCATCCCCCTGGTTTAGGTTTCTCTTTGTCCACACGATACCTGCCTCAAGGACGCCTAAAAGGCTTACAGTGGCCAAGTGCCGCAGAAAGAAGAAAGAAATTAGTGTTTTCAGAGCAACATCCCATGACTTGGAGCAGGTCTCAGTGTGCACAAGCCAGTTGTTGGATCAGTTGTCCTTGCTCCCCACTCCTGCATCCCAGCCTCCCTGGCTACCGAGCTCCATGCCGGCCAGGGCAATGCCAGTACTTCTGGATATTTTCCTACATGTCTTTGCTCCTCCTTTAGCTCAGCAGATGTGGTTCTGTTGGTGCACATTCATAAATGCTGTGATTTATCTGATGCACAGACTGGCACATTTATGCACTTACTACACGTAGTAAACCTCAGGTCTGGTGTGTGTATACAGACACATTTATGTAATTGAACATTTAGGAGTAATTACTCTAATTGCCTAGCCTGACTTGTTAAGACTCCCATTCTGAAGATGAAATTCATTTACCTAAAGAGGCTCCATCTTCATCGTCCCCTTCATTCTTATCTGCCCCTTACACAGCCAACGGCTTTGCCATATCCCCTTCCTGCACCATGACCCTTCATGTTAGATGTAGGCAATGGCTAGGGCTGCTTAATCCTCAGAGCTGGATGCACGTGTCACAGGCGGTCTGCAGTAAGGTGTGTCTGCTTGCACAATCCCACAATTTCTAGCAAACCCAGCTGTAACTTGCCATGGTGTCCCCTTCTCCCTCCCTCTGTCCCCTCTCAGTAACCAGCACCGGCTGAAGAATCCTGCGAGGTCTGGCTATGCAATGTGAGTATCTGCATTTGTGCATGAGCTAATCCCTCCGTGTTTGCAAAACTCCCCGATCTGTCCATTCACAGATGAATCTGCAAACGAGAAAACACTATGGTTTGAGCACAAAGCTGCAAAGACCTTGATGTTACGAAAACCAAGCCTCCAGCACATGGGTTGTAACTTCGCATTTCAACTATTTAGATAAGAACATGCCACCTATTCTATTACTCTTTACAAAGGCTCAGGTTTAATCATTGTTGTGCCGAAAGGAGATATGCCTTCATTCTTGCAATAACTCTCCACTGCTTGTGCTGAGGCAAAGGGTCCTGAAGGAATGGAGCCGTTGTAATCATTCGCCTGCTCCTCTCAGCCTTTCTTAAGGGACAGACCTTCACGTGTTGATCATACACTGTCCTGAGCCACCTCACCCAGCAGCCTTTTGCTAAGGGGGTGAATTTTTGTTTTCCCAATTCTTTTCAACAGATGTAGAAATAATACTCAAAAAAGTAACCAGTGAGATCTGGAATGGAGACTGAACCAGTGCTCTTCCTTAGCTCTGCAAAGGCATTAAGTTATTGTACTTTAAAGCCATGATATAATGAAGATTATTTAAAATAAATAGCACAGATGCTTTATGGGCTTTCTTCCCTTTCTGAGCTCTGGACAGCTGGACTTAGAGCAACTCTTGCATTTATTTAGACAGGTAGAAATAAAAATGGGGCGAACTCATTCATGCTCTTTTAATTCTCTGAAACAGCTCTAAATGAGATTTTATTGTTTACGTAGTATAATAAAACAGGCAATGATCCAACATAAAGTTTCATGGTGCTGTCCTTCAGAAAATTTCTGTAATACTTTTGTGGGTTGCTTGCTTGTGTGTAATACACATTCCAGACTCCCAAGAATAATAACAAATAACCTTTATAGCATGCCGCAGCACGGTCACCCAGTATGAGAACAAATCTTTCCTTGGAATTCAGAGGTACCTGCTCCTGCTTGGCACCATTTCTCTGTACCACTAGGTGGCTTTTCCACCTGGTAGTTTGTATCTCTTTCTTCAAAGTCACTACAAGTACAATGAACCTGCTGGTAAGCGCAACCATCAAACTGGTGGAAAAGAGAGAAGGAAGCTAAGACATCATTCAGAAGATGAACTCTTAAACTCCCCATACGTTTACAGCAAAATCTTTACCAATCCCTTGTCAGTCCTTCTAATGTTTTGTTTCAAGATAGTTACAGCTGGCTAGCTTACTTCTAGATTTTGAGTAGCATAAGGTATGTGCTCAGATATATTTCTCTACAGCTATGAAACTTTGCCAAGTACTGCATGTGTCTAATTTTATGTTAGAAACTTTTGTAGTTCATCAGAATAAACTAATTAGTAACACAGAAACAGGATGTGTACTATTTAATGAAATGCACTGTCTCACCATGTTCTCAGGAAGAGTAAATCCAGGTTTGCCTTTTCAGATATTTTACTCTGGTTTTTAACTTAATTTAAACTTTTTAACTACAGAACTTCACTCACACGTAAACACTGCAAATCATAGAATCATAGGGTTGGAAGGGACCTCTGGAGATCATCTAGTCCAACCCCCCTGCCAGAGCTGGTAGTATCTTTTTCAAGTAGCACTCAATGTCTTGAATTCTCCCCAAAAAGAAAAGCCCTGAGTGGCTCATTGACTAGAGTACAGAACAGTATGGGGGGATGAGGGCCACATATCCACAGCTGTGTTAAAAAAAAAAATACATCCCACCCCCAGTTTTTCTTTAAGTTTGGCCATGTTGAGTTGCAAGTATATTATTGGAAGCAGAACACAGCTGAGTTGGGCAGAGACAGACCTGAGAAATATTAGAAGTTTGGTAGACAAACTCAGGATTTGCATTTTTCATTCATTTCAGACATTTTTTCCTTTCACATGTTTGACTCTTGTTTTCTATTACAGAAATGGCCATATATTCACTGGTGAGAAACCACGGAGCTCTCTCCTGACAAGTACCAAGTGAAAAGCTGCATCAACAGCTCTTTCAGGCAGAACACGGTGACACACATGGGATTCACACACAAATTTTAGGGGGGCTAATCCTGCAACTAATTTTACATACATCAGGTAAGATTTCAGAGAGGAAAGCCAGCTGCTGATGAAAACGCTGGAGAAAGCTCCTGCTTTAGAAAACAGCAAAGAGCCTTTTGGACTTGATTATCTGTGTAAAAGCTGTTTCCCACCTCCAGATAATCAGCAAAGATGGACCCAAAAACACTGGCTGAGAAAAACACACTCAGAGCTGCTCTGCGTTGATGCAGCGCTACTTGCTCTTGGTTGCCATGTGCCAATTTGCACCATTTCAATTCAAGTGCCTGCCCCGACTGTAGCAGCCAGCTTTTTACACCAACTAGTTTTCAATACGCAGCTTTCCCAGAGGCCATGGATTAACCGCAGATTTCTGAGGGAAAGAGGAGGATAATAGTTAAATATAGTGGAGCAAACTGGCACCATTAAAACAGGGTAGTAATATCGCTGAATAAATAAAGCAATCAAGAATACGTGATGGTTTTCTTATTATACAAATACCTTTCAAGCAGCCTTTAAATAGCATAACCATCCATGGTATAATCCCCTCAGACCCAAGTGAGCTCCGCCTGAGCAGCCAACCACAAGCCATGTTATCACATTACCCTGGTGCTGACTCAAAGTCAATATACTCTACTCCCAGGGCGCTTTTCTCCTGGGGCTTAGCACTATGAGAACGCAGGCACACAGCTTTTGGTGGGCATGGAGCACAAGCAAGAGTCGTCTGCGGTATCTCGGTGCATGCCACACCAAGGTCCCCAGACCTACCTGCAATACACCATGTAGGTGCATGTCTGGGCTGATCTTCAAGTTACAATAATCCTAACAATAAAAAAAAAAAAACATGGCAGTTTAGGTCTGCCATGCTCGAGTCCTTTCATCATAATCTGTGCCTTTGCTTTGGCCTGGCAGAGTTTAATGTACCTGCACGGCATGAACGTAAAGCCCTGCCAGTCAGTGCCAGCAGTATTTCACTCCCAGTGAGCACTGCTGTACGTGGTTTCACCAGCTGAAAGGCACTGGAAGACTAGTAAAGCTCAGGACAACCTCTGATCTCATGGCTGTCCCTCAAGCTGGATTATCTCTGCAAACATGCGCTTCCCTTAATCTCTATACTATCTTTTCCCAGACAGAGTAATTAAAAAAGTTCCATGTCTTTTCCCTGGCTTCTTTTAGCTAAACATTTTTCAGCCCCCACCCTGTGCCCACAGTCCGTAGATCTGTCCTGTGATTTTTTTTTTAAATCAAACTTTGTACTCCTCAGTCAGCTCTGCCCTTTATACAGAACTTTTTTCAGGTTAAATGCTCTCTTTTCCCCTCTCCACCTCATGGAGCTTTATTCATATGCCTGAAGAGTCCTTGTGGAAGCAAACTCTAATCCCAGCCCTGCGTGGTTTTTAAACACTTCCCTCCATGAATTTCCATCATCTGCTTTTAACTCACTGTGCCCACAAGCCAAAGCAGAGAGCTGCAGTGCATGTGCAATGAGAAGTGGGTTGTCCATGTCAGGGTTATTCCCTGACCTTCTGCAGGCCTGGCTGCGCAAAGGGATTTCGGTATGATGTCTGTCAGTGAGTGCAAGCCCTACGCAGAGGAGGCATCACTCAGATGGGGATATCAAAGCGAAAACCTGGGGCCGCTGCAGGAGGCAGCCGGACACCTCTGCCAGCCTTGCTCAGCCACCCAGGCCAGGGCCACCTCCTGCCCACGATGTACCTGCCTTCCTCCCAGCCCTCGGAGATACCCACTGCTATAGAGGCTGCAGCTCTTGGTCATGGGAACATTTGATATGCCTTCCATATGGTTGGTATTTCTGTTAGATGTTCCTCTTGAAAGCTTCTCTCTTGTCATCTTCAGGATTATCTGCTTTGTTTTTAAGCCTTTGTGAAATAGTCTTATGATAAACATGGGACATGCATGCTGTGGTGTGATGTTTTTTACTGTTTTGGTATAGTTAGAGGACATGCATAGGACTTTGACATCAATTTTCCAGCACAACAAACATGTTGTTATAATCCTATATTCTCAATTATTTTATTTTGAGTGCAGTTAGACCATATGGGGAAGAGTGTGAAAACAGCTTTTCCAAGGTATCAACTTTGTTTTACCAAGGACTGTGCTGGCAGTTTATACCTCATATTTCAGTTGTTCATGGTAAGGAAACATCAGTGGATTCAATCTAATAATATTTTTCTACATGGGTGCCAAGGTTCTTGCATCTGAAAGGCTACATGAAAATTATTCACAAATGCAGGTATTCTTTGATAATAGCTTTTCTGGCACTTTTCATCAGTTGATCTACAAAGGAAATCAGTGTCCGTATTTTCCTGTTATTGGTACAGAAGCAAAGAGAGGAAAAAGGACTTGATAAGGTTTATGCCTGCTAACAACATAATGGTTTGCAGAGGTGTTAAAGACTTCTGGCTCCTCTTGACTTTATTTGGAGTTAAGAGAGCCCTGGAGGCCCATCACGTAACTATCAACCTTGACCTAAATAATTTCTTAACATTTCAATCTATTTACCATATTTACAGAGAGTATTTCAACACTAAGAAAGGAAGTTGCACCATAATTCTACTAGCAGTAGTCTCACAGGCTTCTCAAAATTCATTTCAAACATTTTATGACCTTACCAAGATTCAGACATGTTCAGCTTTCAGCACTGAGTGGAATCCCTATGACTCCAAAGGGATGTGTGAGCACGATGCATAAAGATAAGCCCTTGCAGAATCACAGCAGTGGGCAATATCTTCACTGGAAATTAAACATTTCATGGTGAGGTATTACAAAGAGGTATTTTTTTCTAATTACACATTTGGGAGCATAGTGTGGCTGCTTTAATTTGGAGATCACTTCCTACTGAAAACCTACACAGACTGCCTTCTAAGAAATAATCCTTGAAGTAAAAGATGACATCTTCTAAGGTTTTTTTTAAGTGCCACCCAGGTTCATGCATACAGGCTTCCTCCATCTCTGCACGAAAAGAGTACTTATATTAGTAACTGTACGTGGCCAAAAAAGTGGCTGAAACCAGAAGGCTATAAATGACCATTTACCCAAAATTTTTAAACTTCAGTTTTTAAACCATTTAAGCCAAAATATATAAAACAAGCCAGATTTGTTGAACACATGGCTCAGGTTCAGTGATACAGATCATAAAACTTAGCCAGGCTTACATTGAATCTGATCTCAGCTTCAGATTTGTGATTTACACTGGTTTCAGGTTTTCTTCAAGTATTTTGCATGCCCTAACAACTGCATTTTAGTTTTCAGTGTCAGGGTCCTTTGTGCACCAACACGCTCTGCAACCTCTCTCCCCTGCTCCGAGGGGTTTTGTGCCCATGTTCAGGGCCAGGTCTATAAACCTGGGACAAGACTGCAGGGAAAAGAGCTGTGAGAAGTCTCCTTCAGGCCAGGCTATGCCTGGCCTTGTGCCTAATCCTGCCCTTGCCTCCTTGACTTGCCTTTCTGGCTTGAACATGGCTCTACCTCCTTGCTGTGGCTTTGCACAGCCATCATTGGGCTGTAAGTAATCCCAGTTCTTGTCATCGGGGCTGCTTTGCTCAGCTTGTTGGTGTGCTGCAAGGCTGTGCTCCAATAGGCACTGAGCTCGTATCAAGAGAGCCTGACATGTGGTTTTTCCAAGCACTTCTTTCAAAAATCAAACCAGCTTGCTAAGTTACAGAAAGTTACAGAAGTAACAGAAGTAACTTGCTAAGTTACAGAAAAAACTACCACATCTTCATTAAAAATCTTGCAGGCAGTTCTCATTTAGTTAAACAACAGGATCTGCCACTTGTGTGAAGTACCATTTGCCAGGATTTCACAGAATGTGATATGCAATAGAAGCATGACGAACACTCTCTTGCACCATCTAGATGACACTTCTTTCTGGGTACAGAAGTCCTGGTCCCATTTTAGTGAGTGTTTTGTTGGACGGCAGTGATTTTGTTGAGCTAAGAAGGCGTTCTTATTAAATCTGCACCTGAAATAGGGCTGTTAGTCATTGCTATACCATCTTTGTCTTGTTCTCTCCATTATTCTTTGGACACAACACAGAGCACGCTGTTACTAGCATGAATGCCAAATCTTGTGGACTCAGAGGCTGGAAATTTCTCGAGGACAGAAGAGTAAGCTCTATTTACATACTGGATAATATGCAGAAACCTGCAATTCTATCTACAAAGCTTTAGCATTTTAGTTAGGCTTTGTTTATGATTTGGTTGTGTAAATGATATTGCATAATTATTTTCGTACTCATCCAAGGACATATGATATATCCTCAATCAACTGCGTCACTCTGCCTCTGGTTTTTTATTGAAGTCCAAGTTCACTAGGAACAATGAGGAAGAGTCCTGTCCTAGGTAGGACTTACAAGCCATATCCCACAAAGAAACGACTCCACTAAGGGAGTGATTCTGTCTGGAATTTTTTTTTCCAGAACAAATCAAACTTTTCTCTTATTACTGTCATTATCAGGACTCTGCCAGTGCTTTTCTTCAGCTGGCACTTAAATATGTGGCCCTGGTACTACCATATGACCAGAAGCGTGAGCACTCGACCAGTGCTGGTAGGATTAAAGCATACGGCAGAAGCAGTTGTACAGTTTGCAGCTGCAAAAGTGCTGGCAGACACACTATGTACACAAAACCAAAGAAAGTTTTAAGAGCTCTCCTGACTGCATACATGGGTTAAGTATCCACCAAAAAAATGCAGGGGAGAAAGCAGACAGAGCTAATGATGACAAGGTATATTAAAAAGGTGTACACGCATATACATCTATATTTAGATACACAGAGATGGGCAGCAGGACAATCATAAGGCAAAACCACATTACAGAAAGTGAGCATTTTCAGTCTACAAGAAATAAGGAGAAAACCATCTGATTAGCCAGAAAAACTGCAAAATTTAAGGTGAGGTGAATGTGACAACTCCAACCCCTTCATGAATAGTGTTTTGTCTTCCTTTGTTGTCTGGCTGAGCTGGTTTTGAAAGCCCCTTCATCAGCAATATGTAGTTTCTAGCACAATAAAGGTGCAAAACTAAACAATCCTTAGAACACTCAGGCTCTTAACTGTTGAACCTATATTGCAAGTTACTCCAGTCATGTTTGGTTATAAACAAATTTTTTTTTCCTAAAATACAGTGATCAAAAAGATATGCAGTCTCCCACCACCTCCAAAATTAGTAACTTCTTCAAAAAATGCTTCTCTTACTATCCATCATATTTTATTGCTTGCTTTTCAGCAGCCACAGCAGATCACGAGGGTGGTATTAGAAGATGTACAGGCAAACTAACACAGAGCTCCCGCATCCTAAAGTTATGCTTTAAGCATGGTTGCACCACAGCTCTGTGAAATGGCAGTCTTGGGTTCTTGGCCACCTTCTACCATTTACATACCCTGATTCCAAATCTACAGCTGCTTAACTTTTGTTGCATTGACTAATCTCACTGAACTCCAAGGGCAGGACTTAGGGGGCCTCCAATACAAGTATTGCAACTCCCAATATCTGTTAATTCAGATCACCAAATCAAGTGCCTCTGCTCCCTTTGCAGCCAAAGCAGTTAAGCTCCATCAAATATGGATCTCCTACACCCCAATCACCAAACTGCAAGTCAAGCGCTGTCTTGCTAGGTCTCTTTCTAGCCCTCTGCATCTTACAGCCAAGTCTAAATACAGGAGGTGGGATGGAAGATGCAATGCCTTGGATTATGCCATAACCTAGTATCTACAGCAGTCTTCTGAGTCATGAGCGGGTTGCATCCCATCAGGCCAAGGTGAAACTCAATTTAGATTTCCCACTCCCTAGCTGATGACGTTTATTAAACTATTATGGGAAGGATAACCTCTGGTGCTTCTCCTCCCTCACCCTTTTCACAGAAGCCTGTGGTTTCTCTATGAACAGCACTGGGCTCATCACTACAAGGCTCCGGGTGTGTACAGCAGAGTGGGCTTCTCCGGGGATTCAGGTGGAATATAGACACGTCTTTGCTGTGACGTGTCTTTGAACCATGGGAAGACTCAGCCAAGAGCCTAGCCCTACCTGTCACTGCTGCCTGTGCAGTTACGGGCACTCCAGTTTAGTGACCTGGGGAACTGCCAGGACAAATGAGTAGGCGGTAGGAATTTTTGCATACCTCTAGGGTCAGACAGCTGCCACAGCAGGAGATTTATATGTAGTTTTCTTGAACTTGGCCAAATGAATCCACCTCAGTCCCATTTCTGGTGCCCAAAGTACATATTGTAGAACCTATCGATAGTGACAATGCACTTATTTAAGGACTTGGACGTCTGAGGGCAAGCTATATAACCCTATGTATTTTAACTCACTCACCCCTAAAATTTTAATTACTTACCTCACGATGATATTTTAAGGGTTAGTTTACATTTGAGGAAACATCACAGACACCCACATAATTCTGAGAACTCTGCGTAATTAAGAAACGCAGCAATATTCATGCTACCCTGAGAGCGAAAGCCTGCAGAACTACTGGTTACATTCAAAATACTTGTCATACAGGTTCTGAATTGCCCTGGGATGCATAGGTTGCATTACCTGGAAAAGGGTGCAGCAGTAAGGCAAGCAAGTTGTTCTGAGTATCATCATGTCTGTTGAGCACACCTGGTCTTTCCTTGAGACCCTCCGAGGGACTGGGAGCATGTGACATCCTGAAGATGGAAGACTGAGGGAGGTGGCTCACTGGCATTTTCAGCAGACTGAAAGGAGAAGGCCGCTGGTGGTCTGGATATTCACAATTCACCTGCAACAAACAGGACCCCAGCAAGAGTGAATTAATATTTACTATCACATTTGTAAAAGGGCTCAGAACGGTTCTTCCCAGGAAAGAGCTCTGACCACTAGGCATTTACATCAAAAGTGAGCATCCTATCCTGTAAAAAAGTGAGATCTACCCAATTATTTATAAAAATACTCATAACTGACAACCATCAGTAGATCCTGTATCGCACATAGTTTAAGGTATCTTGCTTTTAGTCCTGCCTGAGGTGTGGGATGGAGTTTCAGAGCCATCCTCGCATTTGATTTGTATCAGCTAACTCCAAACAGCTCTCTCATAAGCCTGCAGACTTCCTGGTCTGTTTGTCAAGATATCTGCCTTTTATATTGAATTGCAGAGGGACCATAAGGGCTTAATTTTGGGTTCTAGATTGTAGTTTGAACGTTAGGAGTTAAAATGAAAATACTACAGTGCTTAACATGCTCACACACATATTTTTTATTGGCTGCAGATCAGATCTTTGTTCTAATATGGATGACCTCATTTGTAATAACAGCTATGGTTACAAATAGTGCTCCTGAAACCCAGGAGAATTCATAATTAGTATGAATTATGAACATATTCCCCCCACATTGTGGCTTCTTTTCCACTTCTGAATGGAAAATGAACAAATGTTGTCAGAAAGAACCCTAGGGAAGCTTTCACTCCTCCTACCCTAATGGTGAGTAACTTGACACACCCTTGAACATGAATCGGCTCCATTTCATAATCTCGGCAAATTGGGATCTTCCAAGAAAGAAGTCCAGAACTGATTAAAACATGCATCTGTGCGTGCTAAAGCAAATTCCCATCTGCTGTATCTCTTATACTTCACACCCTGATTCGCTCATCACATCAAATCTCTCTTCCCTAGTGATTTATTTGGCGCATACATGCCTTGCCTAGTTTCCTGCACGTGAACTTTTGCGCCTGATGGTAGGACTTAAACATGCTACCTTTCTCCTCCCTTTCATGTCCTCAGATGCCACGTGGTAAACCCTGTGCTCCTGCTAGTCAGGTTGATTCCCATGAGTTCCTTCCCATTAGTGTAGAGTGGTGTGCATTCCTTTAATGGGTTTGAGTAATCAGAATGGGTCTAGCCTCTTGAAAAGGCGCTTTTTTCTTTTTTTTTTTTTTCAGTGAAGCTGTAACTCCTAGGATGTGATCACCTTGTCTCTGACAGGAGTCTTGGGCGCCCCTCAACTCTGCAATGCCCTACTGAGAGGCTTGTTTTCATCCTTGGACTGGGGATATGTTCTTTGAACTGGCCCACCAGTGAACGGAATCTACCGCTGGGCAACCGGGAACTGGGATCCCTGCTGCCCTTGGCATGCTCCAACAAGAAGCTTCCCGCTGCTAAGAGTTCTCAGCGGTTGTTTGCCCCTGCAGCACAGTTGGCTTGAAGACACCAGTGTAACTCCCACTCTTGCACAAAAAATTTGATCCAATATGCAATAATTGTAGTTCATGCAAGTCAGCATGAAAGAACTCATTTCTTTCTTAAAGGACAAATATCTTTAAGGGATCTGCAGAAATTACAGTGATAAAAAGGCTGCAAGTATTGTATAACCACAAAAGTTCAGATAATGTGTGGAAGAAGAAACCCTCTAATTCTGGGCTCAAGGATGTTGAAGAGCTATGCACAAGTTTGGGTTTTTTTTTCTTCTATCCCTCCTCTGCTGTCTTGCTAGTAATAAAACATAGCTATAAAATAATGCAGTGATAATACCCAAACAGGTGCATGCACCGGCTTAGTAACTTGTCTCTTCCACAGACAAACAGTGTGGATAATAAAGGAGAGCATGGGAATGAAGGCACAGTCAGCTATTCTGAGTAAAACCAGGCAATTCTACAATTTAATTCCTGGTAACCAGAGCGAAGAAACACCTTCCAGAAATGAGTTTCACACCCACAACTAGGTATTATTAACCCAAGCTTTTGAAAAAGCAGGAATCTCAACCTCCTCCTCTTTTTCTGATTTCTTGTTTCTGAAAAAAGAGTATACAAACCCTACCCACCCACAAAGCTACCAACCTCTCCCCTGCCTTCCCAAATTTAATTTTTTTCAATTCCAAATCCTGAGATGAAGAGGCAAAAAGACCAAGGGTTTGTTGTTGCTTAAAGATTTGTTAGTCTTTTTGAGACACCACAGGACGAAAAAAAAATCTCCATTTTCTCACAATACAGACAGCAGATTACAAAATTGAAAAATTAAAATTACAGGAACCTGGGAAAATTGAAGAAAAATGAAACTGTTACCAAATCTGTATCTCCTTCCTAGTTGAAAAATGAAAGGGGTCGTAATTACACATTCAACTCCCTCATAGAGTTGTTCTGAGTTGCCAATCAATGACCGTAAGACACTCTCATGCTATACACTCTCATGGTATAATTGAGGACATATAATAATTCAAGATAATGTCAAAATGGAATAATCTCATCTTTAACATAACAGAAACACTCCTTAAATAATGTCACCTTATCTGAATTATGTTTGAAATAGCATGTGACATGGTTAAATACATAGATTTAACTTCACAGAAGAATTAAGACTGTAACAACTGCATTCCTAGAATGACTTTACAGAGGAGACCCTATCACTGCAGTCTCTTTTATTACTTATTTTCAACTTTTTTATTCTTGTTTCTTATAACAAATCACAACATTGTACACCTTGCATCTGCATACAACTCTCTAGTCACTAAAATTCTGTGCCTTTCGAAGATTATGTACCAACATAGACACATGGAGAAAAAAAAGAAAACCCAACCCAAGCAGCTGGGCAGATTCAGTAATGATGGGCCCACTCAGCCCTCATCTAAATGAGGCGGCAGTATAATAAGAAGTAAATCTTGTGACATGAGAACATGCGCTGCTGTGCCACCCTGTGCTAAAACAGGGACATACCAAAGCCACCTGATTCCATTCCCTTGAAAATCCAGGCTTGTAACTCTGAAGCAAAACATTCACCATTTAAACAAAGCCTGTACTTTCTGCTTTTGTTGCTTATGGTGCTATTGCTAATTTAATGTTATTTGGGCCTTCATCTTTCGTTTTAGCTGGTCTGCCAACGGATCAGATTTCAGAGGTACCCAGTGACCTTACTCTAGCATACCCAAATGCTAGGGCAATTTAATAGTGTGTGAACAAGGATATTTGCCTAAAGAATTTAACAGATTTACGAAAGCAAATAATACAGGGACAATGTTATAAAACCAAATGTAGAATAAAAAGGAATTCTTACATATGGAACTTTGAACATTATCCTGAAAAAATAAATACATAATTAGGCTAAATTGAATTGAGGGGATTGTAGCAGGTCATTGAACTAATTTTTATTGCAGTTGGTAAAGTTTTTAGCATAGCAATCAGAACACCAACAAGAAAAGAGACAAGAACCAAGCCTTATTCTTTCCAAACTACTTAACTTTTTTTTGCCCATGGAGAACAACAGGTAGACCTTATCTAAGAGAAGTGCTTCGCTAGATCATGAAATACATCTTTGTGAAAGATGGCTAAATTCTTTTAAGTTCTATTGAAAAAGCTATCACTGGAATTCATGAGTGATAACTTGTACAGAAATAAGCTATATTTTAATATCTTAAATTGCTTACCAAGAAAATACTGTACAGAACTCAGCAATGACCAAGTACAGCATAAGTAAGCTGAAAACCCTTCTGTATGTTCTTTCTCCCACTGCTGTAATGGAACACTAGCACTTCCCCAGTGCTCCTTCACTGAGCTATTGCAATAGCTCATACTCAAGAATAAATTAAAGCACTCTGGGGTTTTTTGCTTACACTAATACGTATTCATTGGAAATAAAATAGATTTCCTTATTCTCCCATGTATTTTTCAAGACTAAATCTTATGATAAATACACTCTCTCCTTCTCAAATCTGGGTACTCAACAATTTCTTTAAAAAATAATAAACCTGGTATGACTAGCATATTTTATTCATCTACACTCAAAATTATCTAAAATGAAGCCTTCCTCTGACTCTAGACACTTTAACATTATTAATAATGTAACAAAACCCTAGCAACATTATAATAATAACTTCAACAGGAAACTAGCCATTCAGACCTCTACAGATACTCCTTTCCATCCTTCATCGTGCTGTGAAATAATATTAATTCTTTTCACAAAATGCTATCAAACAGATGTCTTTTGCACAAAAAGATGACCAGATTCAAGCTATTTCAGATGATGACAGAAAACAAGTCCCACAATCCTGGAGAATGCCCTGCCACCTGCTCCTTCAGTTACGTTAGGAGAGAAAAACAACTGACTGCCGATGACTCAGATAAACTGGTCTCCATTTGTTTAAAGCTTTACAAGGCAGAACCAGTACCTTAAATAGACTCAGCAACCAGTGGTCATCCAAATGGATGCCAAGCAAGATGTTCTGCTTCATAAAGGAACTCCAGGTTCTGCTCCTATCATTGGGCAGGGTGGTCACAGCAGCAGCTGTAAGCATGATGTATTCTGCATCTCATCTGCCATCAATTCCCACAGCTGTCTTGTCAAATATTTACAGCCTGTGGGAACATGGCTGCAAGCACGCTGGTTTGCCAGGCATCCTTGAAAATGCATGTGTTACGGCTGTCATGCTCAGACAGCACTTGTGTGGTAAGCTGAAATGTATTCAAAACAGCTTTGGGGAATCCATTGCAGATAGTACAAAGAAACACATTTTCTGGAAAAGTTCAGTTATAGGGTGCATACCACACTCCTCTTGGTGTGCCCACTGCAATGGTTATATACTTTAAATGCACAAAGGTAATTTAAAAGCTACTTCAGTATTAATGTCATGTAATTTTCACACTAATAGTTCAAAGTCAAAGTAAACAAGTTTCAACCACACACACACAAACACTTTCTGCTTTTTTAAGTTACCAAGTGCATACCATAAAGACAAGTCTCACTTTATCCTTTGTAATCACTGTGATTTTTTTTCCCTGTACAGTTATTCAGATCTCATTCCAGAATTCATCATCAAGTTAATTAACAGATTTCAGTTTGTTCTGTGTTTAAGGGGAGATTGTTTGTGGCTTGACTCTGGGAAAATGCACAAAAGAAGGCAGCAGCTTGTTTTTCAGCTCCTGTCTTTGCATTTTCCGTTCAAGAACCAGGAAAAAGGGAAGAATGTAAATTAGGGAGCACATGTATCTCACAGGATTATCATCACACATTCCTCAGAAGGCAGAGAAATGACAGCACACCTTCCATTCTCAAGACAGAAAAATTGATCATGTACCATTTCAGGGGTAGGTTTTTTTCATGTTTCTCTGCCAAGGTGCTGATCTGAAATCTTATTTATATTTCATTAATTTCTCTTTCAGTAATAGCAACTCCTCCATTAGGAATATAATTGTTTATATTCTGATAATGCCTCAAGTGAGGTTAAGAGTGTACCATGCAAACATATGCAACATATAAATATATATAGCGTACAATATAGGAAATATATCAGGATTCATTTGGTGCATTCTGATTCTCTTGGCCTTAAGGCAATTTTACATAACCGATGTTCACGTTGTGAAATATTTATTGGAGGATTACTATCCAGATTTTATAAGAAATTTTCTTCTAAGGATCTTTTCCTTCAGAAATTTAAATGGAAATGAAGAGAAATTTTTCCAAGTAATCCCAAGAGTGTAAATTTAGGCAGCAAAAGGCCAAAACCTTTAGATATTGTCTTAGTAAGTATATTCTGCAGCCAAGAGCTTAATTCAGATCAGCTATTTGTGGAGCATAAGTATTTCAAGGCCAAAAAAAAAATTGATTCTAATGCTCATGGTTATTAACGAAATGTCTGCTTCTGGCATTTAAAATCTAAACCATGATGGTCCCACTACATTAACCTGACACTATGCATATTACGGACCATCAGATTTCAACCTGTAATCATCTAATGAAATAAAACATAACTTCTGCTCAGCTAAAAAATAATTTTCAGAAATACATGTAATCTTCAACAGAAGACACAAAACAATGAAAAATACTCAGCTTCTCTTGGGAATGTGTTCTGGTGGTTAACCATGTAAAAATGTGCATCTTATTTCCTATTTAAATGTACCTGGCTTTTGCCTCCGGCCATTACTTCTTATTATGCCTTTCTCCAATAGATTAAAGAGCCCTTTAATATCCTGTATTTTTCCCCAGGAATGTTCCTATACACTACAACCAAGTCACCTTTCAATCCTCTTTTAGACAACTTTTAACAGCTTGAGCTCTTAAAACTTTCGAGTGTAATGCATTTTCTCCAGCCATCTTGCTTCATCTCCATCTCCAGCCATTTTGCTTCACTTTTGCTCTCTTATTTTCCAATGTGCTTCTTAAAAATCTGAAAACCAGAGCTGTATGCACTTTGCTGTGGATGGCATTGTTGAGGCCAAACATGAGAGGTAAAATAAACATATTTTATTCCTTTGTTTATACATTGATTAATCCTTTCCTGCTATAGCAGCATACAGGAGAGTCCTTATCTGATTGCTTACTTATTCTGACCCTTAAATCCTTCTCAAAGTCATTACCTTCCCAGGCTATAGTTTTCTATTCTCCAATTACAGCCTCCACACTTGATTCGTAAGATAGACAGCTTTGTAGTTGGCTGGATTAAAATTCACTAATTTTGAATGGGCTGCTTCTACCAGCCATTCTGATCAGGGCCCATCCTCATCGTTATTTACAACTCCATTAATCCTGGAGCTGAATTTTTGCAGCAGCAGGTTTAGATCTGCTTCTGGATCATTGTTAAAAACGTAGTACAACATAGAACCTACTACTGTAAACTCTTTAGACACCATCTCTTTCAACGAGGTTCTCTTCTTGAGATCTGGCAGCAAATTCCATTTGCATGGTTTATTGGCACTGCATGCACCCAATTTTAATGAGAGCATCATGCAGCACTGAGTCAAGTACCTCCTCAAAATAGTATTAATAGCTCTTTTTACTAAAACATTGTGTAGACTTGTATTATATTCCTTCATTTCAACCTTTTATTATTTGAATTCCACATCAGATTTTCTATTTTGGTTAGGATAGCTATTCAGCTCACTAGTCATTCTGGTCATATTGCTCACCCTTTTCAAAAATGGCACAAGGTGACACATTTACTGCTTGCTTAACCTCCTAATTTTAAGGCAAGCTACAAATACACTGAGTATTAGCAAGCCATAGGTCAGTATCAGTTGGACAGGCAGAAGCATCAAATAGCACCGGTGACCAAAGGCTGCATTTCTCATGGCATTTCCAGGATGGAAACCCTAGAAACTGTGGACATTCAAAGCACCTGACTGCAAATTTTCTGGTCCTGCTGAACACACTGCCTTGCACACTCACCAAGGAGGAGGCACAGAACTTCCTCACAGTTATGGAGAGATGGGGCAAGGCACGACCCCTTCCCTCGCCCCCAGCAGAAACCTCCCTCAGTAGCTGTCTGCTCCACATCCCTGTGGGCAACCCGCCGCCTCCATCACTTAACCGGCCTGACCGCTGGGGCTAAGGCCACTCACAGTCTCTGCTTGAAGTCAGCTTTCCCTCTCATGTTTACACCACCATATTGGGCTTCTGGGGTGGAGCCGGGCTGAGGATGAGGCAGAGGAAGGCAGGGGCAGCCGGGCACAGGCCTAGGGGGTGCTGATGCCAGACATGGTGGCTGAGACAAGGAGGGCAGCAGCTCATCCTAAGTCAGAAGGCCGGACAACCAGCTCGCCGGGGACTGGTCGAGCCGCTGACCGGACTGCGGCCGGCGAGGAGGAACCGCCGCGCCCCCGGTGTCGCCCAGGGCCGCCGTCCCCCCGCGCCCGCCGCCCCCGTCTGCCTCCGCACCTCAGGCTCGAGGCTGAGACACGCCGCCCCGCTGCCTCGCGCACGCTCGAGTCCTGATTGGCTCCCTCTGCCAGTAGGGGCGGGACCGGCAGAGAGCCCCCCCCCACCC
>VYZM01009555.1:85336-115888 GCA_013398915.1 Dromas ardeola | reverse complement strand
CGCGGTGAGGTTTCCTGGGGCTTCCCCTCCCGTGCGGGGGGGGGTCAGTGCGCAGGCGCGGGGGGGCGGTGACAGCGAGGGGCGGTGGCGGACGCGCTCGCGCGTGAGGGGGAGAGAGGGAGCGGGCGCGGGGCCGGGAGCCGAGCCGGCAGCGGCTGCCGGAGCCGGGCGGTGTCCGTTGCTCCGCGGCGCCTCGCCCTCGAGCAGGTTTCTTCTCCTCAGGGAACGGTTCCCCTCCTCGCGGCGCGCACGGGAGCCCCCGTCCTTCCCGCCGCCCCTCAGGCGAAGTCCCCTCAGCTTCCCGCCGGCCGGCCCGGGTAGGGCCTCGCCGCCCTCCGCCGCCCCCAGCGGGCGGCCTCGTTCTCCCGCCATGGCTCTCTGCCGGCGCCTGGCCCGGCTGGCCGCCCACCTGCAAGACCCGCGGAAAGTGGCCGCCTTCCAGCGGCTCTGCGGGGTGGAGGGGCCTTCGGGCTGGGCCGACGCGGAGCAGCGGGCCGGGGGCCGGGGATCGGTGGTTAACGGCGGCCCCCCGGCCGCGGAGCATCCCGCCGGGAACGGGACCGTGCCCGGCGGGACGGGCCCCCCGCAGCGGTGGAGGAGGCGGCCGCGTCGCAACTCCCTCACGGAGGAGGACGGCAGCCAGGAGTTCTCCACCCGCAGCCGCTTCCTCTACTATCTCTTCAGCCTGGGCACGGAGCTGGGTAACGAGCTCTTCTACATCCTCTTCTTCCCTTTCTGCATCTGGAACTTGGACGCCTGGCTGGGCCGGAGGCTTATCATCATCTGGGTGTGGGTGATGTACCTGGGGCAGTGCACCAAGGATGTCATCCGCTGGCCGCGGCCTGCCTCCCCGCCCGTGGTGAAGCTGGAAGTCTTCTACAACTCCGAGTACAGCATGCCCTCCACCCACGCCATGTCGGGCACCGCCATCCCCCTGGCGCTCCTGCTGCTCAGCTACGGCCGCTGGCAGGTAATGCTCACCTCCTTGTCCTCCCTGTGTTTTCCAGCCCCCGGGTGTAAGGCTGTGATTTCTTTTGTGGGGAGAGAGGGGCAGAGTTTGGGTAAAATGTGGCATTCGTGCATTTTTTCCTTGGCCTCCCCCTTTTTTATTTGTTTTAGTTTTTCTATGATCTAAGCGAGTGCTCATGTAACAAGAGCTGTTCTTAATAATTCTGTCTTCTGAATGGAAGTTCTGCAGACTTAGTGAATGGTTAGCTCAGTGTGCATTAAAAGTCTGCCTTAACAGTCTGTATTTTGTTCTTGTGAGATTTTTTTTTTCAACTTACCTCTTGCAGGGTGAGTGCTTTGCATGAAGCCTGGATAGGCATCTGATATTTTTACAGGCAATTGGTTTTACTGACCGAGAATTTGGTGGAGAGCCAGGAACTAAAAGGCTTTTTGCTGATCCTTTTTTGCTTTGAGTCACTTTGTAGCTTGAGTCAAATTACAGCTTTAGCCTTTTCTTTAACGGTGTCTTTTAGTTTCATTACCCATAAACTGGAAATTATTACTTCTGTTTTGAGGAGTACTTATACTTTCAGATGGTTTTACAACTACTAATGTGCTAATAATTAGCAGGAATCGATAATCTCTGATCTTGTCAGCACCTTCATTCAGCAAAATCTTAAGGTCTGCCTCTTGTACTTTGGGTCAATAGCTTAAGTTAAAATAACACTGCTGATCATCGGCTTTACGCAAGCTGTGGCATGTGCTTCGGTGCTTGCTGTTAGTGGTACAGGTGACAGTAAGAACTCCAAAGAAAGCACGACACATGCTCAGCTCTCTAAATCACTGCACCAATTTCAGTAGTAAAAGAGGGAGAAGGCTTTCCCAGGCAACAAATGTTCAGTGCAGGGTTTTGAGTGCTCTGTGTGTAATGTTTAAGATGTTATCCAGTAAGTCTGCTCTTAAGTTGGTAATGTTTACTGATTCTTATTGTAATACTTGCTATTTTAAGTCAGATGTCATCTTGGTAGAGAGAATTCTCTTTTTAAGCTTTATGCATGGGCTGAACTCCTGTCTTCCTGGTTACTGTTAACAGTCACCAGTTGTCTGCTGTCACTGTGTGACACTTTGTGGCTGTATTTCAGCATATAAATTGTGTACCTGAAAGGAAAGCGATAATTGAAGGTTAGAGATTGTATTTGGCCTCTCTTTAACGAAAGTTTATGTATCTGCTTCTGCAAGGTGATACAGTCTGCCCAGAAGAAAGCTATTAGGGTTTCACATTTGTTAGGAAAATGTGAAGTATCACTCTGCTAGAATTGTGCAGACATCAGATAATGCCGTGGTTTTGGGTGTTTGAAACAAATATTTGGAGTTCTGTCACCGAGATGCGTAATCTTAAAATGTTTGGGGGGTTTTTTGCATGACTGACTACAATCTGAATACTTGATTATTACTTGTTAGATGTGTAGGGCTGATGATAGTTGGAGGAATTAACTGGATTTCTACTAATTTACATGTGAGAAACGTCATCTAGTACTATCAATTGATTAGCTTTGTGCAGACTCTGATGTCATGTGTACAAAGGAGAACCCGGCTTGATTGCTTTTATAGAACCAGCAAACTGACAATGTGTGAAATGGTATTTTTGCCAGTGAGCTGAGTTCAATCTTCAGTCTGCCAACCCTGCAACTGCAGTCTGTGAAATACTGTGCTAATTGACTAAACATATTTATAATGAATGCATATAAAGAAATCATAAACATTCAGCCTTCTTGTAATTCATTTAGAACCATGCTTAAGAAATGAGGAAGCAAAGTGTTTGAGTCTTTATTTTAATTCCTTTTTCCTATGAGAAGTGTATAAGTAACAGACCTCTCTGAAACCAACTTCTACCATTTCAAAATGTTCACTTTTTAAAAAATGCCCCTTCTGATTTTTAAATTACTTCAAAATATTCATCAGCAGTTAACCTATGGCATGTTGAATATCTTTTGATTCACCTCTAAAGAGAGTTAAGCTTTCATCTAGTGCTTCTGCTGTTCTCTGTATTTTACTTGTGTTGAAAGGGAGCAGAATCTATATGACAACTTTTTGACATGTTTTTCTGGAAATAGATGGGGTTAAGCAAGATTAATCTCAGAACTTCTTGGAAAGCTTATTAACAATAAAGAAGTTTGTAATAACTCTGATTTTTTATTAAATTATCCATATTTATCAGTAGGTACTGATGGTTAGATTTAAACTTGTTGGTAAATGTTGGGGTACAGTCTTTCTATATATTCAGTATAAGCAAGCATTACACAGACCCTGATCGTGATGAGTCCACATCTTAAGACTATTTGTTCCGAAAAATCATAGTGGAGCAAGACTGAGTGTGAATTTAAGCAGACGCAGCTGTAGCTCTCTGCAGGGACTTATATTCTGGAATACAGGTAACTTTGAGTGTGGTGCTTTGAAGTTTATACTAAACCTAAGAAAGCCACTCTTGCTCTAAAAGAGGTTACTCCAGTGAGAAGGGAATCACTTTCCTGTGTAGCTTATTTGGAGCTTGCTTTCATTGGGCTATGACTTCCTACTATTGTGTAATAGTTCTTTTCTATCAGAGAAAGACAATCTATGAGCCTTTCCCTTGAACAACATAGAGAGCAGAGCAAATCTGCTCTTATTTTTCTAGGTAAGGCACGAATTGTCCATTTAAAACCAATTTTTTTTTATTCCAGTAGGTTTTCTTTTAACCTGTTGAATTAAGATTGTGCTTTCCTAGTTTTCAATGCCTATCAGTAATTCTATTACAATTATTTTTCTATCATGTAGTATTCAAAAGGGTTTTTACTGTACACAGTAAACCAAAAATATTTGCTTATAAATGCAATTGTTCAAGTAAAATTTTTTCAGAGATGATGGATTTTAAAGATGGTTGTGACAAATTTTCACAGTTAGAGACTTTGGACATAGGGAATATTCAATGCAACCAACTTTCAGACAGCAACAAATTATATGTTAAGATAACTTTCATAATAGCTAACTGTTCTGTCCGTTGTGGAATATAATTTTTCAGTTTCTCCTTGTATTATGAGAGCTTGCCTGAAACTTTTGATTCCACTTACATAATCTTTATATATTTATTTATTTAATATTGTTAAATCTCAGCAGGGAAAGCCACTCGTTTCAAAGACACTTCAGTAACCTTGAAATACAATGCTCATGCCAAAGACTCACGAGAATTCAGGAGTGTTATAGATGTTGATATTTTTCTTTTCGTCTTTGAAGCTCTGGTACCCTGAAATATTGACAGTTTGAGCTAGGCTGGTATATATAATTTCCTGAAAGGGGGAGAAAGATATCGTGAACTTCTAATTATCTACAAAATCTCCAAAAGCCTGGTGTTTTATTTTGAGGACGGGGTGGGGGGTGTGGGGGGGAAGTCAGTCAAGGAGACAGAAAATATGCTTTTTTCCCAGAGTTCCTCCAGGATGCAGCCTTGCTCTAGCAGTAGTTGTCTGGATTAGGAAGTGATGGGTTCACACTCTTTCCTGAGCTCTGCATTAATGAGCTGAGTCTGGAGCTGATGACACTCACTGTATGTAGGCCATTGAACGAACTTTAAGTTGGTATTCCGAAGGAGCCCAGGGCCTTGATTGATGAGTAGCTGGCCTCTGTAACTACTTTGACCGATGTTGTTTGAATGGGCTTATCTTCTGATGCAGTTCAGATCACTGACAGTGTTGTCCTCCCTATGTACTTGTCTGACAATGTTATCATTAGTGATTGTCTTTCCACCCCACTGATGGTAATGGTGACCTTAATAAGCAATACTGCTAAACCCACAGTAGAGAACATCTATTCTGTAATGGTTCCTTTGACTGATGCACCTAAAAGTATTTTTCAGTTTTCATTTACTTAGTGCTCTCCTGACTCTCCATTATACCAATTGTGTAAGAATGGCATGTGGTACCAGGTCAAACACCCGTCCAGAGATCTTTCATCTGCATTATTACTTTTATCAACCAAAGCTGATTAATCAAATGAGATGGGTTTGACAGGATCTGTATTGGGATTTCGGAGATCTATGTTGTTCTGTGATTCTGGTTGATCACTACTAAATATTACCTCTAGAATTGTCTGCCTGCTCTTTCATTTCAAAAGGCTAACTTCTCTCAGATCCTCACTGGGAATGGGGAATAATTGGTTATCGGGGTTGGATGAATAGTCTAATCACAACACTGCTATAGTAAGGCTTTTACAGAAAGTAAGCAAATCCTAGTTTTAAGTGCCTGCCCTTGTTGAAGAGCTTGCATTATCAGTAACATCTATGTAATGATAAAACTGGAAGCTACGCATAGGTGGCCATCTCTCATATTCCAAGTCTGTGTGTAAGAGCAAGTACAGACTCCTTTCAGAAAGAGATACCTCATCTCTCAGAGAAGCCCAAATGGTTTTTGGCTGAAATACTAAAAAGTTGTGAACAAACTTAGGCAAAGAGATGTGCTTGTCTAATTGGTTTTCTTACATGTGTTTCTTAAAATAAACAAAGAAAAACTCTTCTGACATGAGAAGCATAGGTGAAGGACTGATCTGAAAACCCAGAATTGCCCACACAATGAAGAGCTCTTGAGAAAGAGCAGTGGGAATTTGGAGGGTCAGCACTGGCCTTGTTTTGTGTATTTGAGTCGCAAAGCTTTCTTTTGTGGGACGTAGTAATGCCTGTAGTTTACTTGTAAAGCAAGCTGGAAAAAGTCGTATGGCCCGTTTGATTCAGATGCTCTTAAAAGTTTGAAATGAGCATAGCCAGTTCTTAGAAATCCCACTGGGGAATCTCTGCTACAGGTATACAGCAGCCTGTCCTATTAAACTGTGTTGATTCGCATTAAATATATTTTTCAGTTTTGCATAAGCAAATTTTTTATTAACGTACAGGATCTTGGGGGGAATATGTAAAAACAAATGCTGTAAGGTGAGATGCAGAGTTTTTGATGAACAAAGGATTCAAAGGGAATACTTCTCAAGCAGGTTTTTTTTTTCCTTAGCACATGTAAAGCACTTCTTTTACTTTTAAATAGAGTGTGTTGATTAAACCTGAGGAAACTTCAGTTTGCAGAAAAACTATTTTTTAGGTGTTGGGGGCGTAAGCAGAGTGACCTGTAGGTGATTCTTGCTCTGTGTGTGTTCAGGGAGAGATTTTTTTAATTAATGACTGCAAGGGAAAGAAATAACAGGCTCTAGTTCCTATTGTAACTCTTTAATTTCTTTTCACGTGATGTGTAGCAGTAAGTTAAAACTTTTAAATCCCTGCAGGGCTGGCATTGAAATCTTTATCTTGGAAATTAAAGAAGAGGTTCTTGCGATGACATGTAGCACACTCAAATTTTTATGCTTTTTGATGTTAAGATTGGAAGAAAGAAGGAAATAATTGATAAATGTAGTTTAACCTGTGTTATTTACCACTTGGCTTCTTTTGAAAATACAGTTTTTTGTCCCTTTATTTTGCCTAAATTGACTTGTAAGTGGTCTTTCCTTTTTAACCATTCTCTTCTCCCTTTTTTTCTGCTCCCTCCATAAAATCATTTATATGCTGTGCTTTTTGTACTCATCTGGCCAACCAGTGTCTCAGCCATTCCTGTAAACACTGATTGTAGATTTTCATGTGCCTGTTGACAATACATAGCCCAAATATCTTATTAAAAGCATGATGCTGCAAGTGCTGCTTGGATTCTTTCAGTGAACTCTGGCTGAAAATAATTTTCTCAAACTCGAGCTGAACTTCTGAATTATCATATGATTAAAAAAAAAAATAATCATTGAGTAATACTGTAGAACACTGAAAATATTAGAAAATCAGTTTGGAACCCATTGTCAATGCTGGAAACTTCTCCAGTGTAGAATGTGCTTTTAAAAGTGCTTTTAAAAAGTAAAGAAATAAGCATCTAGAGTGTGTTTTAAGAATGTTCCATTATGAAAGAAGGAATTTTTTGACCTAGGTCAAAGCTTTTAGGACAGATTGTTTCCTTATGAGCATTTTTAAACAATGGTTATGTTATTAAGACTCTTGGCAAAAAGTCAGATGAAGGGGAGGGAGGAGGATAGGCACTTGAGGGAAACGTTTTCTGTGTGATCCAGTCAGAAGCTTGCAAGCCCTTTTTAGAGGATGTAATTGAACAAAATGAGAATTTCCCGTTAAAAACATAGGGCATAAAATTCTCAAAGACTTACTGGGAGTAGTTTCGCTGCTGTTTTCCAAATATGATCAGTTTAATTCAGTTTAGTTAATTAAAATAAGTTTCTGGCTATGGGAACAAAATTGAGGCCTGAGAGAGATGAGTAGTCTACTCAATCTGCTTTATTCCTAGCTTTGCCTTCAAGTTAATATGTGAATTTAAGAAACCAATTATCCTTTTTTATCTTTTTTTTTAATAATGTGCTTGGTGATCTGTCGCTTAGTCATATACATTAAGACTGGGGTACTTTTCTTAATGGGTATGATGCCTTCAAAGGAACATACCTATTCAAACATTTAAAAGCCAAAATGTCAACAAAGGTATCTTTTTAATCTGTATGTTGCATTTGTCTGTCTCTCTCTAGCCTCTGCCTTGTTGTCAGTTCCATCTGCCTCCACTTCATCTTCTAATATTGTATTTGTATTACATACGTATGCATATTATCAAAGTTTTATTCTGGCCTTTGGAAAAATACTTGTGCAAGCTGTATATCAGTGATTTGATCTAATATGGAATGGGGAATACTTTTCTCAAGGAGAAAAATGCCAGGTTAATGTTGGGTTTTGAGTCAACATGTGACTTTTGAAGTTCAGATTGAGTACTGTGTGAGTGTCTTTATTTTTGTATAAGGTTAAGGTTTTCAAATCACAAGTTTTTTTTTTTTTAATTTGGAAAAAAGAAAGCAGTATGCAGTTTAGTAAATACTCCCCATACTCAAAATTCTTGAGGTGGTATGGTAGCTACGGAGGCATAATGAGTTTTTGAGGATATACATAGGATGGTCTTAATTGAGGGCATGGAGGCAGGGTTTGAGATGTTTGTGTCTAAAATGGGCTGTTCCTGAATATCTGACTCTAAGTGACTCTGAGTACGGTCAATTGAGATACCTCAATTCTGTTATCAGAAAGAACAAGCTGAGAGAAGGAAACCTGTTTTTTATGTCTACCTCTGCCAGCTGTGATCTCTGACAACCTTTCTGATCCTCATCTGAAAGGAGATACGATGCCAATCTGCCTTCTTATACCTAAATGAGTAAGAATAGCAATGAATTGGGGAAGAGGGGTAGAAGTGAACTTGTGATCTTCTGTTCTTTGTGCCTCTGTAGCTCTGATTTGGCATGCAAGGAACTATGGGACTAAAATTGCTGGAATTCAGCAGTCTTGCCGTAGTGTCTTTCTTTTAAGTAGAGAATGTCAGCGTGTCTACGTACAACTGTATAGAAGAGATCCAAAAGTTTATAACGCAAAGAGAATTAATAACTGTTAACTTTCAAATTTGTGAATGCAGTATTTTCCAAAATAAGAGACCCAAGAAAACCTAAAAAAGTTTACTGCTTATCGCTTTCTTCCATGAACGCTTGAGATTAGTTTATATTAAAGTTTTCACAATAATTTTTCATGTTTATTTTAAGTAGAAAACATAATAAAACATGTTTGTTTGTGTTGTGTTTTTTTTTTTCTCTGAAAATTCATTTGTGCTTGGGAGAGACGCTTTCTGAAATCCACTATTGCAAAGCAGGGCTGATTAAAAAATGTTAGATAGTCCTAAGGCATTATACAATTAGAAGATGTTTTGATGTCTGGGAGGGTTTTGTATGCCTAGGCAGTGGGAGGTTATGGATACTTATGACCATGGTATAACCAATGTGTATATGCAAAATACATACAGGCAGTCATTTTCTAGATGAAACACCATTTAGAAAATGCTTGCTAGTATCTGACTATTACATTATTTTCAGACGATAATTTGGAAGAAAATTTATGGCATCAGCTTTTTTAATAAGAATCAAGGTGATGTCCCTTGTAGGTGTTACAACTTGGAATGCTACTGAGCAGTCTTCTTGCTGAGCTACAAGGTGTGTGTGAGTGCTAATATTCTTTAGTCACCCTGTACACTTATCCCTACATGCGAGGACAAAATACATAGTTGCCTTATCACCTCAAGGCGGATTTTAAGCAGGTGCTATTAGTTCAGTGCTCTAGGAATTCTTGACCCAGTGGCTGCTTTTAAAAGGTATGAGTGAAAACATGCCAAGGAGGAGACAGGGTCTTGTGCGTTATTTCTGTTGAAGTAGGGGGGGTTCCTCTGCTTGATTTCTGCTAATGTCTGAGGAGGCCAGTGAACTATGGAGCCCCAAAGGGTACCTACAGCTTTGAGTGACGTTCCTCAGGAGTAAGTACTGGGACAAGCACTGTTTAACATCTTTGACGTGGACAGTGGGATTGAGCACACCCTCAGCAAGTTTGCAGATGACACCAAACTGTGAGGCGCAGTCAACATGCTGGAGGGAAGGGATGCCATCCAGAGGGACCTGGACAGGCTTGAGAGGTGGGCCTGTGCAAACCTCATGAAGTTCAACGAGGCTAAGTGCAAGGTCCTGCACCTGGGTCATGGCAATCCCAGGCACAAATACAGGCTGGGCAGAGAATGGCTTGAGAGCAGCCCTGAGGAGAAGGACTTGGGGGTGTTGGTGGATGAAAAGCTCAACATGAGCTGGCAATGCGCACTTGCAGCCCAGAAAGCCAACCACATCCTGTGCTGGATCAAAAGAAGTATGGCCAGCAGGTTGAGGGAGATGATTCTGCCCCTCTACTCTGCTCTGGCGAGACCCCACCTGGAGTACTGTGTCCAGCTCTGGAGCCCTCAGCACAAGGACATGGACGTGTTGGAATGGGTTCAGCAGAGGGCCACAGAGGTGATCAAAGGGCTGGAGCACGTCTCCTGTGAGGACAGGCTGAGAGAGTTGGGGTTGTTCAGCCTGGAGAAGAGAAGACTCCAGGGAGACCTTATAGCGGCCTTTCAGTATCTGAAGGGGGCCTACAGGAAAGATGGGGAGGGACACTTTATCAGGGAGTGGAGCGATAGGATGAGGCGTAATGGTTTTAAACTGAAAGAGGGGAGATTTAGATTAGATAGTGGGAAGAAATTCTTTACTGTGAGGGTGGTGAGACAATGGAATAAGTTGCCCAGGGAAGTTGTGGATGCCACATCCCTGGAGGTGTTCAAGGACATGTTGGATGGGGCTTTGAGCAAGCTGATCTAGTGGAAGGTGTCCCTGCACATGGCTGGGAGGTTGGAACCAGATGATCTTTAAGGTCCCTTCCAACCCAAACCATTCTATGATGCTCTGCACGTGAGTGCGAAGAAAATCAGATTGGTTATGTGGGCAATTCTGCGAGGTATGGTTGTAACATTAGAAGAAACCAGGAGAGATGAAGGTTAAAACCTTCTTTAGATCAAAATTTATTCCTGTACTATGTATAAAGATGTTTTTATGTAAACTGATAGTTTTTTTACTGACTGATAAGTAAGCTTCAAACATAAACTGACAGTTGTTCAAGTGTGCTGGTTATATAGTGGGAGCATAGAGGAGAATGTTTTGTGTGGGAACTAATCACAAAAATGGACTGAACTGTTCTATTGAGGAATATTATTTTAGAGGAAATTAGAATAATTTTTTTATCTTCTGTTTTTTTACAGTGGACTGAATAAAGTACAGCTAGGCATCCTGTAGTGAATAAGCGCTCTCGGCTGGAAAGAAACTGGGTTTAGGACTTCAGTGATTATGGCTGTCATGCATTAAAAATACCATAAATCAGCATGTGCCTAATACTTCAAACACATTTTTGTGACTATTTCAGTAAGAATAATTTTGCTGAGTTTAAGTTAAAAGTTCTTCATTACTTTAAGAATACACGAATCAGGGTTAAATGTATAATTGGCTTTTTATTGGGGATACAATAGGGAAGTGTTTGAGGTCTTGGATGCAGATACTTTGCTACAGAGGAACTAAACTAGCCAGTGTTTTCAGATGTTTTAATGGGTATTTGTTCTCAATTCTATTAAAAATAGAATTAGAGTGAGATATCGTAGAGCCAAATATTCTTTCCAAAATTTCCTTCAAAGTTGGAGTTTCTGACAGTTTCCTTCTTCAAACACCCTGCCCTTGAGAGTTCCTAATTGAGAGCAAGCATTTCTTTTCACTTCTAGAATTGATGCTACTCTCTGTGCTGTTTGAAACAATCCGTCCAGGACTCTTAGAACAAGACTTAACACATACATGTTTTGCTTCGTGGTCCTTGTTCTTAGGGTCTTGCTGTTTAGCAGCTCTAACATCTCCACCATAATCAGAGCTTTTTACCCGCAGTATCATTAGCTGCTATTGCCTGCTGAGCCTGGCACTTCATTGGTCTTCCTGTTAAAGCTCCAGCTTCTGTTTCTCTTGGGTAGTTCAGAAACGTGGAAGAAGTCTTTATTTGTTAAAGAAAAGCCTTACCCCTGGTTGCACCCTGAAAGCACAAACGATGTGCGCCAGGAAACCAGAATGGATGTATTCAAGTGATGGGCAAACCATTTGAAACTTTTGACATGTGTGAACACATGCAAGCTCATTCTACTACCAAGTAATTGTAATGCTATGACATTTCCTGGTCAAGAGGTCTGCATTGCTTCTGGAAGTAGTGAATCTTCCCTTGCTAGTCTCTGACAAACAAGAAGTCTGTCTTCCCAGGCTTTCATCTTCTGGAGTGTGTAAAGAGGTGCTAGAATCTTCTCTTTACTTCAGAGGATATAGGGTATACCTATCCCTGTACATACAGCATTTCTGCTTTGGGGAGCGTGGAGCAGCGCCAGACAGGGAGGTTGCGCGGCTTGAGTGTCTTCCTGGAGCAGGCACTATTACTTCTACCCTGAGATCAATGGAAATGATGGTAGAGGCATGATGGAGATGAGCAATGGGGCTACACTTCTGATGTATCCTGGTGCTGGAGCACAGGGTACAAAGATGACTTTTGTGACTGGTGCAGCAACATCAGCATGTGATAAGTCTGCACTCATGTCTTGGGTACAACTAGTTACTGGTGTATTGCCCACTATTAGCATAATTCTGAAAGGCAGAAAACGGAATTTGTTCCTTCATCATTTCAGTTAGAAATGAATCATTAAGTACATAATTTTGTTTAGGTACAATTTGTAGATGAAGGTAGTAGAAACAAAGAAAAATGTTGCTACAGGAATTAAAAATTAAACTAGATGTAACAAAACTATGAGCTGGGCATTTAGAATTTATTTTAATGTGAAATCTGTTTCTTAAGTGAAACATGAGCTTCCCCATTTTCTGTTAGTTTGAGAAAAATTTTGTAGGTTTGTCATGCTACATGGTCCTGGAGGTGAGAATTCAAAAAAAGTTGGAAGAGTGCAGAAGATTGATAAACTTTTCTCAAACCTATAATTGAAAGACTGATTTAGAAGCTTGTCGATCTGTTAAGTGGCTTTCACACAGGACATACAACTTTCTCCAATAAGAGTAAAGATACTTCCTCTAATTTGTTGTATATTCCACCTCTCAGGTTACCCATGAAAGGGCAAGAAAACTGCCTGTAATTCTCAGTTTTTATTCTGAGATTCGAGTACATCTAGACTGCCTGTTTATGTTGAAGATATTTATTATTGCTTTCATGTAGGAAGTTGAAGCAATTTTGGAAACATGCCATTTTGTCTTGTGACTGCTGCTTTTCTAGAACTAATAATTATTTTTAATACTGAAAAAAGGAAGCTGCATCCTGTCTTATACAACATTTTGCAATATGGTAGTGGGGAAAGTATTTCTTACTGTGCTGTAAGATGTGAATTAGCATGCTTTTATCCAAAACAGAGAAAGTTAAAATACCAAGTTTCTACACATGCTGGTATGTGCTTATTAAAATATTTTGTTTGTTCCTGGTAAACAGTCCATATTAATAAAACTATCAGAAGTTGGAAATAAGATAATTTTTTTTAATAAACATGGATTGTCAGAGGACATTTATATGGGTTTTTAGAGAACAAAAAAAAGATTACAATTCTAGGAGTTTCATACTGTTACTCAGAGATTAAGTCAAGAATTGCAGAAATTCTAAAACAGTGTGTAAAGAATTGAATTTATTTATAAATTTTCATGAGTTTTTCCTTTGCAGGAGAAAGGTGAAGCTACTAGATTCCGTCTGAATAATTGTTAAGAATACTAATGTATTATGTAGCCACTTCACCCAGTGTAAAACTGTTCCACTGTTTATAATGCAAGGCTTGTCTCTGCCCATATTGCAAATTGAGGATATCGTAACATGGCAAGACTAACTGCTACAAAGATCTATCAACTTCTTACTGCTTTGTCTGAAAAGATATGACCAACGCCCTGAAATTCATATATCCTGAATGCAAAGGAAGGGAACAAGGAAAAAATTGAAAAAGTTTGACTTAATAATGGTTTGACTTTATGAAAAGTGGACTTACTTGAGGTGGTCTAATAGGCTTGGGTAGGCTAGAGCAACAAAAGGGTAAGCATAAGTTGCATTAATTGTAATTAATTATAGAATCCTTACAGAGTGATTTTCTTTTTAATTTTTTTCCAAATTCTAATATAATCTCTCCATTTTTTCCTTACCAGTATCCCCTTATGTTTGGACTGATCCTTGCATTCTGCTGGTGTTCTTTGGTTTGCTGTAGTCGAATTTATATGGGAATGCATTCAATTTTGGTAAGAAAATAACTCTATTAAACTTTATTTTAATGTTGTTCTGATTTCATAATCTTCCATCACACTTGATTTTTTTACAGTGCAGTAATTGTACATAGATTTTTTTTTTTAGAATGTCCTACCATATAGGAAAACTTACATTTTTTTCAGCAGAGAAATTGATACAATAGCTTAAAGTAGATGTCAAGCTTCTGATAATTTATACTTTTCTTTCATAAACTCAATCCACAGTTGAAACTTAGGTGATGTTTAATAGTAGTTTTAGTGCAGAAATTGATGACTGTGCTAAAGCGTAGACTAAGTTTTCCTTTAAAGAGTAGAAATAATTTTGCAGGATGAGAGAGTGGCTGTTAATATCCACTTGGGTTCCATGTCAGCTACTCAAAGCATGAGTATTTCAGAGTGCCATGCTAAATGCTAGAGTTTCACTTACCCAAGATTCTAACGAACCAAATAATAAAGTTGTCATCCTTGAAAAACAGACTTACTTACTAAAAAGGATTAAAAAAAAAAAAAAATCAAAGTGAAACACAAACACGTGCAATGTAAAAATGGGAAAACCAGAATACTACAAAATAGTAAGCAGAATGTAAGACCACTAATAAGGATGGCTAAAGATGTTTTTGAGGCTCACTTGCTAGAAGAATAGCTAACAGGCAGAAAACAGTAAGCCTGGTAGTGAGTATTAAAGCTGATAGATGGACACAGTGTACAAGGGGCATGTGAAAATAAAGGCAGCTCAGACAAACTTAATGACATATTTGCATTAGTGATTAGGACGCTTCCTGAGTCAGAACCACTTATGTGGAGGATGATGGGATGAACTGGTGTTTCAGCTGACAGGTAATGTCTTAGAACAGTCATGCAACAAATAGCAATGCATCATGTAGACTAGGTTATTCATCAGTTTCATATCTGAATCCTTTATAGTGTTTGAATGAACACAATTAACCATGTGTTTCCTGTAATATAAATCAACCATGGTGCCTAAGTTTGGGGAGTAGGGTAGGGTGGCAAGTATAGCAGAAAGTTGTTGTGGTTGCTTCTGAAATGAGCAAGTCTGACCTTTGTATCAGTCAATTGTGTTAGAGCTTTTTATCAAGCATTCAGTTAGTGGAAGCGCATTAAAATGATTCACTGAAGACAGAGCAATACAAATACTGCTGATGAAAGTCCCACCTCCTGGCTTATATGGAAAGCTGATAAGCATGCAAATGGAGGTGATCTGGTTTCTAGTGCTTGGATTTCTAAAAAGCTTTCAACAAATTCCTTAGCAACTAAAGGTGACAAAAGTTGCAGATAATTCTGTGCAACCAAGTGATTAATCAACAGTAACTGAAGTTGAATGCTAAATTAAAAAAATAATTAGAGTAACCTTCTAATTAAGAAAAGACATTTTTAAAACAACAATAAAACTGAAAATCAAGTATGAAGCTGCAGAAGTTCCCTCTTCCTCTTGTTTAATAGTTGGAAACAGTTCTCCATTCTTGCAGTATTGTTAATTCTGAAGCTGGAGTAGAAAGTCTAAGCTGCTGTAATGCCTCGTTGCAGTGGTCCTCGACCGCCTTAACAGCTGTTGCTGCCAGTGTGCTTATGTGTTGGCATCCAGGCACTTAGACCCAGTGTTGAGCTGTTCCAGCAAACGAAGGTGGCAGTATTTATTTAGTTGGGCTAGCTTTGTGCAGGCTGTAGGCTGGAATGCCTCAGTCCTGGAAAAGGATGATTGTCGTTTGACCATGGATCTTTTGATCGTAGCTTTATTTGTGATCATGATCGGTCATCATCTGATTGTGATACAGATATCCTATTAATAGGTGGTCAAATACAATTCTTTAACTTAAAGATTTAATCCTGTACAGTAAATGAGAAAAGACAGTAATCCACAAGTCGCTTTTAGCAACAGAGTAACTAGGCTCATCTCCATTCTAATGTAACTTAAATTATTTTTTAAAATAGTTATTACACTGAAACCATATCTTTCTCTCTCTTCAACAGGATGTTATTGCTGGATTTCTGTATGCTATTCTCATCTTGGTTGTATTCCATCCAGTTGTGGACCTGATTGATAATTTCAACTTAACTTACAAATATGCACCCTTAATTATCATCAGTCTCCATTTAGCCCTGGGCATCTTCTCTTTTACTCTAGATACCTGGAGCACATCACGAGGAGACACAGCTCAGATACTGGGCTGTGGTGCAGGAGTAGCCTGTGGCTCTCACATTAACTACATAATGGGTCTAAAGCTAGATCCTCCTCCCAATACCTTACCTTTGTCTCTTTCCTCTCTCACTGTGACTGTGTTTGGAAAAGCCATATTGCGGTTGTTGATTGGAGTAATAGTTTTGTTGTTAACAAAAGTAACAATGAAAAAAGCCACTATTCCACTGGCATGTAAAATATTTCGCATACCACATGATGATGTACGGAAAGCAAGACAACGCATGGAAGTTGAGCTTCCCTATCGCTATATTACGTATGGAATGGTTGGGTTCTCCCTCATGTTTATTGTTCCTTCCCTCTTCCATTTTATTGGTCTTTCTTGATGCAGTTTTATCACTTTAGGTAGGAAGAACAGAGCTAGTTGCTTTTTGAAGAGGTGCACTAGTTTGCTAAGGGAAGGCCAGTGAGCTTGGCTTCAGCAGGTTCTTCACTTTAACAGCAATACATAGCAGGCAAAGCATTTAAAGAACTTTGCACAGCTTTGGGTATGGTATGAGGACAGAAGTCAAATATCAGTCCACGAGAAGTGCTGAACTCTGTAAATGCTATGTCTAGACCTGTTGCTGTAACAAAGTCTCTGTGTGTGTGATGCAATGAATGTATGTGGAATGTCTGTCATACTGTACCTGTGTACACTGACACTTTAACAGGTATGTCTGACAGCTAATCAGAAAGCTCCATTCATGATCTGTTTGCCATTTCACAGTAATTTATTCAAGTTGTTGGACCATAGACTGCTAAATTTGCTTTACTCTATTCTTTCCTGAAGTCCTGCTTCAAGATGTTTCAGCCAATAGGCATTTCTAATGGACCAAACTTGTAATGAGGTTGAATTTTCTAAAAAAAAAAAAACAAAAACAGAGAAGCCTTTTTCTTTAGCTCCCTCTACAGAGTAAAATGTCTGGATTGGCATTGGTAGGTATCACTAGAGTATATATGATTCAGGTACTGTATTTTATGGTTTAATAACTGTGCCTTTCTGTTGCTAAATTAAGAAATGACATATATACTGTGATGTAGAAATGCCTAATTTTATTTAAAAATCTTACACAATAAGGCACATGTTTTTAAACATTAGATTTTCCATGTTGCTGGCATGGTTCAAGTTAACCGCAATATTCAGTTTAGCCTGATCAAAATTGCATAAATGGAATGACCCAAGAATCGCGTCTTTAAGCTCAAGATGTTGTAAATGGACAATAATCCCTTTTGTAAGTATTTTTAATGCTTATTGTAAGTTACTGGAAGAGGATATATTTTTCTGGAGATTGTTTATACAGTGGACAGATATTAAAAATTAATTATCTAAACATATAAACAATAAAAACACCCCATTCTGCAAAGAAATGGGCCTCACTTATTATTCCAAACTAATTTAGAAGGACTGTTAGTTTTAGATATTTACTTAGAAAATATAATCCTTATTCTACAAAAAAAAAAAAAATGTATTTTTATGCATTAACATGCTGTATTTGAAGGCGATAATCGCTTTTACCCAATTTAGATAGCTATAAGACAATATAATGATCAAGTTAAATTTTTAATCATTCTGATAGGCAGATTGTGAGCAGTCAAGACAGTATGGTCAATGCATAAACGGTTTGTGCATATCTAAATTTTACTGAATTATTATGCACATTGCAGCTTTTCATGATCCTTTTTCCAGTGATGAGTAGAATATGACCCTCCAAATACAAATTCATGTGCCTCGTGTGTTTCATTTTGTCTATGTTAATCTGTTGCCTAATCTGTTCTTTCCATGTCAGGAACTGCCATATTGCAGCAAGAGCTGTATTACTGTCTGGTCAGGCATGAATTACTTAGTTCTGTATTGAATTTTTTTTCTTTTCAGGGAAAACATAATTTGGTTGGGTAGTGATGAGATAGACCACAAAGCCTACATTTTTTTTGGTTTTTTTTTTTGTATTGGAGCTCATATCTCCAAAATGGCTAATATATAAGTTAACAAAATTAACTATATCTCTTTCCTCAAAGCACTCGAAGTTATGGTACACTGGCATTTGATGATGGGAAAAGCTAACTTTTCTGATGCGTTTCTTCAGTGCGTTCAGAATGCACTGCTATGAAGTACTGTTCTATTCAGAACTGACGGCGTGTTAAACAACTTGTGTAGCTGAAAAGGCCTTACCTAGTAGAAAACGGTTAGCTTGTTTCACTGCATATTTCTGCATTTGTTTTTTTTCTCCTATCTGTTCCTCTTTTGCAGTTTAATGCTGAATGTGCAGTAAAAGGTGAATTGGGTTCCAAGGTTTTAAGGGGGGGATTTCCACCGGTTTGGCTTTGCACACTAAGATAGTCATTTAAATAAATAGCTGAGGGGAATGTACACAAAATGCCTTATGCTTAAAACCTGGAGCAAGTGGTGTTGTTCCAATTATATTAAATTAGTCTGAGGACTGGAGAAAATAATAGGGTAACTTTTTCTGAAATTTAGGGCATATTCTTGTTAAATATCCTAGCTTTACACTTTACAGCAAAAAATGTTTAAATTCTAGCACAGAAGAGACAAGTGAGCAAAACTAATTTTTTAAGGCACATATTTGACTTCTAGGAACTTCAAGTTTACAGCATAGGAGTGTTCTTAAAGCTGTATTTTCTGGCTGTGCTTGCTCTGTTGTACTATTAATGGAAAATAGAATCTACTGTGGAAGAGCTAGAAAGGGTGAAAAAAAATCATAAGCAGGGAGGGCTTTCAACAGGCTAAGAAAAATTGCACTGTAGCTTATTCTACTGTTACTCATAAATATATATTTTATATTTTTATACATTACATTGGGTAACTTCAAAATGTCATACTCCGTGTACCACAGTCTTGTACACAGGAAATGTATATCAGAATGTTTATACAGCACCTTTACAACCCTATCTCTGAGAGTGCAACTGCTTTACTGAAGTTTACATGAAAAATGTTTTATTATTCTATTTTCATGTTTTATAAGGGGCTAGGCTCAAGAGGGAAGTTTAGCACAAAAATATCATGCAGTATGAATGCTGTTATAAAATAAAGAATCACAAAAATGCAAAAACTTAAAAATCCAACTTAAATGTTTGTATTTTAGTATTTTTTTTAATAATAAGCTAAGATTCCTCCAAATCGGGCACAACAAAACAGCAGGCAAAACTGGAGCACTCTCTTTGCCCTAAGCTATTCTGAGAGTTGAAAATGAAAAATGTTTCTAGTCTAAGCATCAGCTGGTACCAAATTATTTATAAATAAATTTAACATAGCTTTAAAAGGTAGTTAAATGTCTTTTCAGAAGGACAATACACTTGAAACCTTTCATGAAGTGGTGCAGAAACACGTCCATATGTCACTGCTAATGAACTTCCTCAGTTCGAGGTTGTATAGTCCCAAAGAGATAAATACTACTACTTCATAGAAGCAGACATAAATACACATTTATTACAAAAAGCTATGAGTTAAATTTGTCTTATTTGATTACTGTATGAAATAAAACCTGAAAGTAACAGTCACGTAGAGTGTAATTTGGCACAAAATTCTGTTTTCTGAGAGGCTGAAGAGACTCGAATTAGTCTTAGACTGCCTTAAGCATAGGAGCAGGATTTTTTTCTGACCTGGCCCTCAGTCAGAACTAACGTATGCATTGCATCTTGAGTAAGTTTTAGAATTTATTATTTTGAGAAAAGTTTCATGTTTATTAAAAAAGCTATTACCTTTGCTTCCCATACCATGATCTGGGGTTGAAGCGTCTTTCTTCTGTGTGATCACCTATGAAGCTCTTCAGTCTCTGATCACATTTGCCTTACTGCTTACCGTGCAAATTAGGGGGAAGGGAAATGGGGAGGTGGAGAAGCTATTTTAAGGTAAATTGGCAAACCAAAGGGAGTTGTATTTTGTTTATTTACTTGGAAATTGTTTTAAGCTTATGTACAGCTTTTCTCCTGAAAAAAATCCAGGAAGATGCATCTCTTTTAAAATGGCATCTCTAAATGTGATTTGTGGCTTCTTTTTTTTTTTTTTTTTTTACCAGAGCAGTGTTAAATGGTCTGGATTTTAAAAGCTATTATGTTTTCCTTTTGCTATTATTTTTTATTACTGCTTTCAGTATTTTTTTACTCCGTTTCTTGCGTATTTCCCAGGGAGTGTCCTGATCTTTTTGTAAGCAATTGCTACTTACGTGAGGATTGTAACTTTGAACTTGTAAATACTTAAGGGCTGTTAGTGGCTATTAGCTGCTCAAATATGTAAAAACAAACCTTGCATGCTGTAAGTAAATACATCTGTTGTGCTAAAAGATGCTTCTATTTCAGTATTTGCTTTCTCAATACAAAATTGAGATCTTTTCATACACAATACATAAGATATTTAATAATTCAGTGGTATGAAGAGGCATTGCTGTCTAACTCCTGTTAACTTCACTGGGAGTTCTGCAGCTAGTTCCTTCTGTATTATACTGAGAATGAACCCTGAAGGTCATGTCCATGCTCTGACATGCGTACAGGCATCAGCGTGTGTGAAGGGACTTTCCTTCTAAGATGTAAATGTAATATCCTTGCTTTTGAGGTCTGAGAGATTGTTCTTTTTAACACCATACTTAGCCCGTTTTTACAAGACTTTTAAAGGGCTTAACTTAGAAGCTGTTTCTTAGGAACTGAAACTGGCTGTGCATTTGCCACACTTAATTGATGCTTTCCTCCTCTGTACCATAATTGTGCTGAATGATAACATCCCAGAATAATGTCAGTAGATAAAACAATGACAGAATTGATTCTTGGGGTATTGTGACTCAACTTACTGTAATTGATTCTTGGGTGGTTTTTTGGTCTAAAGTAGACTGTTTCTAAGTTATATAATTTACTGTTATATTCTACAAATGACACTGAGGAAACTTTGACTTTTTTGTGGGAGGAAGTCTCACTGAATGTCTTCACGACAGAATTTTATTCTAGTGGAAAGCTTGTGGCCTTTTTGTTTCAGCAGAAATATATAAGCCTATTTTAAAATATACTGTAAATACTGTATTTGTCAAATTGATAGAATAGTTGGGTCACTAATGTTGTCTTTCTTCCTATGCTACTACTTGAAACAAAGGCAAACAAAGCTTAATTTGGAAACAAAAAGTGTTATTGTGTGGCAGAGAGGATATAGCTCTTTAGCTGTTCTCTAAAAAGCGGTACCACATGCTGGAGTTGAGGAAAATTTAACTATGCATTAGAAACATTTCTTTGCACTCCATTCTGCACCAGAAATATTTTGCATGTTGGTAAGAGTCCATTTAACAAAATGAAGCAAAGCAATATGGACTTGCAGTGTATAATTAGTAACTGTTCCTGTAGGATCAAAGAAGAATAGATGGTACATAGGAGAATACTACCTTAAATATATTGACCAGTAAATGTAAACAAAAAGTCCCGTCAAGTTGGAGCATTTTATTAGTCACTAAACTTTTCCCACAACTTTATTTTTGTTAGAAAGAGTAATGAAAGACAAGGGTGATATTCCTGAAATGGAAATTAGATCTTAAGACAATTCTAGATGTCTAAAGTATCATAACTGAAAAAGATCGGTCCAGGAGCTAGTAACCTGAAAAGTAAGAGCAAAGCCTGAGGGGGATTTTGTATTAAACTTAATGCACTTAAACATGATGCCAAAATTTGGCCTATACTTGATTTATATGAAATCTGTAGTACAATATAGATATATGTAATATATTGCATATTGGAGTTTAATTTTCTTATGTATAGATTTTTTTCTTGTTATTGCATTACCTGATAAAAGCAAATGTTCATAAAATATAAAACAGCTTTGTCTGTATAATGTAAGGCTGTATGTTAGCAGTATTTCGGGAAATAATGCAGTTGTAACCCCCAGTCTCTCAATCTCTTTGAGAACTTTATTAAAAAAAAAAACGTACTTTCAAATGCAAGCCCTGAATTAGTTGAGGATCATATAATGGTTGCTGTATAATAGTGTACAACTGATGTTTTCAAAATTAATACATCGGAACTCTTTGTTATATTATCATTAACGATTTTATACTCATTGTACACTTTCTGCAGTTGTCAACTAATATTTAAATGCATATTGACTGGTAACTGAAGTGTCTAATTTCATCTGCAATGAGTGGGTAATAAACTACTGTTGGATTCAAAGTGTTCTGCTGTGTTTATTCTTTCCACTGCCAAGGGACACGTGGCTGGACACATACCGCAAGCATAAAACACTGATCACAAGAAAACTTATATTCATATTATTGTATAGCAATAATCATTAGAACAATATTACCTTTTTAAGGGGTGGGCTTTAGATGCAAAAGTTTAGGAAAAAGAATGAGGAAATACTGAAATGAGGTTTTTCTGCTGCCTTAAAATGGGTATTGTTTAGTTTCATATACTAAATAATAAAACAAGCTATTGATCAAACTATATACAAGATTTAAGCTGTATCTTTCTATAGGTTTTGTCACTTGTTGCACGCTAAGAAATGGATATGGAAGCATGCTCTCATTGTGACAAGAAACTTGCTTTCTAGGAAAGTGCCTGTTGTGGGGAAAAAACAGTTTCACAAGTTCAGGAACTACTGAATTTTGAGTTTCCAGTGGGTATCTGGTTACTGCTTTGACTTACACTGCGGGTTTAATGAGATATTATTTGAAATCAGAATCCTCATAGAAAACAACCCCATGAGTTTGTATCCTGTTGGGTCACCTTCCAGTAACTTCTGCTCACCTCCCAAATCTGCTTTGAAAATTGTCTAACTGCGGTTATTTTTTCCCCAGACTAATAAATATCTATAAATTCTCATGGAATGCATGTAACCAGTATATTTGCATGACTTTGCTTAGTGAACCAGACTAATTGCAGAATACTCTTCATTTCAAAATGCTGTGAATTTTGTTTTACCGTGGTCCCAAGTTGCTTTAACAAGCATGAGAAAGTATTAGTTCATTTGCATATCTGTATTAACTTTAAGAAGCCTGAAGTTACTTGGAGAAGTGTAGCAAAAAAATATTAATCACCATGACTCTTTCTTCTCTCTTCCTGCTGTTGTACAATGCCCAGTGAGCAGTTAAGTAATGTAACTGAACAGTATTGCAGAACACACTAGAAAAGTGTCCCTTAAAAGGAAGCTGTTACGCTATTTCAAATCTATTTATTGGGCGCTGTACAGTGTTCCTCCTTGTTTTGTTAACTGGAAGGATTTATGTGGAGCTAGTGCACAAGATTCTACTTTTTACATAATGTAAGAACTCATACTTTTATGCTAAGCAAATCTCCTACAACTTGCAGAGATTGCTGTGGTGTTGTGGGGTTTTTTTTGTCCTACCAAGGCCTTTTTGTCCTATTAGAGCTGTCAAACCAGGATGTTAATTCCAAGGACCACAGAAATGTATGATCTGTTGGTTATTAGTTTGTTCTGTAAGTTTCAAGATAATTTTGAAGATGCTGAGGCAAAAAAAACCAACACCAACAAACAAACAAAAAAAAAAACCCCAAACAACAACTGCCTTATTCTGACCACATGCAATAACTTTACTGGGTGGTGTGGCAAGTACTTGCTTTACACATGATGTGGTTTTGGTACAATATATAGCAGCCCTTTCTAAGTATGGCTGGTATGCGTGCTTTTACTTACCTCTAATATTCTGGCCCTCCCTCCCCCTTCTGGGACTACTTTTTTCTCCTGTTCCCACAACTATTGAACATGGATCGCATCCTAAAGAGAAATATTTTCTTTTTTAACTACATAATAAATCTTTTCGGTATGAGAAAGGATTCTACATCTGCTAAGAATCTGTGAGGTTTGTTTTTCTCCACCTTGCCTCTAAGTGTTTGTACACTGCAGCAATTTATAGGGGAGCCAAACTTGTTTTCTTAATCTCAGGAGGAAAGTTGCAAATTTGCTTTGTGCTAAGGCTGTTGTTTAATTAGATGCTTCATAATGATATTCAGTGAAGTTTAGACAACAGCAAACTCAACAAGAGAATCTTACTTCTGTGAATACTATTCTAAATCATTAGTGCAACAGAACTAAAGCATTTGTTCTACTCTAGAAAACCCTACAAATTAGTGATAGAAAAAAGCAAGTCTGCAATAGGTGAAACTACCTATAACTAGGTTCTGATCAGTCTTTCCTGGGTGAGAAAGCAATGATTTCCTGATTCTGAAAAGTGGCCACTCCCACCTCCCAGCCATCTCATGCTTTCCTATGTGCAGCCTTCCCACATGCTACAAGCTGTTTTTCCTCACTTTCATGGACATCTACTTCTCATCTACTCTTCAGCTTTTTCCCTTCAAGTAGCTCTAAACACCAGCATCCTATCAAGACTTACAGCAATACTCCATGCTCAGTAATATGCCACAGCACAAGGGTCCTTCAACTTGGAGCAGAGAGCATTCACGTGCCAAACTGGTTTCCTTCAGGTGGTCATCCTCTGCATAGTCAGGTATCTCCTTTCTGTGTTAAACGCTGGGGCTGACCTGAAATGTGCAGATTAAGATTGTAAACGATGAGAAACAGCAAGAGAGTATGTCATTAGAGCCTTGAAGAAAGAAAAGGCAAGGAGGAACCTGTGTGTAGCAGAGGTAAGATGCTGGCGTCTCAAACAAGGACAGCAGGAGAAAAGGGTCGTGAGAATGGGTAATGAGAGGAGATAAGGAATTAACAGAGGTGTTGGGAAGTAATACACTAAGGAAGAAATTAAGAGCTGTGAACAAGGCATGATCTGTAAATCCTTTGCCCTTTTCAGATCATCCTTGGGGTTAGGAACAAAATAAATAAATTCCATCTATATAGTCTCTTAACTTTTTAAATTTGGCTTTTTTCCCCTAGCTGGTATGCAGCTGTGTCTGGATATACTTAATATTCAAAAAGGAACTAGTTAAGAGTTTCCCAAAGTTGGAGAGTGGGGAGCTATTTTGGCTTAGAGCTGTAGTCATCTGTTATGGTAGCTAGAGAACAGTCCCATCACCTGTACTAAATCTGCAGTTTGATTTCAAATAGTCTCATATTTGAGTTTGTAGATGGATTCAGCAGTTAATCTTCTCAGAATCTTAAAAAAAAAACCAAAACCCCAAAACCAAACATACACAATTCTAAAAGTTCTTTGCCCTTAAAAGTATAAGGCTAATTTGACATGATAGCTTAGCAAGCATTAGCAGAAAGTACATTCTCCTTCTGTGTCAGTTAAAGACAAAAAATTCCTCTGAATTATTTAATCCACCACATGTTTGATAATCTCTGCTGGTATGCCATATTTGGATAATTCCTGCTGTAGAGAATTCAGTCCTGGTGGCTAATCAAGTCCACAACTGCTTTGGGAAGATTGCCAAAAAAATGCCTGTTATGATGAGTTACTTTGCAATTGCTAATCTCACGCTCTTAAGCAAAGGGATGTAATCATGTTTGCCTCGTATAGAATGATTAAATTTCAGAACATGATGACCCAGATTTCTACTAACCTGCAAAGATTTTTAAACTGAAAACTCAGAGAGGCTGTTACCTATGCTTCCACTGTACACAGTGTGTACTTTAATAATTCATTTTTGTTGATTTACTGTTTATAGCATTATTCATGTTGTAATGGCTACTAATTGCTTAGCGGTTATTGCTGTGGACTAGAGTGGATCAGTTGCAGATGCTGAAACTATAAATTTAATAAAGCTATTACTCAAACTGATGCTTACTGCTTTAAGAAAATATTTTCTCTGGGCTGATGTTTATAGGACATAATGCTGTCTCTTATTTTTTTAATGAGGTTTGAAGGAGTAAAAGTTGCCATCTTTAAGACAGTGGTTAAAAGCAGAAAGTCAACCAGTTTAGCATTCAGAGTGATTTCATACCAATGCTAATTAGCACTGCATTGTGCTTGCCTTGCAGCAGCAGTTCTGTTTGTTCCTGATGCATTGGCCTTGTGACAGTATTAGTATTGTGTCTAGACTTCAGGCTGACTAACCTCACTTAAAAAGAAGGAAAAATAAAAAATTCTTATGGTCAAGTTTGGCTCTTTTCACTTAGAGGCACGTCTAGGCATCTTTCTTAAACATTTGGTTGCTGAGATTTCTTTCTTGTCACTGCAAATAAATGTCTATTTCAAAATTTATATACAAGACACTTCAGTAGTTATGCAAACACTGTGATACAGCAGTTCTGAATTATGTATCTGGTCTGATGGCCTAGTGCTTCTCTCTCTCCTGAACTTCGACATTTGGGGGGCTAGTCTTCTGTACTTGATCTCAGTGTCTACCAATTTCAATGGGAGTTAGATGACCAGACCTTGAAGCAAAGATAAAGATGATACTCCATAACAAAAAAGTGTAGAGCATATGGAATCTGACAAATAAATACATGTTCTTAAGAAATTATGCCCCCTCCTACCCCCCAAGTCAATAGGCAGCAGACTTGAGCTGCCTCATAATGCATGGCTGTGCTGTATTCGGGAACCTCACACGTGAACGTGCTGGCTTCATACTAAGGTTCTCGGGAAAAGCCAGGAAGAAGGGTAATGGCTCACGCTAGGCTGTCCTTCCTGTTCAGTCTCTGTACAAATACAAACAGATACAACTGAGAATGCTTCTAGGTGAACCCTCCCTGGTGCACTTTGGGGTGCCCTCTGCTACGACTCAGACGGAAAGCTCCTGCTGTTGCATCCGGTTTGATCTTGAATAAGGTATTCATGCCACTAACAAAACTGCCAACAAAAAATGAAATCTCAATAAGTACACCCCTAGCATAGGTGTTCAGAAAGAGAGGACGACAACCAGGAAAACAGAAATACTTGTCTGCAGTCTATTTTCCTTACCTGAACTATGCCTGGAACATCCACTCAGCCTTTTAGGGACAGTTACAGAGAACAGCTGAGGAGATTGAAGAGGAGCCCACAGTGCATGGCCTAATTTTCTGCATTCAACAGGAGCAAATACAAAATCTTAAACCGGCACCCTGTGCAGGTCATCAGAAATTGTGAGCATCGTTAGCAACAGTAGCATTATTAAAATTAAGAATTCCTGCAGCAAGGAGATAACAGACACAGCTCTTTTACTGCAGGATGTGGAAAGTTAGCTTAGGTTCTCGGAAGTCAGCAGCTGTTAACTCTGAGCTGACCTCTCAAAAATGGTGTCCTTATCCAACAACTTGACTTTGCAATCGAAACATCCTTTTGTTGTACTGTGTAATTAGAGTATATGATTTCATCAACATTTGATTTGGTTTATTAAGTGCTTATTTAGTACTAAGTGGCAATTGAGTATTAAAGTACCTTTGATAAATCCAGGAACTTGATAATCATCAGTCATAATAAATTTGGCTCGTTTCTACATTTTGTGTCAAGTTCTGCAGGCAAAATTGCAAAGTGACGGAGAAAAGTTTGCCAACTCTCCCCCCCGCCCCCAACAAACAGATGAGAACTGAAAAGCAAAAAAATCCAATAAGCTGTAACTTTTAAAGATGTTCAAAATAAACCCTTCTTTCTCCAGCAAATCACTTTACCCTCTACTACTTCAGCTGCAGGAAGCTGCTGATGGAATTACATTCATTGATCCCTGGTATGTAACACTTCATCTACACACATATACAAGTTAATTACAAATTGCTTTACTGTAAAGTTGGCGTAGGTGGCCAAAATATACTGCTACATAAATAACCTTGACATACTAGATAGATAGCCGGGTAGTTAGGGTACAACTGCTTGATTTGGTAGACCTTACCTGAATAGTTCCAGTTAAAACTGCACCAAACATTCACAATTATCAAGCCCTATGAACATTATTTATGAAAGGGCATCTTAGAAAATGTAATTTCAGCTACATCTAGATACTCTCATTTCTTTCTTTGCTTTGAGAAACACTTCTCACTGACCTGCATTTGAAACAAGGAAACCCAATGAAACAAAAAAACAACACAAAAAATAGCGCAAGAGGCAAAAAAATATTTATGGTGCATTAAGGTAGCTCCCAGAAGTTGCTGGCTATACTCATGGATAGTTGTGTCGCAGAATATGTTGTGACATTATGCAAACACACAGCAAAAAATTCTTGTTCTAGAGAACTTGCTGTTTGAGTACTTGACATTAGTCCTAGAGTACATGACACTGAAACTCAGATTTATATAGACTACTTCACTTTCTTTTAAGGTGAGGATCATAAAGATTCCTTTCTAAAAATGTCTTTTGTTTTAAGTTCTGTCTGTAAAGTAACTGTCAAGAGTTACAAATGATCTCCTGGAGCAACTGCCATGCAATTACTGTGGTGAACTCACAGATGCATTTCTACCTAATATATACTGTGACTCAGCAGCGTTGGTGTGCTATCAAGAAAACTGTACTTTCTGTTAATATAGCTGGATTCATCTGGGAGCACCGAATACCAAATCCATGGCTGCAGAATTATGTCATTCCAGTTGATCTTGCAGCTGTTTACACTACGTGAACAATGAACAGAAGGTATCTGTGGAATTTGTGGCAATACCAACCAGCCCAGGAAAGTCAGATGAAAACCTACTAACTAAAAGCATTTCTCATTGTAATAACGATATTTACAATACCGCTTTAAGTATTATTGTATATTGTGTTAAATTCAATATTGTCTTCAATGAAATCATACACATCCTGGGTCTGAAATTTTCAGAACAACTTTCACTATTTAAGCAGTGATTAGTCCTGGGTGATAAACTTCAGCAGGACCAGGCTCACAACAATGATGGAAGGTATTTACTGTGAAAACAATAATTATGTAATTTGGGGTTTTGTGCTTTGATGTCATGTGCTTAGATATTCTTCTATCTAGAATGCACCATGCAGGAAAAAAACGGCCCCCAAAATAAATGTTAAAGAGAAAAAAAATAAAAAAGGGTACTTTTTCATGGCAGTTGGTGAATTGGTCTTTCTTCTGTGGTAACTGCTTGGCTAACAGGCTTCTGTGAGCTGTGCACCTGTGACTCCCCATGAATACAAAGAGCTGCATTAATACCTGGTGCTAATAAACTATTTAGAGAGCAGACTTTAAGCTGAAACCTAGGTGAATCATCAATGCATCTATGAAAGTCAAGTTGACTGTCTCATGGTATTACAGAGTGATCACAGAGAAGGGTATTATTGAAAGGTTATTGTGCCAGTTAAGTATGTAAATGGCTACAGTGTTAAGAGTAGTTCTACTGCAGTATGTAGAATTAAAATTTTGCACACCACTAGTGGCAGGCAACTGAAATTGTCAGTACTTTGAAGAATCTTTTGATTGACCTTCTGCTTTTGTTACATGTCAGAATTAAGAAGGCCATTACACTGAGGTACCAGTCAGGTTTTTTATAACGTTCTGTGGTTATTATCCATGTGACTTGACCACATTATTGGGTTTAGATAAAGCTCTTTTTTACCTTGCTAGAAAGTCAGCTCAAATGTTTAGATTTTAATTTAAAAAATGGCAGTGGAAACTAAGCTGATGAAAATATTTCCATGTTTAAAAATACTTATTGAAATAATGTACTTATTTACCTATATTGGTCATACTGTTTACCACAACTTACAGCATTTATCAGAAAAGACCACAAATTTGATTTTAAGTGGTACAAAAATGAGGTACAAATTACTTTTCTCACTGAATAACATCCACCTAAGATTATGGACTAACGTCATACTCTGCAATTGGGGCAAACAAGCTTCAACGCAGAACAGTAAATTAAGAACAGAACAAGGAATTTTTAATTCTAACACTTTGACAATATTAAATAAAAAGTTAAAAGAAGCAAACATTAAGTATGCTATCCTTCTTCTAATAACCTGTATGTGCTAGCCTATTAAATTGTAAGTAAAAAATGGAAAAAATACTATTTGGAACTTTAACTGGAAAAAATAAGGGTCTGGAAAAATTCAACAGCAAGCTGAATGGAAAGGAAACCTAATTAACCATCCTGTCTTCCTTCTTGCTTGGATCCCTCCCGGGAAATAATCCTTCTTTCTGTTCCTCCTTTCCTGGAGAATGGCAGCTCCACACACCGCACCAGCACAGCTCCAGGGACACTGGTGGGAGATGAGGGACTTGCACATCTCCTTCTGTAACCCCGCATTAGCCTGGGATTTTCTGGCTTCTCGACAGGTATTACTTTTTAGACACTGAAAGTTTACAGATGAAAAATTATAAACAAAACTCCAGTCCCTAATCCAGTTGACCACATCTGATCTCCTTGTGCCACGGCGCAAATTCTCCACTTTGCTAGCCTTTTGGGTGACTCTTTTGAACTCTGCTCTGTCGAACGTAAGACCGTTTTCTTTGCGAGCTTCCCAGGGACGGTGCCAAACGAACCAAACCAATGCCTGAAAGCGGGCACGGCTCCAGCCCTGAGGCCCTGCTCGCTGCCGGCAGCCCGGGCTCCATCGGATGATGCAGGCCGCGGCCTGGCACCCTCCCGAGCCCGCGTCCCAGTTGGGCGCCTCTCCGCGGCTTGGCCAGGCAGCGCCGGCCGCCCCTTCCCCTCACGGACCGTTAATGGCGCCCCTCCCCTCAGCCGCGGCTGCCCGCCCTGCACAGCGGGGAAGGCCCCGCCCCCCGGCTGCCATGGCAACGGCGGGCCCCGCCCCCTCCGCCGACACCTGCACCAATCCCCTTCCTCTGCGTCGCTTCCTTCCCCCGCCGCCAAGGAGGGAAGATGGCTGCCGGCGATGCGGCCGGAGCAGCCA
>VYZM01009555.1:40204-84928 GCA_013398915.1 Dromas ardeola | reverse complement strand
GATGGGTTTGGCCGAGGTTGCCTCTGTGGGGTTTGTGGTGGGGGAGGATGGGGGTTACCCACGGCGGGTTGTTTGGGTTGGGAGAGCAGCTGCCCAGAAGTGTCCCCGTCCTGACCCTGGAGCTGCCTCTGCGTGTCGGGGTTGGACATCTCTTGGTGTATGTAGGGCCCTGTGCGGTTGGGAGGAGAAAAGGAGGGGCTCCTGAATTTTTGTTCCCTCACCGCTGATTTTTCTTTTTCCATTAGGAAAGTGAAGCATCTCTTGCTTTGCTGCTAGTGGTGCTGTCTGTGTTGCTGGTAAAGCGTGAATAAAAGCTCTGGATTTACACCGTGAGTTTATCGTGTTACTCAGTGAAGCCTGGAAGCTTAGAAGGACTAAATGCTCTCAAAGCACTCTGAACAGGGGGTTGGAGGGCTGGTGGAGGGTTGACACTGAGCTGGTCACCCCTTCTAGCTTTGATGCTGTGTCTGGGAGAGAGTGGCCTAGAGTTGAGCCTGGCATGAGAACTGGGTCAGTGTATTGCTAATTTGGGCAGGCACATATGATTGGAGTTGTGACTGGCCAGTCGTGGACTGTCAAAGTTAAAGTTAGGACCTGTATTGGCTGGTAAAATATGTTCATTAAGAAGTTATGCTGGTAAGTACCAGTTGACCTCACCTAGGTTTGGTGAAGATGGGGATATTTTTTAATAATAGTAACAGTCTAAAACAAACAAAAAAATCAGGAAAAAGTCAGAAGGAGAAATAAAAGTTTTGTTTGGTTGTTTTATTCCCCTGGGAAAAAGTGGAAAGAAACTTTTTTGTGTTTTGGAAAGTTAGGGAAACTACTGCCAAAGGTGTAATACGTATATCCTTAAATGATGTTTTATATAACCAACAGGTATTTCAAAATACGCTGTGTTGGAGAATTAACTTTTACCTACAAACTATGGAGAGTGTAATTGTCAATGCTGTGCTATGTTAAGGACTCATATTGGTTACAGTTGTATAATCGCAAATTAATTTTTCCTAGAAATGTACTGTATGTTCAGAATAACGCAGAAACACAAGGTCTTTTCCTAGTATGCTGGTTTTTGGGTATGTAAAAACTTTATTCTCGGAACTAAGCTATGCTAAAGCCTTTTTTTCCCCCAATATTTTAAATGGGTTTCCTGCTGGAGGGGAATCATCAGATTTGGTGAAGTGTGTGTGCAGAGTAGCTCCTATAAGATAATTGTCGTTGTCGACAGAGTAACTGAAAAGGTTTCTGTTCATGTGTATCCCAAGGATTGCTTTTTAGGTACTAATTTTACGTAATGCTTGTCTAAGGTTTACATGTTGGTTTCTGTTTGTTAAGGTTAAAGACTAGGGTAGTTATTTGCATTTTCCTGCAAATGTCTTTTTGTGGGGGCAAGGAACAGCCCTGTAGGGAAGGTGGGCCTAGGACTCCTCGGTAGCCTCCGCATTCGTAGGCAGTGATGTGGGACCTGGCTGTTTCTTACGTGTTCTCAGGCTTTCTGGAAAAAATTTTCTTCCTTGTTGCCCTATAAGAGTTCTGCTGGGCATGGAATGATCACCGATCATTTTAAATGCCTTGAGTACAAAATGTTTTGTTTTGAAAATATATATATATATTTAATATTTTCTTTCACTGCATCAGTCTTGAGGACAAGGATCCTTTGCTGGGCGGCCCTCAGGTCTGGTCTGTACCTCACAGTGTGGGAGATCTCGTGTAAAACCAGACTGCTGTCATTATGTGCTGCCAGCACTTCCCAGCTGGGTTCTGCAGCTTTGACATGCTTTTACTGCGACTGTACAAATAATGTGATTTCTGAGCTTTTCTGAAAAAAATCAAAGCGGGATGAAATCAGGACTACCATGCTGATTAGCTATGTTGATGTAAAGTTGCCCATGCAGACTTCTAGGGCTTGGTTTTAATTGGTGGGTGAAAAGACATCTTCTGTGTGGGTCAACCTCTCCTGTGTGATGACAAGTCTGTTAGTGGGTTTCACACCAGACATTAAAAAAGAAACTTGTGAATTGGAGACTTGGTGAGGCAAATTTTTGGAGATGAGTGTGCTTTGTGACTTGCAAGTAATTTAAGTGCAAGATGGACAATGGAGGATATAAAGGCAGGAAAAGAGCATGTCGCCTATAGCCATGTGGGGTTAGGAAGTTCAACTTCAAACATGCTTTTACCGTCTTCAGACTTTAGCCTGATCCACTATCCACTTCTCCCTTAGCGTTTCCCCTTCTCATGTTCCTGTACTGTCTTTTCCTTTAACAGAAGTCTTAAATAAATCCGTGCTGGCGCATTGTTCTCTCTTATTTCCTCCTGCCACCTCCTTTGCCTTCTCCTTTCTTCCCCTCAAAGCTGCCCTCCGACTGTTCTCTTCTTCCTACTTGCAGCTGTTGAAGCCCTGGGAAAGGACAGCTCTACTGCAGCACTTCTGCACCTACCAACCAAGCAGAGTTGGTGCTGGTTCACATCTGGCAGAAGCATGTTTTGTTAATTTGTGGGGCTGTTGCAGTCAGCATGTAGAGGTGGGATGCATTCAGTGCAATCTGTAAAGAAATTTAGAGCATTTAATTGAGAATTGGTTGGTTAGTTAAATAGAAGTGGAGGTAGCTTGGTGCATGGATGTGACCAACCAGACTGTGTTCTATTAGCTTCTAAAATAAACGGGAGGGATTGTGAAATTGTATATAGAAGATTGTTTCTTTGGTAGATAAAGCTTTAGACTGGGAGTGAAGGGTGTCTGATGCTGGAATCTTCTTTTCCAATTAAATTTCAGTAGTTTGGATGAATTGTTTCTATGATGTATTTTTGCCTTAGCTGATACTTTGATGAAAGTTTCAACAAAATCTTTTAGTAAGTCTTTTAGTGAGAACAAAGCAGGAGATGGGGGTGGACTGCTCACTGGAGAAAGCAAGCCAATCTATAGCACCGAAAAAATCATGCTAAAATCACAAGACAAATACTAAGAAATTTCATTAGGCTGTTCTGAAGGTCCCAGCGTATAATGTGTTTTCTGTTGTGTTCCTAGACACTACAGGATATTCAAGTGTTTTCAACAATCAGAATATTTTGTAAGTAATGGCAGGAAGCAAATATTGCGCAGCTGTCCATTTTAACAAGTTCACATTAATATTTCCTTGAAAACTCTTCAACCTGTTATGTTTCTATTCTGTTTTGTTTTGCCAGGCCTTTAAGTCCAGAAGGACTATTGCATTATCTAGTCTGATCTCCTTTGCAAGACAAACCATCTATACTGTTCTTTATACCCTTTACAGACTGGACATAAATTTATCTCCCCTTTTCACATTAATCTGAAGGCACTTCTTGCAGACTGTTAATATTCTCAGATTTTTGTTATTATTTTTATTACACTGTTTGTGGTGTTGAAAATGTTTAGAGATGACCTTAATGGTTAGTTTCAGACTAAAAGTTGCAACAGATAGAGGAATGAAAATATTTTAAAACCTCTTGTCTCTATTGTTTTGCTCTTTGAGACTTGTTTTATGTAAGACGTCACTATGGCCTTATAAGGGCACTTGTTATTTTTCTTTAGTTCCTAGTTTTCCAGCTAATGAAAACATAATGAAAAATCAAAACTAACAGTTTCTGGAACTCCTTTGTTTAATATAACAACTGAATCTTACCTGTGTAAAAACAGATTCATTAAAACACTCATAGTTCTTATGCTGGATTAAACTAACACAGTTCAAAAAAAATCAGCTTTAAAGTAAAATTACTTTTTTGTTATATTGTGCTTGTGTATAGCAGCAATTCAATTTGAAAATGTTGAGCATCTTTCTTGCAATTTCACTTTGCTTTTAGATGGATGAGTGAACATATTGTTGATAGCTGTAGCCACTGCTGATGGTTTTCTTTTTTTATTCTGCAGCAGAATCTTCACCTTTTTTCTTTTTTTTTTTAGTTGATCTGCAACTTTTCGCTTGCATATTTTCTGCAGCTAGCCATAACTACTGTGATTTTTCTTTTTTCCCATGCCTGTTATTTCTAGGCAAAACTATTACTCAACTTCCCATTAAAAGTAAGATGTAAAAGTGCTGTACAATTGGTAAGCAGTTAAATTGGTGAAATGATAACCCAGCATTTAACTAAAATGGGCAAATTGCTTGCTAGATGTAGTTACATGCTGGCAGTACCTGAAATAGGAAACTTCAGATGCTGATTACTTTTCAATAATTTGAGGATCTTTTAGTAATAAGCACGTGTGTATGTTTGTTGCTATGGGAATGACTGAGAGAGCTGGAATTAAGTGTTATTATTCCTTTGTGGAAGCAGAAGGGACAAGCAGATGGTTGTAAAAGCAAAAATTCTTGTTTAGAAACATAGAGCTCTTTTACTAGCAAACCTGACTTACTCGAGTTTTGTATACAGTTTGTGGAGGGTTTTTTTGAGGTAAGTGAAGTTGATTTTAGTTTACTCAATATCTGCCAATGTATCTAAGGAAGTACATGACAGTTTTGAAAGGGGGAAGAATAGATTTAAGGAAAAATTAATTCTAGTGGTTTCATGTCTCTGGTAACTATTACCATGTATGTGTATTGAATGTTCCTGCTTCAGGAATGTTCATCAGAGCCAGGTGTGAGTGTAACAGATTGAGAGAGGAAAGGGTTTTTAGTTGTTGGATTTGGTTTGTTCCTCCCCATTCCCTGGGAAAATTTAGTGATGGATGTTTCTGGATTTGCCACTTGCTGGGTGCTTAAAGAGGAAATACAAATGCACAAAAGTCAGTTGTTCCCTGTATGCTTCTGTGTGTGTTGCATGGAAATGTGAGAGTCACATCTTGCATTGTCATGAAGTCTGAAAGATCAAAAGCTCTGAATTGAATTCACAAAAATGAGACTTCAAAAAAGAGCGTGTAACTTACTTTTAATCTCTTTGACATATCAGAAAGAAAAAGTTGCAATGTAGTTGAATTTGTGGTTTTTTTCTTCTCTAGCTTTTGGTGCTAGAGAGTTCTAGATGAAGGCTGTGATTTTTGATTAATAGTCTGATTTGAGGATCTGAGGCTTTTAAAAGGAAGAAAAAAATGCTGGTGCCTTAATAATGCCCTTTGCAGTACTTCAGGCTTGTTACCTATGCCTTGCACTCTAATTTAAGCTTTTGTTTCCTTGAATGACACTCTGTTAATGAGACAGCTTATCGTAACCGATTGAAATTAGATAAGGAGTATGTAGATGTAATAAAAAAAGTACTCTCCTTCGCAATTACGTGGTCTAAATCTGTGACTGCAGCTCCTCAAAGAGTGAGTGAGCTGCTCGTGAGTGGTGGTCATTAGTGACATCAAGCGGGCTGAGTGCGAAATAGCAGCTTCTGTCCGTCGGACACCCTTGGGACTTCCAACTGGCTGGGATTGCCTTAGCGCAGATGTTCTCAGCGACGCTGATGTCGTGTTTGTGCTGCACTGAGAGATGCAGGACAAAAAGTCTTCGGTTCCGCGTTGCAGTGACTGATAGACATTCAAACTTCAGAGGGAGGCGTTGCATTTTCCATGCAACAGTCTTAGCAAAAAGATGTGGCAATATATTTGGAGGGGTGTGCTCAAGTCCTTAGGCTTTTATTTCATCCCAGCAATTTCAGAGGCATGGGGAGAGGAAGCCACCTTAAGCTGGAAGTTGCATTTTGTCTGTGCACATACATACCCTCTTAATGCTGCTTCTGAAACTATGCAGTCAGCTAATGTTGTGTCTTGCTATTGTCTGGCAATGTGGTGTCTTCCAGAAAGAACTGATGAGCCAGCTTATCTTGTAGTTGCTTGTTTTTCTGTCTGCCTTCCTATTTGTGTTCTTTGCTGTGCAAGGGCAGTTGTGGGTGCCAGGCTGATGTGGTTGTTAAAGTAGATGAAGATGGTCAAAGTTTTTGCCCTCACTGTTCTAATTGGAAACTATTTTGAAAGATAAACTTTATCATTTCTGCTCTAAATTTTATTTATGGTCAGTTTATACTCTTAAACTGTTGTGCCAGTATTGTTCTTGAGTAGCTCCCCTCCTTCCTCAGCATTTATTCCTTTGATGTATTTGTAGATAGTAATCGTATCCCCTCTCAGTCTCTGTCTTTGCCAAGCTATACAAGGCAAAGCATCCCAGCTACTTCTTGTAAGATAAACAGTCCATTCCCTAGATCATCTAACCTGTCCTCATCTGCACTTGATTATGGTTTTGTTATCAAGAGATTGGCTTCAGCAAAGAGCCCTACTGGCAACCTGCTATGACCCTGCAAAATATGGATTGACTAAAGCACTGAGAACAAACATGGCTTGAGAGCAGGGTTACTAAAATGCATAAAGCTCTTGATTTCGCATTTTATCCTTGTCTTCTTTTGGGGTGACACTGTCTGCTGAAGATGTTGGAAAGGTCTTTGTGGATCTCAGAAAAATAAATTTCCCAGCCACGTTTTAGGGATTCATCAGTGCTAACAAAAGAGTGTAGTTTTTGTTGTGATTTGCCAGCAGGGATTGTCTGTGTTGCTGCACATAGTAGGTCTCTTGATCAGAAAGTGGTAGGTAACAATACCTACATGCTTGCTTTTTCATCCTTCCCTTTTTGTGATTCTGTTTCTTATGACTGAGTCCTAAATCACTCTCATACTGAAAAAGCAGTTGAACGTGAACTTCCAGTGCAGTATGGTGGAAAATCACTGTGCGCCTGGCTGTTATAAAAAGGGAAAAAATGATTTTTTTTTTATCTATGTATGGCATTGGCGAAGCTAGTACTGGAGTGCCGTGTATGGTTCAAGTGTAAATGCTGTCTAAAGGCTCTTGAAAACAAAGAGCTGAAGAGAGTGCCATGCATGGGTACAATGTTCACATACTTGATGCCTTAGCATCTTTTATGGAGACTGAAAAGTAAATTCTCTTGAACAGGATAGAGTCAACATAGCTCTAAACTCCTTTATTTCAGCCTCTTCTATCCTACTGTTGTCACTTAGATGACATCTCTTCCTTTTGTCTGCTACAAAGCATTGAAAATTGAGCTTAGGGCATGATAAGGACTCAGTAGAGCCTCCAGCTGTCAGGCTGTGCACAAAGAGCATGTTTTGGAAACGGATAGTCTGTGAACTGTCACGGGCACGCAAGGATCTCCAGTTTCTCCTGTTGCTTTGGTACTGGAGAGGGTCTGATAAATTACCTTGACATGGGTGATGTTCTGGATTACCTAAATATCAAAAATGGATATTGTAGGATGTGACTAGTGAAGATACCTTAGTGATCTGCATGTTCCTGGGGAAGCAAATGAGGAAAATGAGAAGTCGTTTCCCCTGCTTAGGCCTGACAGATGTTTGTGCTTGCACAATACATCTGGTACTGCAGAGAATTGCTTAGGCAGTGATGTTAGCGTAGTATTAAAAATTGCCAAACACCTGAATGTTGTGTTCATAAAATCCTGGTGCCACATCTGCACATGTAGGAGAATATCTTATCAGTTCACCAGCAATATCCCTAGTGAAGGTGAAAACTGTAGTAGCTGATTTAAGCATGGGTTTTTAAGAAAAAAGTTTTGAAAACATAGTAGTCTTGTGTTTTGAAGAATGAGCTCTGGTAACGAAGTATACTCAAGATAAATTACTGTTGTGAAAGAATTTCTAAAATCTTCTGGTAAATAAAACATTTTCTCTCATTACAGGTATTTTGGCACCAGTATGTGGTAGTAGGAGCTATTTTTTTCTGCTGTAGCTAAGTTTCTTTATATCCTTTTATTACGGTTGTTGCTAAATTTAGGCTGAAATTTCCCAGGCTTCCTGTGGTGTAGAAACAAATTCTTTGGAAGAATTTCAGCAAAATTTATTAATATTTGGGAAGAATCTTCTTACTTATTTCCAGGTTTTTTTATACGATTATATTGGTACCAATTGGCAACGTCTAAATTGAAGGAAATGAATGGTGTTATTTCAGAGTCAGTAATTATTAATGCAGCTGCATAAGTAATTTTTTCCTTTCACCTTTCTGTGAAGGGTGGATCGTTGGGGTTGTCCATTCATGTGTGGTTTTGTTCAGCTTAAAATGGCCCTGAAGATCATCTTGGAGTCCTTTCCTGTAATCCCAAACTTGAAAGGACATCGAAGCAGTTTTTGATTGTGGAATTTGCAGACGCATTGTGGTGTTACTGTGACTTTTACATTTTATCTTGTAGTGTAGATGTTCAGAACAAGGCATTTTCTTTCAACAGGCTGCTGCTGACTGTACTTAGTATTTGATTACACAAGTATTACGATTTAGGCAAATACTGTCTTTGTTTCACTGATGAAGAAAGTGAAGAGTGAATGTTGCAGCTTGCTGGGAATTACTTAGTAAGTTGTTCTGCCAGAATCAGGACTAGTAAGTGTTTGTAGGCCAGGGTCTTGTTCAAATCCACTTGGATGAATAGCTTTATTTCTCTTCCTTATCTGTGAGATGACCATCTTGGTGCATAGCTCTAGTGCCAAGTCAAACAGCAAGCTGTTTGACCTTTAACAAAAGAAAATGCTGTTAGTGAGGAGGTGCGTGAGGAATAGTTCAGAGAAAGGTATGAACCTTCTCTTAGCTGATCATGGTTATATTGAGGAAATGTGAATGGAGAAAAACTTAACACTATGTGCAGGAGAGCGTTGTACCCTACATGTTTGACTTACAGCAGTTGATGGCTGTACGTCATTGAGAGACCGATTAGTTCTGTATCTTCTTTCCTATGTTTGTGGTTACAAAAAGTAATGTCAATATGGTGTCTACAGTGGGAGGTGCTCACAAGAGGAAGGAAATGACTTTTCTGTGGTCACTGTGGTCTGATAAGCACAAATGCAGAAGGCTGAGACTTGGATTCTCTTCAAGTTTTGCAACGGTTTGGCTGAATAGCCGTGGTTATATTACAGACAGACAGCAGGACACAAAGGTGCCATATTCTGAAGCTGTGAGTTATCTAGCATCTGCTGGAGTTGGGAGCATTGATGTTTGCATAGCACTTGGACAGTGAAGTCTTCTGGAGCTGTTGACACCGTTGTCCACTTTCTGTTCCTCTTGGGGTTGTTAACCTGTGTCCTGGGTCCCATCATAGGAGGAGGTGGTTGATAGAGAAAGAGTGAGTGTCGCAGAACTGGCTGTGACTTCCAGATGCTTAGCCTTCTTTTAGAAGGTGACCTGGATGCCTCACCCCATATGTTGTTAGCATGCTGGGCTGGAGTACAGGTTAGGCACTGTTTGTGCCTGGGAGGAGAAGGGAGAAGGGAGGAGCAGTAGGCACAAACCTCACATTTGACCCCCATCTCAGAGACTTGCTCCAGAGCAAAAGTCAAGGCTCAGTGCTAGGACAGTTTTCCTGGCAGCTCTTGCCTGTTCTGTAGAATCCATCTGAAGATGCAGTTTGTTGTTTACGTGTTCAGATGCTGTAAGCGTGCAATTTAGGCATAGATGAGCTTTTGCAGAGGGTTTTAATTACAGTATTCTTTACAAAAATAAAGGAGAATATATAGAATTTAGAAGATAAATGTCCCTATTACAATATCTCTTTCTGTAATTTAGCCTTTGCCTGGGAATCTTTCAGATCTGCCTTTACAATACAGGATTGCTTTTGCTGCAGCTTCTGTCAGCTTGATCTGAGAATAGCCATGAGAGTAAAATAGAGCATCTCTTATCCTCTTATTACTTTGCAGTCTCCTTTATTGGATGACCACCTCATCAACACTTGGATGCAATAACGTCCTCTGCCTGGTGAGGTCACTACTAGGAAACCTCCCCCTCACAAGTAAGTTCTCAATTAGATCCAGTTGCTCATGTCAGAGTGTGATTTTCGTGACAGAGAGCTGACTTTGCTGCTCCGTTGTTAGCAGGTCTGTGCCACTAGCATGGAATTGGATGAAAAGAGAAGACTGAAAAAGGAAAATTCTCAAACATGTTTGAAATGACGTTTGACACAGCTTCTTGGAGTACTTAGAAACTATGTTGCATGTTAGGATCTCCTAAATTGTCCTAGAGAAGGTAGTTTAGCTATCTGAGCATCAGATTTTAATAATTTTGACTTAAATTTGAAGCCAAAATTAGTAATTTGAGCATTTGTATAGTTTTGTATGGTGTTTTCTGCCTTATTTGAATTTTTTTTAATTGTACACTGGATTGTTCTACACTTAGAATTTCTTACGATGGCTTGTCATCTGGGTCCATTGCAGCTCTTTACCATCTCTTTGGTTCATGAATTTATATCAATATGCCTTCAGTTGCTCAAGTTTGAATGTTAATTGATTGCAATTTGGAGCTGAAGGCATGCCTAAATTTTCTAAATCTTACCTGCCTCCACCATATTTTTCAGGGTTGGATGCAAAATCCGAATAGGTCTTTCTAGTTGGAATGCAAAATCTTACATCAAAAATATAATTGTAAAAGTTTTATTTTGATGAAAATATTCAACGTATGGTTTTATGATTTATTCATTTAAAACTAAGCCTGGTGAAATCCGAAAGTTGTTTTTGTGTTCTCTCTCTATGAATATCTGATATAATATTCAAAAGGATGTTTTGTTTCTGTATTGACAAGAACACCTGCTTATGCCCGCAAAAGATGAGTACACAAAAGTTGCAGTTTCCTTTTTTTTAAATTGTTTAACCCCAAGGCACTGAGCACCTGTGACTTTTTCCCTTTATTCTTTCCTAGTTCTGACTCTTATTTTTTCCCTCGAACCAATACTGTTGTTTAAGGCCATTTCCTTGGTTCTCTGTCCCACCTACAGCTCTTCTCTCCATTGCTGAACAGGATCATACCCCCAAGGTCCGTACTGGTAGGAGGGTAGGAATTGATTTCATAGGAGGCAGATAGTATGCTAGACCTAATTTTTTTGCGCTTCCCATAGACTTTGTTATGGCAGCGTTTTATCTTTTTCCTCCTTTCTGCTCTCTTGATATAACATTTCTCTCTGTACTGCAAATGCAAAATTACATGGAGTTTTTTTCTTACTGTGCTTTACATTTGGAATCTAGATGTAACTGATTTGAAAGGATGAAATAATTCTCTTGGCAGTTTACATCTTGTCTCTGTGCTTTAGTGTAGCCTGTCGCGCCTCTTATTCCCTTCCTGCTTGATAGACTAAATGCTATTCTCTTTGCATTAAAATGGCTTTGTGGGAATGCTGGAGAAACACCTTATTTCTCTGCTTCGGTAAAATAACAAAATCAACTATAGGAGTTTGTATCCTGCAGAAATTATGCATGCCTGATGGGTGTTTTGTGCTTCCCCTCAGTGCTTAGATCATTTGGCTGATCCATCTTCTGTTGTGAAGTGGTGCCAGTGAGGAGAGGTCTCTAAAGGCATTTTGCATTAGTGAAGTGCAGCGTACTAATGTGTTCTCCTCAGCCAACCTTGCGCTTCGCGTTTTCGTTTTAAAATGCAAACCACATGTAATGTTGCATGCATGAATTGCTTTGCACTGCCCAGAGCTCCAGGTTTGTTCTTAGTTTGTTCTTGAACTTTTAATAATGGTGAAAATAAAGGGAGGGTCTGTTTGCATTGTTTATAGTAGGAAAGAACAGTGTAAGATTTCATCTACTGCTGTTCAAATCCCTTGCTATTTTTGGTATTTGACCTCTGTGGAGAAGATTGCCAAAACTACAGGTTGTTTTCATTTTTATTATGTGTTTCTACCCTCCTACTCATAAGTTACTCTTACGTTACTGATTAAATCTTTGAGGCAAAGTTACATTTCTCCCACATCTTCCACGGTATTTTTCAGAGAGGTACTTTTATGTTTCTGTATGTTGTTGGGCTAACATTCCTTTTTGGAAATGAGAACTACACAATTTGGCAGTATCCTGTGTACACAAGTAAAAGGAGAAGGAAAATAGCTTATGAATTGTTGGTTTATTTTTTGAAAAACTTTCTGGATTAGAGAGGACTCATGAGCTTGTTGAGACCATGATGTTTAGAATAGTGCACAAAGAGGACAGCAGTATATGCTGAGACAATTTTAAATGTTTAGTTTGTGCAGATAGGTGCTTAGCTTTCCTTCCTCTGTCATCAGAAAGGCCTGCTTTCGGCACTGAGGCTGTTTGCTTCTAGTCTTTCTGTGTGGTTGTTTCTACACTCCACTAGTGAGAAATGCCTAACGAAGGGCTCTGAAAAGCCTATCCTTCCTCTTTGGCATCCCTTCTGCTTCATGTTTTCTGTTCTAAAAATCAAGCTTATTTCTTTTCTAAAGGAGCCTTGTAGGATGCCCTGAAGGTCAGAATATTTTCTGTTATTCCAGACTACTGTATTTATTCTGAGTTCCCAAGATGTAATGAGTTCTGAGTGTCCTTCAAGAAGCTTATTGTTTCTGGTAGTTGTGATATCAAGGAGACATGCAGAGGTTGCATATAACTGTGAAGTTAATTCATAGAAAAGATCACACGGGTGTCATTCTGGAGGACTAGGTACAATAACGGTAGAAGTTTCAGGGTTAATTTGTAGAAGGTGGCTTTACCTTGTTCAGGCGGTACAGATGCGAATGCAGATGAGAGATGCAGTTGTTACATACGAGGAGTGGTGATCACTGACGATGGGATTGGATTTCTGTTTCAAACACAAGGGACTAGCCACAGCCAGACACCTTCAGTCAGATACTCACGTGTCATCCAAGTGGTGGTGTTTTCCTGGCACCTTAACATCACCTGGATTTTGTCTATGTTGAGACTGTAGATCCAGACCGCCAGCCACTGTGAGTTGGAATAAGTGAAGAACCTGAATTTAACTACCTACCTCATGTTCTGAGCAAAGGAGGTACCTTGGGGAAAGAAGAGGTTTTGGCCAGTGCTATCTCTGCCGTTTCTTCGGAGACTGGAACAGTTCAAGAGCAAGCTGTCTGTGCCCTCGAAAGTCTTTGTGTCAGACAGTTTGTCACATTAACATGAGCAGTTTTCCTCATCGATCATAGCAAATGGCAGTTGTGCTATATCCAAATTGTGTCAGGTTTCAAAGATACTAACTTGCCAAAGGATTCCTGGTGACCATAACAAAACAGATACCTGGGTTGTCAAAGGAGTGCTAAACTAAAAGTGCTTCACTTCTGCAGTGCAGAGCACCATGTGCTTTGTAGGTGGCTGCAGTCCAATGCTTAGTTATCTTCTATTGTGTTTGGAAGACCATTGTTTCCTATTTGTCTCATAAATTTAACACAGATCCTATTCCTGCCATTTAAACTTTCCCATCAAAATACAACAGTGACTTCCCCTTCTGAAAAGGAAGGGCTGGCAGCTACACCCTGAAGTTTGAGCATGAATTGTTTATATAACCTTCAATTACAATTTCATAATAATCTGAAGACTTTCTTACTAGAGCAGACATTTTACTGAGTTTTTACCAAAAACCTGACTGCCATTAAATGCAATTTTAAGGCTTCTTAGTTGTTGCAGTGGAAATAGAATTGAAAACTGTACCCTCCAGCTTCCTAATGATACAAATTGCACATCTATCTGGAAACATGAACAGCATTTTCTGGTATTTCAGAATATCTGTAGCTGTGTCATTCAGGGGTAAAAGCTTAAGAGCTATCTTGGGCTAATTTTATTTCCCAGAGAATATTATTAAATCTGAATGAACATGCTTTTGCAGACTTTGGCTTTTTACAACTTCTGGGTACTTGTAGAGTTCCCTCAAGCTCGCCCTCCCCATCAGTAAAAGCTCTGACATGAGTGTTGTAGAAACGGCTCATTGAATAATATTCTCTATCAAAGTCAGTAATATTTAAACAACTGCAGCTTGCTTTCCAAATGGATGACATTTGTCAGGAACATGTCTGTTTGAGTTTACTTGGCCTTTTGAGTATAAAAACTCTGAATATTTAGAGCTTGAAATTCAGGTCAGTCTGGAAAACTACATTTTTCTTACAAAAGTTTACAGAGAGAACCCAATTTTTTTGGTAACCATAGCACTACAGGATAGCTGGTTTATGAAAACTCCTTTCCCTACCTTCAAGCATGTGTTTTTGAAATAGTATTTAAATAGAAGCTTCTGTTGTAATTCTTCAGTAAATTGGATTAAGTAGAAGTTGTCCTTATTAATAATATTAAAGTATTTTATTTCTTAAATTTAAATTAATAATTTGCATGGGAGTTTAATAGTTTTGTGTTTGAGCAGCGTAGCAAGCAGTGTTTGAGAACAGTCTGCTTTATGTAATAGTTCTAGTAAAACCTTGTTCCATTTGAGGACGTACCCAGAAAAGTAAGTAAGGAGCAAGCTCTGTGGGTAGGGTTGTACGCGGGCTAATGCCAGAAAACATGTTGAACTTCTCTTTAGAGGGGAAAGGAGTTTCCACAGGATGTCTGCGTCTTATGGCAAAAATTACTTGTAGATGTGCTCTGAAAGGTTGCTTTGATGTAGAAGATTAACCTGGGGACCTCATTGTCAGGATATTACTGAGGCAAATAGCTTAGTGAGATTATTTGTGACTTGGGAATTAAGCTTTTGTGAGTGTCCCTACCTAAGCTGTTTTTTAAGAATTTGCTTGTTTGTCATATGGCATCATGAATATTTGTATGTACCAAATAGGAGGAGGGAAAGCAAAACACTGAAACTACAAACAACACCAAGAAGGAAAAAAAAAAAAAAGGCAGAATGCAGTTTTGTCATAGCAACTTTTCCTTTGTTGCTGGTCTCTCATGAACCATTAAAATAGTTACCCCGAAACAAGTAATGCCTGGAAACGTGCTCATTCCATCCCTGAAATTCCAGCCTGAAGAATTTGCAGAAAAATTATGATGGGACAGCTGGGAAGGCATGAGAATATTTTCTTGCATTCTGTGTCTGCCTGATTTTTACTTCATTTCTCTTTGGATTTTTTCAAAAAGGGTCCTTTCATGCATGTGGTAACTAGGATTGGGTGCTGGCCTAGTCCATAAGGAAATAAGGAGATTTTTGACTACTGCTTTACTCTTATTTGCATTACCTGAAATACCTGTACCAGTAAGAAGTCACTGGAGTGTTGTCCCCCTAGAATCTCCTGTGATTCCTTCAATGTTTGGGTTTTTTTAAACGCAGAAGACTAGTCTAATTGAACCTGTAATTTTTACAGAAGTCATTCATGTGGATGTTTATGCGTTGTAGTTTGTGAAGTCACTAAAACCATGTACTGTTTATGATGGCAAATATATCTTTTAAATTTAAATACTTCAGTACTTTTTCTGACTCTAAATTGATGAAAGTCTTTAATGCAATTGCAGAATTGAATTTTTCTTTGTGTTATAGGAGGAGAGAATTCTTTTTTTATTTTTTTTAAGAAGTGAATCTACGTGTGCGTGTATATATATGTATCCATTTTTTAGAAGTGAATCTATGTATAAGAGGAATGAGAGAATGTTGTTTAATTTTGGTTTTGCTTCGTAAAATTTGAATTTGTGTACATCACTGAAATATTATGGGTTTCTAGAAGGGTTCAGTAGTGCCAGAGAAGAATTGCCTCTGAAGGGAAGATTTTTATCAGTTGCACTAAGAGCCAGTGTTATGTGGTTTCATAGGAGGCTCAAAAAACTTTTAGGTTCTTAGGAGAATTGATGAAAAAGGCAAAGGTGCTTAATTCCAGTGAATTCCACTGATGTCATGTAGCCTGGTGTTTATGTGCATCATTGGGTACCTAAATGCTTGTAAATTTTATCTCGTCGAGCCATTGCAGACTGTAGTTCTACAAAATTTTGGTCTTGTTCTCTGCCTACCCTTTGCACGTCCTCCAGCAGAAAAGTTCACCTAGGAAGTCTCCTGCAGTTGTACTGATGCAACTGTTTGTGGGCTGTGGCTCCTAGCAACTTTTTAGAACAAAAATTATTCCTCCTCAGGTGGTGGTGATGACTTCATTTTCTTTCCGCTGTTGGAGAACATCACTTTACTGTTTACTTCATAAGAATAATAAAGCAAATTTAGCTAAGTGACTTTCACAGGATTCACAGACAGACTGTTTAATCTTTTAAGGGGATTATATGATGTAGTGCTTACAGTCACAAGAGACTGAACTCCTTAACTCGGGGAGCCCTTTCTGGTTCTCTGTTTCTGTAAATGAAGTTGTAGTGGGTAGGACATCAGGATAATTGAATTTTGACTACATGCGTTACCTCTGTGCAAGGTGTTTTTTCATATATATTTGTAGAGATGATATTATTTCAGAATGTTAAAATTAAAACTCTTCTTGGATTTTATTTATTACAGGTTTCTGACAACGTTAGGAACAGCATTTGAGATGACTGCAGTGGAGAAGATTGAGGAGCAGTTTGCTAGTCTGCGCATAGCAAAACGTTCTATGCTAAGTGAGGAACCTGCTTACTTACTGGATATAGACGTTTCCAAACCTGCTCAATCTGAAAGCAGTCGCTTTGTGGCAGTTTCGTGTTCCAATAAGTCAATTAGGGTATATAACAGGGAAACATTAAACTTCCTGCGGGAGTACAGTACCCATCCTGGGATACTTAATGGAGTCAGATTTGCACACGCGTGTGACAGCATAGTGTTTTCAGCATGCAGCGATGGTACAGTAAAATGTTGGGATATTCGTTTAGCAACTCAGAAAGCTGTGCAGGTATTTAGTGGCTATCCTTCCAACGTTTTCATTAGTTTTGATATCAACTGCAATGATCTCATAATTTGTGCTGGAACAGAAAAAGTTGAAAAGGACACGTTTCTGGTGTTTTGGGATGCAAGAGGCATTACAAACTGTGCCAGCGCAACTAAAGAACCCTTGGGAGTCTATTCTGAAAGTCACAATGATGATATCACCAAAATTTGTTTTCATCCTATTGAACCCAATTTGGTAGTTTCTGGGTCAACTGATGGGTTGGTTAATGCGTTCGACATTAACAAGGATACTGAAGATGATGCTTTGATGTCAACTTGCAATTCAGATTCATCAGTAAGTTTTATTGGCTGGTCTGGGAAAGATTATAAACAGGTCTACTGCATGACACACGATGAGGGATTTTGTTGGTGGGACATTGCTCAGTTAGATACCGAAGAACCAATAACGCTATTGCATGTTCTGGATGTCAGAGATGCAGTCTGCGTTGAATATGACAGCTTACAGTACCTGGTAGGTGGCTTGTACCACGAAAAGGCGGACAAACTCTTTCTTATTGGGGGAACGTCCACAGGAAACATTCACCTAATCAGCTGCGGCACTGATGGACTGAGCCTGGTGGGTACCCTTTGTGGAGGACACTCTGCCACTGTTCGCTCCTTCTGCTGGAACCTGACAGATGAGTCTCTGTTGACGGGTGGAGAGGATGCTCAGCTGTTGCTATGGAAACCCGGAGCTGTGGAAAGGTCCCTCGCAAAGAAAGCGTCTATGAAGATTGCTTCTTCTGTGCAGAAGAGAGTAAGAGTTCACAACAGCTCCCTCAAAAGCAGGAAGAAGTAAAATTCTGAAAGTGGGAATCTCTACTGTGTAGAGTTTTCCTGGTGCTTAATCTCTCAGGCAGTACTTGGCTGTGCTTTGTTTGGAGGCATTCTGTGGAAAGAACTATGATGCTTGAATTCTACCTGGGAATGTATTTCAGTCATCAGATGAATACCTTTTTTTTTTTTTTTTTTTTTTAAAGTCGCTAATATTAATCAGCAAAAAGTAAATGGTTGCTCTCAAGAGTTCTTGAACAATAGATCTTAAATCATATTATATAAAAATGTTTCTGTGGTTGTTTAATGTCTCAGCCAACATTTTTAATGTGTAATATAGGCCTGTGGCTTGCATAATTTGTTACCTTCCTACTGAAATTCCCTGGCACGTTTTAAAAGCTTTTGTATTTCATGCTGTATTTTGCTTTCTTTACAGAGAACTTAATGAAATCGCTCAATATATTAAAACATTTTATGTCACATCTTAATGCCTGGGGGAATTACTTCTTGATGAAACAGAAAATAAGTACTGTTTTGCGCTGTCATATCACTGGTTTATAACAAGCTCATAAAGAAGCAGTTGATGAAGCCATATTTTTCATAGCAAAGATATGAATGTATTCAAGCAAACAGGAACGCATGATTCCAAGCAGCTAATTTTTAAGTGTATGAGAACTGTTGAACTGGCATTATTTAGGGCGTATTTCCTGCAGGAAAATACCCAAGAATCTTGCAAGCAGCTTCATTCTCTTCTGGTAAATGCATCTCAGGGTGCACCTGGAAGACTGGGGAGATGTCAGTGGGTTAAAGAAATTGATAGCTAGAATTACACCAGTGGTGCTTAAAATTCCAAATCCTGCATTTGAAATAAGCTAGTATCTCGTGCTAAGTGGGAATGTTACAAACTGAAAATTAAACACTGCCTTCTGAGACGGTAGTTACGGAGTAACCGACCAATATGAGGAGACTTTAACAAAACCTTTTAGAGGTTAGTGTGTGTCCTTTAAGAAATGTTTCTCTCTGGAGAGAAGGTTTTAGGCTTAGACATCTCTCTAGGACAGCTTTGGTTTAGTATTCCATCAAATACCACCATCAAGTGGTACAAAAATTGCCCTGTACTTCTGAAACGGTTGTCTTTATGCTTATTCTGCTCCGCTGGCAGGCTACAATCTCTGCATCTGGCGCTGCACACACAATTACCTTCAGCCTTCTGAGGACCATTGCAGTCAAGTGGTGGTTGGCAATTATGCCGTAGTTAACATATGTGGACTACAACTGAAACCAGCACAAGAGTATTTAAGAATTGCTTTGTTATAGAGTAGTTGGCAAAGGAATTAAGAGGGGTTTGGTTTTATTTTTTCGCGTGAGGGTGGATAGGTAATTCTTTCAAAACAAGTTTTGGATGTCAAGTGTAGAGGATTAGCCTGGAGTTCAAACACAGTTTCCAAAGTACAGAAGATACCTCTAGTATATGGTTACAGCTGTGCTGAAGACGTCTTCATCAGCTCTGGAAAGAAATCCTATTCAACCAGAAGTATCAAATTTCCACATGATATGTTTACAAACTGTCAATGTCCTTCAGCCACAACTATGCATCCCTAGTTGTTTTGGGTCTGCCTGTTGGTGATAATTAAGATGATACACTTGCTTTTGTTACTGCTGGTTATTTAAAAGTTCAGTTTAAATTTCAGCTTCAATTTAAAAATCACATTTCTCTAAATTTATTTTTATTACTTGTGTTAAATTCAAGTTGCGCCCAACATCCTATCTGTTGCTTTTCAAATTACTTTGTGCTATTTTGAGACAACTTGGGCAGTGAGCATCAGGGCTGTGATGCACCTGGATCATGTGCCCTTTCAAGATTTATTCTCCCAGGCCACTAGTTATTGCCTGTTTCTGTGGCATTCACAGTTTTGTAACTGCGTTGACCAAAAGCTTCAGACCCCTCTGAATTCACCGTAATGCCCTCACGGGCCTGACTTGGTTCAGTAGCCGTAGGGTGGGGAACTAAAGGACTATTTTGAGACCTATTTCAATGCAAGTACAATATATAACTTGCTTTTTAGGTGTTTACCCACTCTTTTCCTGGTATCTTGACACAGTCAGTGGAGTAAGGTCAGTGGGCCTGCATGACATTTGATCTCTTGAAGATGATTTTGTGTGCTACATACAGAAATGCACAGTGAGGGAGCTTTTGGTTGCCTCTGTTTCCTTTCAAGTGTCTGTTGAGTGAGATTCTGATGCGTTCTGCCAACTTTCTCTGAATTAAAGCAGCAGAGATGGGAGTTCTGGTACTGAAGTGTTTGTAGTATGCAATCTGTATCTGTTACCTTGTTTCTGAATTAGATTGATACCTAACAAATTGATTATCTATCGCAGTTCAAGCCGTGCTTTTCCCTGAGAAGTTGATTTCTCCCTTTTACATACATGATTTAAATAGGAATAGAAGGGGAAAGTATGTGTATGTATGTATCTTAAAATCCTGCAAAAGCACAGCAGCTGTCAGGAGACAGGCTTGTGTTGCCTCTGAAAGTACTTGATTATTTTCTTTTTCTTTTTCTTTGGTGTTGACTTGATTTCAGATTAATATCCATAAAATAAACATAGATGGAAACCACATGTTAACAAGTAATTAGCATTGCTTGCTTTTGTAAACTGCAAACGCTATTTCATAGACCACAGAGCACAGGCAGAATACATATGTAATCATATAAATAATAACAGACTTGAAATTAGGCAGGTTAACTTGTCTGAGTGTATTTAATCTCATGGGATAGTTTTGATGTCTGTAAGTTGGCTTCAGTGTTGTTAAGAAACATATTTGACCTTTATAAAACTTACGTAATTGAAGCTATGTGCAAGTAGCAGGCATTCAGAAATCGTCACTGTGTGAATTGTTTAACCCCAGGGGAAGCTTTAATTCTGGAAGCAGGATCAGATTTTTTTCCACTAAATGAAAAGCAAAATCCAGACAGGCTACCTAAGTGCTGAAAACAGCGTCCATCTTTATTCAGAGATGATAGTAAACCCATTGTACAATATTTCTGAGCAGCAGGAGATTATCCTGCTGTGAACACATGAAAATAAACTTACTTGCATTTGGCACATTCCTAAATTTCCTCTTTTTTTTTTTTCTTTTTCTTTTCTCTGGAAGTAAAACCCCACACGTGCACACTCACCATCGTTGCGTTTAAGGTGTGCTCCCATTGAATACGAGCTTGCTGCCTCTTCATGGAGTACTGTTTTACTATTTCATTTTGTTCAAGTAAGAGACGTATCAGGATTACGTCCTGTAGTCAGTGGGTAATTTCAGCAATTAATTCAGTAGAGCGTAGGATTTTACCCACACTTTGGGATTGCGGTGGAAATTATTTGTCAAATCTAAAAAAAGGTGTGAATTAATTTCTAGGCGGGATTTATTTAGTCAGTTGTCAGTCATAAACTGTTTTGTGGCCAAATTGTACACGACATATGTCCTGTGTATTCAAATGGACATAACTGCATATTTCTACATTAAAATCTTAATTAGCAAAGATGCTGATACAGTAAAACATTGTAAAGATGTAAAGTGCAAGCTTTATATGTTGTGTTTGAATGACGGCTTTCTCTTGGCCAGCGATCATATGTAGCCCTGTAGGTCATACTATTATACGAAGCAATATATTTTGTCATGTGAAGTGCTGACTGGGAAATAGGCTTGTCAAAGCAGCAGAAGCCGGGCACCTACACGCTTACGTAGCTGCCCCTTGCGTTTTGTGGTAGGGCGTCTGCCCGTTGGGATGGAGCTGCCCCTTATGGGAGTTCGGTATGGGTGGAGTTAATTGCAGCGTCAGCTTTTCAGCAAAGCTTTTGTACAAAAACTGAAAGAATTTTGGCCCACCTCATAAAGCTCGTTTGCATTTGCCACTGTTAATTTGGAATGACTTTGAAATGGTCTTCTGTTACTGGGCTTCTTGGTCTTTTTTTGGGATAGTTGTGAGTTGTGTCTTGATGTCTGCTTTTCTGGAGGGGAATGTGTCTGCCCCTTTCCCCCATGAGTGCCCCTGCCCTGTACGTCGGCTGGTGGACTCTGCCCTTCTTCTCACACCGAATGGGTGCTGGCAAGCAGAGAGAGGGAGGGAAAAAGGGAGGTTGGCGCCTGCTAACACTCTGGCAGCGGGGTCTGTCCAGGGAAGCTCCTCAACTACGGAGTTGGACCCTCTGCCTTTGATATAAGTGTAATGACTTGTTCTTGAGCTTGATGGAAGCAGGATAGGACCTTAACTAAATTATGCAAGACATAAACACCCTTCAAGCATAAAAGCCAGTTCCTGTTTGTCTGTGAGATGAACAATTTGGCAGCGAAGCGTGCAAGAGAGGCAGAAGGTGTGTGCTCACAGGGGCTGGATACTCTTAACTTCTGCTGGCAGCGAGGAGAGCGGCTGGCCAAGCCAGTACCGCTACCTCTCCCCTGCAGGAACCAATGGATTTGGGGATTTCATGTGCCATGGAAAAAAGGAAGGGAAAAGTGTCTGTGGGGATGACAGCTAAAGGTAAACCTGCAGCTATCCGTTAGTGCTCCATTCCTTGGTTCATTATCAGAATTTTTTGCAGTTTCTAAACTGGCACAGGTGTATTGGCTGATGGGAGCGAAGTGGGGTTACCTTCAGTTAGTGCCGCTGACGGACTGGCCTCAGCCTGCTGTCACGGTGTTCTGTCCTACTCGGATTTCAACACAGGCACTTCTTCAAGTCGTGTGTCCTCATGTCTTTAGATACTTTGAAATCTGTATTCTGAAAGTATATCTACTTTTCTGGAAACTGAATGACAAAATACTATTCTATATACTCCTGCTGCAATCTTGGCACCAATATTTTTATGGGAACATATTACATTTTCAATTCAATATCAATTTCTGTCTTATTCTCTCATGTTCTGAATAAAGATTCGATGCTGCTAAAATCCCATAAAGGTGGTACTTGAGCAGCCTGTTGCCACAGGAACTCAGAACTGGCAATGAAGAATGCTGGGAGGAGTTCAACAGAGTTCTCAGTGCTAATTTAAAATGATCGTTTGGGGAAGTCTGATAAAAGTGGGGGAAAAAAAGAAGGTCCAAGGAACTTACAGTACACAGCAGATCACCAATGGACTGTGTGGCTCCGGTTGCATACTTGATACTATTAATACTGGAAAGTATATTAGACTGAAGCTGAAGCACAGACCCACAATTCACTTTTCTAGATGTTTTTAACACAGGAATTCTTAATTACTAATGGAGTTGGATACCTGTGAGTACAGTGTATGCCAACAGACACTACTGCAGATCCAGATTAAAAAATATTGAATATACACCTAGCAGGTAAAATAGCTGGAAGTGAGTAACTTAACTTTTACTGGGAGTTCTGGAGGGTGCTGGAGAGCTCTGCCTATAAATCAAGTACAGGGGTTCTGATTTCTTTCTTTGATTTCAGTATTGTGGATATATGAAGAACGAAGGCAGAAAGGTAAACCAATAAAGTGTTTGCAACACTGCCTTAAACTGAAGTTATTCCTGTCAAAAATTATTCTGGGCTCATGGATGTAGAGTTTGCATTCAGAGGTTCATGTCTCTTCTCTTGTCATACCAGAAGCGAGGGAGGAAGAAGTACGGACCCTGGACTGGAAATTCTGGTTCTGTTGATGCTCTGCCAGCGACTGCCCAGCTGCACATGTCTCTGGAATATGTTCCTGTGTGTGAATCTGGCAACCATTTAAGATGTTTCTTGGGTGTCTCTCAGCACCACAAAGCCTGCGATACTCACCAGAGTGCTGCAGAGGATACTAGTTGGTACGTGAGCTGATCGCCGGGTCTTGAAAGAAATTGAGGCTGATGTGCTTTGATGACAGGAACTCTCATTTACACATGGAGATCTCAAATGTTGCTTTAAAATTCTTTTACTCAGACATCTAGAGAATGTATAGTGCAACATTTTCTAGCAGAAATTTGGGGATCATTTGAAGAAGGAAGCCTCAAAACTTCACTGTAACAATAACCTTGGTGAATTGTCTCAATTTAGGACTGATAAATGCGGGATCAAGGGAAATAGGGCATTGTTCCTTGCTGAGGTACAGTATTTTTTCAAAAGTTTGTGTAGCTGTAGATTTGCAGTAGGAACATGGAGAAATAAACTTGCATTTGCTATGCTACACTTCAAAAAAAAGTATACTTAGTATATTTGAACATGTAAATTTAACAATTATGCTACTAAATGAGCACTTACTTATATGCCAAGCAGTTGTATGTTTCAATGTTAGATCTTTTTGACAAAACTAAGCCCGGAACAATTCTACTTGTCATTATGCCAGCACAGCAGAGACAATACCCATAAGGACAACAGTGTCTTGGATCAACTAGGATGGCGTTTGTGCTTCACACCCCAAAAATCAAAGTCTAGCTGAGGCCAGTACTAGACAACCTAATGTTTATTAGAAAGAAATGAGCATTTCATAAAACAATGTTGTTTTGCTAAGTGAACATATACATGCATGCGTCAGAGGGAATACCTCTAGATATTGAACCATTAACAAGGTAGTCATAAAGGTCTTGGGTAGTCGTCCATATGTGTGTGATATTAGAGCAACAAAAAGATAAAATGATTGTTGGAATTAATTCGTATAGTTGGGTTGAGTTTATTGAGTCCTAACTGTTGCAAGTAGTAGAAAGCATGAAGGTAATTAAGGAATGCAATCGGAGCACACAGGCATCCTAGCACAGGCCAAGGAATGAACGGTGGCATTTTGTTAAAACATCTTGGCTAAAATAAGCCCAAATCCTTATTTATTTTTATTACTGTTATTATTTTAACATTTCTGTTGTGGTTTATTGCCAGGATGCCTAGACAGTGAGTGAACTGTAACTCTGGGTTGTTTCAAACTAGCTCGGTGGCATGTGCAGCTTCTCTTCCCTTTATGCATTCGCCTGCCATCCAGGACACTCGTGTTTCCCAGTTTTCACCTTACTTTTGTGCCAGATGTTCTAAGCCTACATATTTATTGTATTTCATTTAAGAATTTGCTCCCATTTGTTTTCTAAACTGTCAGAATGCCCCAAGACTGCATTAAAAGGAGACATAACTGCAGTATTTGTGGTTTCTTACAGGGATGTGTAATGTATTAGACACATCTGCTGATTGCTGGATTTATTAACGTAGTAAAGTTAGCACATGGAGAATTACCTATTTATGCATTAATATGTCAGTTTTAACTGTCCTGTCAATACTCCCTAAAAACACACACAAAAAAAAGTCCTGAGGCTTGATTGGTTGACAATTTCTGTAGGTGTGGGTATTTCTAAAGAGTTTGGTGAAACAATTACGAAAAGCTCCATAATGTCTTGTAAATGAAAAGCCAGTGTTTTCCAGATGGGTCTATAAATAAATTTGGTAGATACAGAAATAAGTAAAGGTATTGCAAGAGCTCCAGGCGTGTTTTTGCACATAATGCTATGGTGAGCTAACAGAGGAAATGAACTTCCTTTTGTTTGCAAAATATAAAAACCCTCAAGTTCTTAACGTTTTTTCCACACTGCTGGGCGAGTTAAGCTACTATGCAGGTTTTTCTTGTCGATCGCAGGTTTCCATGCGTACCGCGTTCATGAACCCTCCTACAAAACCTCAAAGAAGAAAGGCCACAGTCAGCTCTAGACAGCTCATGCGGATGCAAACCACAGCATTCTGCTGGGTCAAAATACAAGATAGAGGAGAATAAAATGTACTCGTGTGGCTGGCCTATAGCAGAAAATACAAAGAACAGTTACTGCTGTGTTGGTGTCATCGTTCCTTTCTTTTTCCTATTTTCTTTTTTTTTAAGTTGTTTTAACTTACTATACAACCCAGGGTCATCTTACTGTAAAAGAGAAAGTTACCTAAATTGTCTCTAAGAATCCCCTGTATTTGTTCCCTGTCTTGCTCTTCTTGATCTCAAACTATTTCTGTTCTTGAGGCAAAGGTGAACTTGACAGTTACCGGGATGATTTCCAACCGTCCGGCTCCCCAGCACAAGCACAGGTACGGCACCAAAGAAACAGGAAACATACTGTTCTAAAATAAATGCTTTTAATCCCCAAACTGCAGGAACGTTACTGAGTGAGTGCTCTACAAGCACTGTTTTCCTTGCTGGTCTTCATGCAGCGTATTGGAAAAAGAGCGGAAAGCGCAGAGTGTTGTGCCCGCCTGCCCTGTTGCCTGCCTCAACGTGCAAAGGGACCTCCTGGGCACACACGCCTGCTGAAATGGTGGCCTGAGGGGCACTTTGTGTGACAGAACATGTGGAGGAGCGTGGCATCGCGAGTGAATGGGATCAGCTATCGGAAAGGTTGCTATTAAAGCAACTCTGTAAGTGGACTAGTCTAAATATATACTTGGAATAATAGACTATTGCTAATCTTCTGGAAGAATATGGTGCTCTGTCATTCAAAGCTTATTTTTCCCAGATTTTAGACAGGATTTGAGCTTTTTTTCCCTATTATCTACAGTTTAACTAAAATAAACCAGCTCATTTTTAAAGGTATGTTAGATAATTGTTCTGCAGGAGCAAAATTAAAATGTCTAAACTTTAGAACCCAAGCAGAAATTAGGTTTCAAAAAGTGCAGCTTTTTTAGATGTGCATTCTGTTTCATCGAGATGGTTTCATTATTACACGTTTCATGAGCAGAACGGTCTTGAAAACCGTTAGTGTTTTATATCAGCTTTTAGAGAATGATACAAACTAGCATGTATCTTTAGCTTCCTTAAGAAACCCTCTCTGAGTGCCAGTAACTAACTTCTAACCTGTGTTCTTACCTGTCATTTTGTTAGTTGTGGCTGGAGGCACCAGCAGAGGCCAAGGCTTCCCTGTACAGATAAACAGCTCTGACCATGCTGTACATGTTAACAGTGAATTGTCCTGCCAGAGAGCTTATAGTTTCAGTGTGTCAAACAGTGGATGTTGTATTTTTCATTTTACAGACAAGGAAAGTGAGGCAAAAAGCTCCCCAGTTGCATGTAAGAAATCTGTGCCGGAGCTGGATTGGAGCCGAGAATTCCTGCTTCTCTCCTGTTCCTCTGCACCACAAGGCTGCTGCTGCCATGGCCTCCTGGAGTTCATGATGTTACCAGCAGAGGTAATTTATTTTGTTAATTTAAAGCTTTGAAGCCTCTGTTGAGGTCTAGAACCCCAGAGGACAGAGAGACAAGGAGCACGTAGCCAACATACCAGAGGGAATAAACCACAGGGGTAAAGAGAGGAGAACATCAGCTAGCCAAGGCACAGTTGTAAAACCAGAAAACCCTAACCTTTCCCCAGCCCCTTACCAATTTTTGTTGAGCTTTTGTGGACATTGATGGCAGGCAGGGGAATGTGCACAAGGTTTTAAAGAATTGTTGAAAGAGAACAAAGTCATGGCTTTGTGGTTGCTTCCCGAGAGCCCCTGGGGAGAATGAGGGGTGGCAGCAGGGGAGAAAGTAGGAAAAGGTTCATTTGAAAGTCAGACCAAGAGGTGACTCCTACTAGATGTGTATCGGTGAGGCAGGAGTAAGACGGGTGTAACCCGTGTGGCCAGTCATGTGCTCCATCAAGGCTAAACCGGAAACCCCAGGGCTTCTGTACGGATGGCAAGGGGACAGTGAGGTCCCAGAGTCCCATTTTCCTAAAGCAGAAAGCCTCAGAAAGACTGCATGGCTCCAAAATGTGCTGGAGATGTAGTGATGCCTCTGTTGGGTGTGAGACTGCAGTACCATGCTGCAAGCGACTGATGGATAACGATGAGCCTTCAAAGGACCCAGTGGGAAACTGTCTGGAGAGAGACGAGGAAAAGTCAAGATAATTGTGAACAAGACACGCAAGAGGAGCAGCAGCATGGTGGCAGCCTGCGTCGAAGGCCGCAGGACCGAGGAGGAGGAAGCGGTGCTGTTTGGGAACCGGCTAAGATGTCACCCGCGGTATTTTATGATGATGCCCTGCAATGTGATCTCTGTTTACATTTTAATAGATCCATTTAGCAAACGCAGTGGTAGGATTCCTGCCAGCTCTGTTCAACCAACTTTGTTTTCCTTGCTAATGAGCACTAGTGGAAGGCAAGCACAGACAAGCAACTGCTTGTGCCAGTCCGACAGGCAGCCGTGCCCGGCTAATGGGGGAAGTGGGGCTGAAGTTTGTGCTTAGCTCAAATTCTCTCCCTGGGTAAGGCTTGTTGCCAAGCTCTGCCCTCAGACCTCTTTACGCTTTGCACTTGCACGCACGTGTCATGTTACTGGAGTACAAACTGTCCCAGTAGAGCACCGCAGAGCTCAGTCCTGCTTTCTCTCCCGCTGCCCAGCCGCGCACCTCCGGGGCCACGTCGCAAACGTCGCGAGTCGCCCATTTTGCACAGTTCTGCGGCTTCCAGTTGGGGAACCCCAAAGTGGAATCCGCTTGGTTTAAACTCAAGGCAGCTCGGCAGACACAGCAGTGCCTGTGCGACTGCCACGCAGCTTCATTAGCTGGCAAAAAATTCCTAATTGCAGAGAGTGGCTCAACAGCAAGCGCTTCAGGTTGAGCGCAAGAGGCAGAGACTTGTTCAGAGGGAGTCTGAGTGCTGGTAGAGAGAAAAGTCCAGGCTGTGAGCCTAAGCAGCCCTGAGATAAAGTTGAAGGGAGGCTCTTTAACATGGGTGAAGCTTAAGCAATCTTGTTGGGTTTTTATTTGTGTGCTTTTGTCCTTAAAGAGCCACAGGGGGTAGCACTAACAACAAGCCTGGGGCTTGGATATGAAGGAGATGGCATGAACTGAGACCATGGGGCGCACTGAGGATGCTGCCTTCTGACCTCTGCTGTGGTGACTTGATTTGCGTGCAGTGTTCCTGCGTGGATTTTATCAATAGCGGTAGCTCTTAATGGCACACACGCTTGGGATAACAGCGTGGGGTGTGCGCAGGGGCCAGGGCTGTGCTTGGTTGCCATTGTAAGTTACGTAACAACAGATGATAAAATGAGTTTGTTTCATTTCACTTATGTTTGACAAACCCACAGAGCTCTCCTGTGGGTCTGTTTGGTTACTAACAGTTCAGTGTTGTATTTAATGCACTGAAGGCACTGACAATCCCTTTAAAATCATTCTTTTTAGAAACCAGGGCATGTCTTAAATGGCTATGACCATTCACGGCCTCCACCATAGGAAAGTTGAAGATGGTTTTTTAGTACACATTTAGGTTTTTGGAAGCAAAGTTGCATATTGCATCTGTCTCCCTTGTATACTTAAATAACATATGAGAGAAAACCTCCTCCCACAACCGCAGACCTCACCTCTTGAGATGCTCTCAGGTGGAGTGAGGGCAGCTGTTGCCCTTTCAGAAAATTGTACAAATCCCCTGGTGTAACGCTGCCTCTGAATGCTTTGTAATATTTATGCTGTATTTATATATTATAATGCTTTGTAATAAAATTATACTCTGGGGTGTTTGGGGCGTACCAGCGGACAAAAGGCTGCCAGTGCAATTCCAAGGGCTTCAGTCACCATCATCAGCGCCAGTATTGCATGGGGACTCTTGCTGAGGTGACTGGAAGGAGACTCACCTGTAAAAGAAGGTGGTGGTGGTGGTACTGTTCCACTTGCATCCTGAACCTGCTTCAGACTGCTTACCGAAATGGGTTCCCTTAGTCCTGGGATGTTGGAAATGAAATAATGAGTTTTTCCAGAAATAAAATGGGGTTGGTCAAGCTGGCAGCTCTCAAAGTGAGAAATAAATGTTTTTGACTCAACCCCCCTCTTCACCCCCCTCCCCAACACTGGCTTATTGTGAAAATTATACTCTCATTTCGAGGGCACTTTTGGTAGTGCGGTAGTGGTACCAGTGGCTGGATTTTACAGCTACAGATTATGTAAAAGGAACTTACCTAACATGTTTTTCATCTGGGACTAAGAATTTCCCAATTTCTTCCTGTCCTTAGTTAACTTAGCCTGCCCCAGACCTAGACTTAGCTCCGTAAGACAACTTTTTCGTGAATTTCAACATTGTCTAAATGTTTGGAGTAAAAAATTGTATTTCAGTGTCTTCCCTGATGTTTGTTTTACCCTTGTTTCATTCTTATTGAAGTCTTTGCATTTGTTGCTTTCTCCGTAAGGAAACCAAGAGTAAGTGCCAATATCATTACATACCTGCAAGCTGTAAATCCTTAGTTGGCTTGAAATGTGCACATAGCAACACAGCCTGCATTAGTAACACAGAAATATACACAACAGACTGAACTCTACAAATAATTGTCATTTCCCTAACTTGTGGTGCTTTAACTTAAGTTCGGTATATAATACAGCTTGGGTACCACTGAAATCTACTTACACATGAAAAACTTCCAGCGTTAAATGTATAAAACACAGACTTTGTGGATGTTTAAAATTTCTTTTGGAAGAGGCTTCTGTCAATACATTAGAATTAGTGGTAAAATTAATTAACAGCCAAGAATATAAGTATCTAATCCTACAACACATCTGTGAGAACTGCTGAATTCAGGTTTCATGAGATGGCTACACTGAGTGGGAGTCTTAAACTCGACAATATTTCCCTTGCAGAGGTCATAATGTAGAGAAAAAACAAGCGACCCCCCCCCTCCCCTGCACCATGTTGCGGTTTACACGTGTATGTTACAGAATTCTACCTTTGTAGAATTATTTTCCGTATAACATTGGAATGATAGGAAGCTTACAGTCTCTCTGCAGGGCACGTGAGCGCGGGCCCTCCTAAGACAGGGTGTCTGCACTGAACTGAGGGGTACGTGCCGCTTTGGGACCTTAGGCTTAAATACGATCCCTTAGCACGCACAAGCCCAGCTCCGGGGCCTCTCCTCCACAAGGCCCTGTAGTCCTTCACCTCGCCGCGCGCCGGAGAAAACCACAGGGAAGAAGACAGAAGGTTGTAAAGAGGGTGCTTAGCCCTGCTTGAACAGCCCGTGAGCGCTGCGGACTCTGCTCTTCAGTTAATGACTGCATATAGGAGTAAAATTTGGTAATAACAGGCTTTTATTACAATAATCAATGTATGACAGGATGAATGCCTGCGAGCTGAGTTGGACATCGTTCAAATTAGAAATAAGGTACATTATAACGGCAGAGGCCAAAATTAACCACTCCAGCAACTTGCCTACACCCATGCAAGACCACGGCCCTGGAAATACTAAAATTAAGATTGGATTTTCTTTACAAGAAATGACAACTACTCACTTACCACACCATCATACTTAAACACTGATAAATATTTTCTCTTTTCCTCCTCAAACTCATTTCACTGTAAAAATGCAGAACAGATCTTTTAACTCTTTAGGAGTACTAACTTTCATTGAATTCTACTCCCTTCTCTTCCCTCCAGTTAAGAAGTTGTCACTCTTGTTAATTTAGTTTAATAATTCTCTTAAAGGCATCATGCCTTCTGCACTCCCATAAATTCTCAGCTTTCCTTAATTTGAAACATTAAATGTTAGAACTTTGAATTCAAACACTTAAAAAGATGAAACCATCTCCCCGAAAACGTCTGTGCCAGCCTGACCTTTCTAAATCTGGCTCTGAAGTGACACTTGAGCCGTCAGCGACACTGGATTGTTTCGGGACTGCGTGGGTACGGTCCATGCTGCAGGTGCAGCTCTGCAAGGGAAAAGAGTTGAGCTTGTTTAGTGTCTTTGTCTTAGTTCCTGAGAACTTTTCATAATAAAACTACAGACGAGCTCCTCTGCACAAAGGAAGGAGCCAAAGGAGCAAGTAGGTTTTGCAACCACTTCCCTGTTCACTTGGTTGCCGTGATAGCAGCATGACAGGAAAGCATTAAAAGCTCTGAATGGATGTTGGAGGGATTTGATGGGTAGAAGAGCAGCTTGTGTAGAGAGGTAGTGGAGCAATTACCAAAGCAATTGCTGAGGAAGATGTCATAACTGTTAGTAAAGAATCTCCAGATTTACGACAGTGTGACCCTAAGCAAGAAACCTCCCGGTGTCACCTCCCAGAGCAGAAGCCGGTGCTCCACTTGGAGAAAGAAGATTCATCATCACTTAAGCAACTACTACAACATTACTGCCTCCCATGCTGGGAGAGGGTCAGCACTCACTGGGTTTGATAAGGAACTGAAGGAAAGGTAACACCTCAAATTTGGCTTTCAGAAGATGTCCGTCTCTGCTCCTGGTGTATTTTCCATTTGTTTAGCTCAGGTGTATCATTTCTCAATTTTCAAGAAAAACTTGCAAAGCTGCAGTAACTTCGTGCATCCTGGGACATGGGAATGACCAGAAGCTAGTAAAGGATGGTAGAGGGGACAGTTCTTTCCTCCTTAGAATGATGCATAAAAAAGCTGAAGGTTTTTAACTTGCATTTGTAACACAGATGAGAGCAGCAGGAACAAAGATATATTTAAATACATACTTATATATTTCATAACTATATTTAAAAGGCGTTAAAGAACAACAAAGTTATGGGAGAAAATGATTCTGTGAAAGAAAGAGAAAAGCAATAAGCAGTTCACGGGAAGAGGAGAACGATGAGAGAAACTTGCCTGCTCAATTATGTATCGCACAGTGAGGCACTGAGTGGTGTGTTTTTACAGTCTAATACATGTATGTTTGACTATGGTCTTTTTGCCCCCATTTCCTCATAACTCAAGAGCTGCAAAGAAATAGTTTTAGGTAAGCTAAAAAGAATGGAGAAATGGGTGGTATTTCTAGAGGAGAGGTATTTTTCACTTACTGGGAAGGTTCGACAAGTCTGCTCACAACACTATTGGCCCTGGTTCCTCTGTCTTGTTTATATTTTGAATTTTCAAGTCACATACTGAATTATGCCAAGTGACAGAAGGGAAAATGTCTGTGTGGAGCAGAGTCATGCTCCCACGGGGAATTGGCTTCCTTGGCATATCAGTGTTTTCAGGCACTAGTGACCCTCTGAGTGAGAAATGGAAAGAAGAGTGATGAGCCAGATTTTCAGACAGGCACGCACAATTAAACACATTTGAATGTGCCTTATTTATGCTTGTAAGGAGTTATTTGTTTTTCTCTCCTAAACAGTTTGAGCCTACTGTAACCTTCTTTAATAGCCACACAGGTTGCTGCCCTCTTCAAGAGCTTGAGTACCTTGACCTTGCTTTCATCCTTTCTAGCAGCGACGTAGCCCCTGACTGGGTAGAATAGATTTTTGCCAGCTATAAGGCGTGCACGGTGGTTGCAAGTTAATGGGGAAAAACATAAGCTATATGTAGGATACACATATAATGCAGGATCTATGAATGAGTAATGAACAAGAAGGCAAAAGGCTGAGCGTGTTTACTAAAGGATTCTGGCAACATGCAGTTTAGGCCGTGATTAGCATTTTCATATGAAGCTTCTCTTCTACTTAAAATTTGCAAGGCTGTACACATGGCCCATTGCTTCTTAATAGAGCAAACATCAGTAGAAATTATATGTGCTCTCATGACTTGGCTTACACTTGAATCCAGTATTCTGGGAGAGGAATAACTGATTTTGGTGCCTCATGTGACGACTGATATCATTCATGACCTTTTTACTCAAACACACTTGTCCAGAACCACAATGTTTTTATACAGGTAGAAAAGCTAGTCTGGTTTTGTAGTACCTAGGTTTATAGTATTGTCCAGCTTCCCAGATGAGAAGGGACGTCTACATGCGTAAACACGTGTCTTACTGTAGTAGGGAAAATGGTTCACAGATGCTTTTGTTGAGTTCAAAAAACTCAGTGGAAAAGCTGAAGAGGCACGGCTGTGGTAAAAAACTGCAAAAGAAAAAGGCAAGAAGTAGATATTTCTTGTGGTTCATAGTTTATTTAAAAACACCTGCAAGGGGATCAGTACAAGCAGCCCTAAAATCTCTCTTCTGGATTAAAGAACCAAAACAAGAACTAGAATATTGGCATTAGTAAAATATATTAAATTATCGGCAGAGTTCAGCGAATGTAGGTAGTCCACCTGATTTCATTGCTCATCTTCCTGTGGCCAGGATACATGGTAAGATAAAGCAAATGGAAACTCCACTCTATATAATGGAAAATGTTGATAAGTTGTTGGGGTTTTTTTCTGTAATATTGATTTTTCTGAGCACAACCTTTTGTAAAAAACCCATCATCTCAAGAAACTCTTTGGCTGCATACACCAGTCAATGACATTTAGCCCCATTAGCGGGAAAATGGACATAACCACCTAGGGAGTCTCTCTTCAAGGAAACAGAAGCAGCTGTTGGAAGACAGGCTGAACAGAGTCTCATCTCTTACTCAAACTAGTTAGGGATTTTGACCAACACTGTATTCTGTCTAACCACAGAAAAACTACTCTAGGAGAATGTTCCCATTATGGGGAGTTATAAAAAAAAAAAATCATCATTGTGACCAGAACGCTGGTGAGAGACCTGCAAAATCTCTGGTTTCACAGTTCTTGCCTCCTGGGTTGCTCTGAAATGACCAAATGGTGAATTTAAGGGCAAGATGGCTAATGACAGTGATAGAGTGCAATGGGCATAGTACAAAATATCTTGTATCTTAAAATACGATGAAATTGGGCTTAAAAATAGTTTGTTTAAAAACCAATGAATCATAAGGAAATTGGAAATGTAAATAACTTTGATTTAGGAAAAAATAAATACTCGATGGGTTTTGGAGTGTGACCAGTCTACTGGATCCTTAAAGAAAATACGCATTCGAGAGTCACTGGGAGCTTTCTATGTTGGTACGATGGAAGAAAATATCCCATGACACATCCCTGTTGTGCATTAGGTTTTCATGAATCAGAGAGGGTCTGGCTGATGAAGGTACACAAGGATAGCTAATGCTAGATTAGCTTGCACTCAGCTATTTTGGTAAATAGTATATTTGGAGGAGAAACATCAGAAATTTCTTAATTCATCAGAATTACTTCCCAAACACATGGCATAATTTTTAGAGCCTTTGAACAGATGTATAGCCGATTGAAGATCATCTATGCAAAAAAAGTTACTACACAAGTTCTAGAAGAATGCAAGGTGGTCTTTCAAAAGCTTTTTCCTTTGATGCTTAATACTGCAACATGCAATGGAAAGTAGGCACAAGGAGCTGAGAGCAAGCCTGTTATTCAGTGGGGAAAAGTTTTAAACAAGAAAAGATGAAGCCCACTCCCAGATTGTCTTTTCCTCAGGACAAAACAACCTCAACATTGTTTTTAAGATTTATTAGACACTACCTGTCAGGACTTGCAGACAAAGAAGCTTCCTTGTTCCTTCTTTTTAGGAAAAAAATTGAGATAGAATGGGTCTATGTAAAACTGAGATGGAATGGGTCTCTGAACACACACACACACCCACGCGCGCGCGCGCGCACGCCGACCCACACACACATGTCAAGTCTGAAGCTGGCATTGCTGCTAATTCACCCAGGCGTTGAACCGCCCTTGATTCCAGAGACAGGGTTAAGCACAGACAACATCAGTGTTCTGCTGCTGCGGGGAAATCAGGTTAAGACACACGCCTGTGGCATGCGTCTCCTGAATGTTAGCTGAGGTAGAGAAAATGTACACCATCTCCTGCACGTTCTGACAGTATCCTGAGCGGGGACTGGCTCCGAGCATTAAGGTGAAATCCAGTCATTCTAGGAAATACCATATGTCTCAAAAAAAAGCCAAACTTATTCTCAGGGAAAAAAATAAACACACAAAGATTCTGACAAAGAGAAGTATTGCACAAAGGACCTTAAGGCTTGCTAATCAAGGACCTACACATGGAAGTTGTTACCCGTCCTGCAACTTTGGATGGATCATCAATTTAAGGTATGCCCCACTATACATCCAGTCCAAAACGCAAGAGGATCTGAAGCTACGAAGAGTCCCCATGTAGGACTGATTGGGGCTAAACTGCTTTGTGGATAGATCAATGTTCCCACCTGCAAGAAGTATACTGGGTTTGGATTCCAGAAATAAGTCTGTTGCATGGGAAATGTGAGCCATCTTATTCAGCACAGTTTGTAAAAGTAGCAGCCATCTGTTGGGGTTTATAGAAGGCTGAGAAACACAGGATGTTTACTTTTATTCAGATGTGCAGTGGATGTGCCTTGTATGAGCAGACTTGTTACAATACTAATAAAACAACTGGGACATTAAGCTCAAGAGAAAAGGTTGTTTTATGTAGTAAAATGGAGCTTAAGCAAGATAGAAAGCATTAAAAATATACACGCGCACATATATATACATAGTCATTTAAGTAAAGGTCAGCAGAAAACAGGCCAGACAGAAATTCAGAACAAATACAGCACTAACTTTGAGACTAAATCGACTACTTTCCGAGGTGCTTTGTGGAAACTACTCCCAAAAGCAATAATCTACAAAAGGTAACGAAGGGTCCAGTTTCAAAATAAACCTACATGGCAAAATTACGAGCTGAGATTAATTTAGATAAAGTCTCCAAAAGGGGATTTGGCATTACTGACAAAACCGAAATGTGGGTGTGTGCAGCGTGAATTCAAGACCTCTCAAGATGAGACAGAGGCATTCCCTTATCACTGACAGTGAGCACCGAGAGCATGTAAGACACCTGAGTGGGAACTGGGCTCAGGTGTCTTCAACTACAGGAAAATGTCATCCACAATGTGAATAACTTCCTGCTGCTGAGAATGTTAACCACCAAAGGGGAAACATTCCCATGAGAGTTCAGAGGATGCAAGCTGAATTCTGCAAATGCTAAGAGAACGAATCCAAGAAGTAACCAAAGATGCAGATGGAGACGCTGGCAAACAGCATTAGCAACAGCTAGGGTTGTTTTTGCCAACAAAGGAAAAAGTTAAGTATAGTAAATCAAATAAAATTAAACATGTAGCAGCAATAGATGCCCTACTTTTTTACTGCAAATGTCTTTTACCATTTTTTTTCCCAGGGGGTAATGAGTGTTTTTGTGAATCTCAGTTGAGAGCAGACTACCTTACTTATATTTCTGTTTAATGGCTTGAATAAGCAGATAACATTTTAGATGGCAAACATTTTTGCAGCTAAAATAAAATAAATAAAAGAATTCTGCATACATGGCATTCTGGTTGAAATACCCCGTAGATAGATGATCACCAGCAGCATCGACACTAGATGGTAATTTTCCTAAAGAAACAATTTGAATAGGATGGTGGGCAATGCTACTGTATGAAAGCTTTGGCACACGTATTTGATATAATTCTGTCAATTTTTTAAAAGCAAAGTAGTGACTTGTAGTGGGGAACAGGAGGCGAGTTAAATTGCTTACATATATGTATCAGAACAGTTTGCTATGTGCAACGCTACCAGGAATTCTCTCTAAAGCATATTGACTGTTGTGTATTAGGATGGTAATCTGCAATGTTCCTGTAACATCCCCCAAAAAAATGGCTGGATCGCATTGGGAAAAGGCCTGAGGTGGGTTTAAGTGGAATTACATTTGATGGGATCAGAACAGTCTGAATGTCAAGGAATGAAATTCTGGATCAAAAATAGTGTACTTTGGAAGGAATTCAGTAACTCAGAAAGGATGTTTTATGTAGAAGATGGAGAGAATTTATTTTCATATTTTCCAGAATGTGGCTTAAGTAATACTTGAAGGTCCTAAATGAAGCTGCAGTGAGTTTTCAAGGAAGGAACCTACGATCATAATATGAATTTGACCTAGCTATAAATCAGTGAAAAGAAAAAAGTCACATTTTAAAACTGTACTCAGACAGGCATTGAACAGCATTGCCCAGGAGTATCCTGCACTCAAGCTGTAAGATGGTGATAAAATTTCAAGGACTAGGCTAAAATTACAGGACTAAAAAAATTGTCCCAACATTATTAATGTTATTATTATTAATTTTACTGATTGTCCCCATCATTACCACCCAGTAACTGCAAGACATAAGAATTATTCTAAAACAATCTGTCAGTGGAAGGCTCTCGTTAGCCGTTTGTGTACTAAAAGCTCTCAAAATTAGAATTTCATCATCTAGTGTATTTCTGATGGACTTTAACACATGAAGTACCAATGCACACCTACAGAACTGCAGTTACAGATGAATCTGCTTCAAGGTAGGAGCTCAACTAGAAAGACATATACTAGAGCTAAACATGACTCAGAAGTGCACAATTCTGTTAAATATTTATTTATTCAAGGTGAGCGAACAGCCTATGCGATCTGATTATTTTTTATCTCTATTTGAGCTGAAATGGCTCAAGTGGGAGCCACTATTTCTTTGAATGTACTAAATATAGCTTAAGATGAATTTTCCAGAGGTGTCTGCTGGTGCTGCTTGGTGCCTGAGCAAATCATGTTTTTAACTCCTCCTTGCATCTCCTGAAAAATCTCAACTCTATTTTTGATCTTCTCTCATTCAAGTCTTGGCTATTGATTCTTGCTATAAATTCTTCCGGGACCCACCTGACATAGGATAATGTTGAAAATTCTCCAAGTGTGGGGACCAGATAGCCTGTCAAAGAAGCCACTCAATAATGATAATATGCCAAATCTTATCGTAACACATCACAGATTTTATATTGGCTCAAATTCTTTTATATTCACTGAGTTATGTTACCCTAAATCTGGTGTCTAGACTTCTCCATAGAACAGACTTTTAAAGCTGATAGTGGTGCATTTTTATTTAGTGGCAAATAAGCTTCTAAACTCATTAATGTGTTGCATATGTAATGCATGTTGCAATTACGGTAGCCTGTTAAAGTGCCAGGACAATTTAATCTCCTTGGTGTCCTTGGGCATCTGTTTTTTAAAATTTTATTTGAACCTGTTCATACCTTTGGCTTCTATACAGGGACGTGAAAGCTTGTAATATTCCATCTTGCCAGGTAACAAAAGAACAAATAATACAAAGCAGTTTTGAAAAATAAGTCACTCATTCACCCATCTCCATTCCATCAAAGATCTTAACGGACCTCTACCAAATTCAGCCTGAAGTTGTTTTCTTCCATGCTCAAGATCCCGGTGTATTAATCCTCTCCTTGTGTGGGAATAGTACCAAACCATCTTATTTCTTGTCTTTCTCTGTATTTTCTTTTCTAAACACAGTCTATACTAAATTATAAAGATAAGGAAGGATGCATGATGGATTTGTACAATGATATAATGATGTTTCCTGTTTTATTTGCCATTCCTTTCCTAACCTTAGCATCCTAGTCTTTGTCATCAAGTACCGGGGAGGCTTTAATGCCATTCCTTCTCAGCGTTTTCCTAAAAACCAGTTCTCTCAATGTGCTCCTCTAAAGCAGGACATTCTTATCTCGTCAACTAATTTTTTGAAGTTCTAGCACTTGCACAGAAGAACACCATTTTTGTTCTTGTTCCAGTTATCTATTTTTGTGTGGTCTGTTTAGTCAGGAGATTGCTTAGGTGGTTCTTTGTTATTTTCTGTCTAAATCTAATAGATTTCTGTCTTTTTCTAGGATTCATAGCTTTTGGATTTCAACTCCAGTTCCTGTCTCATGTGAAGTCCTTTCTTACTAGTCATTTATAGGGTATCTGTAATTCTTGTACAGGGTCAGGAAAAAATTTCAAGCCTCTTTAGTCACGTAATTTTCTCAGTGGCGAAATTATGCTGTTTGTTTAACCCCGACAGTGGGTCTGGGAAGATTTTAGAAAATGCCCTTATTACCTTTCTTTTCCTGTCCTTCCTATTTCAGCAGTGTTCATAGATTCCTTTCCAGTGCTTCCCTACAGGAATGTCTCTACTGGCGTATCCTCCTGCCAGAGAAGAGAGGGCAGTGCTGACTGGCTGGCACCCATACTGCTTACGGCTAACCCCGCTTACGGTGGATGTAGAGGGGTTCTGCAGTTTTGCTCAGTGTGAGGGCCCTCCTGCTCCTGCAGCAGACTCCCAGGAGGATTTGCGTTTAGGCCTGTGACTAACACTCAGCCACTTCTTTCCAAGCAGCTTTGCTCCTGACATCTCTTAACAAGTTGTTCAAAAGCTCTGTGGAAGTGCCCTCCGGACCTGTACAGCCCTTCCTCTGCCCAACTTTGTACCACAAGCTTCAGAACCCATTAGGACTTATATTTTAAACTTACTTAAGTGCTGTGAGACTCCTTTGATGTTAAGCATTCCCTACAATGCTGAGCTGAGCTACAGACTACAGAAGAACACTTTCATTTGCCATAATTTGAAAATTTTAAAGTATCTAATAGGTTAAAGCTGTACCATGACGTAAAGAAGATAAAGCAAGTTGAAAAAGATACAACACGAGTATTTGCTCGCTCTCTTTTATAACAAAGAAAGAGAACAAGATATCTCTGTCACAACCTACTCCGTCCTCAGGGTCTCTGTACTTGGGGGAAAATCTCAAGGGTTTTATCAGCTGCTGCTACAACCATGAGAGATGCACCAAGCTTGGGAGGGAGCTGGTAGGTGCTTCACTGGAGATGCGGGAAGTGCTACGAGAGCAGCAGTTCATACACTCAAAGCACTGCCGGACACCTTAACCACCCACTGGTCGTTTACCCATTTTATTTGTTCACTTGGGGGTGTGGTGATGTAGGATGCTGGGACACAGTAGAGGGTGCTCATCTGAAGAGGATGGCTTTATACCGGGAGATCACAACAGCATATACATTGGCTTATAAAGCATGAAATGCAGAGATAACTGAAATGAGGAGGCACAATCACAAAGCGAAGAAACGGAAACAGACCTCATTTCATTTGGGATTCAGACATACCCCAGTGGCACAGGGGACAATGTAACACAGGGGCAGGCCCTCTGTTTCCAGGTGTAGTCTGAGGTGCCAGAGGTAGCCCCGTGGGTGGCTGCCCCGGGAGAGACGGGGTGGGGAGCACCGGAACCTTCGGAGGCAGTTGAGGAGTAACAGCCGGGGAGAGGAGGTTGGCTGAAGACACCACAAAGCCCGAAGAAGGCAGAGGTAAACAGGCAGCAATGGAAAGCTAACTAAATATTCAGAAAACTAGGCTTAAAGGAGTGCCTGGGGCCTGAAGGCAAGTTAAGATGCTGGGGGAGGGGAACAAACTAAGAATAAAGCGTGAATTGGGGAGTATGTGAAGGCAGCGTTGTGCTAGGAGGCGGCAGCTAGCCAGCTGCAAGGGCGAGCAAGCTCCTACTTATCTTGCCATGTTGACTACAGAAACAACTTCAAATGATGCAGTGTCTATAAACAGAGAGGAAGAATTAGTTCCCATTTGGGTAGTTGTGTCTGTGACCCTAAAATCCTTACCCCCCCACACCCATCAGGAATTCAGCTCCTGAGGGCACTGACGATGTTATCACAATAGCTGATACAAGGAGGAGCAGTACGCAAAAGTCCACATAATAAGCACTTGCTTATTACTACAGAAACTTGGTATGGCAGTTACAAATGTTGCCCAAAAGTTGGACATACCATTCCTCCCCAGAATGTAAAATGTCTGAATCAGAAGCCAACTGCAGGGTAAACAGACTAAATAGAATGGTTTTTTGTTACACACGAATTTGATTCAAAAGTTAACAAAAAAATCTCTGATTGTGCTGTTTCAATCAAATTGATGGAGCAGGACAGTGACTTTGATGCGGTATTCCACTGTGTTCATTTTTGTTAAAAGATATATCAGAAGAGCCTTGTTCGCATGCTGATTTGCGTCTTCAAACAGCACTGCTGCTTCCTCCATAACACTTTCTCTTTCTGGTCTTTTTCCTGCTGGTCTGAATAATTAGTTCTCTGGGGAGATCAAGTCTTTTCTTGCTTACTAGTATTAGAACGGGGAATATCTGAACTAATCCCATGGTACCCCTGATAATGCGCCTTTTGACGTACAGGAGATCCTTCATGGAGCATTTTGTGACCCTTACTGTAGACAAATGTGTGTCAGATGTGCTACGAGAAACATTTACAAGCTCCAGCTAGATCCACTTAGGTTTATCACTCAATGGAGCAGGACTTCCACAGCGGTATCTACGTAGCAATGCTGTTTGATAAGCTGCTACGTAAAGAGCAGAATGCCAATGTGAATGCAAGCTCGGTACTCCTGCCTGGGTGGCCATAACAGATGGTCCATAGTGGAACTTCAGTCACACAAAAAAACATGAAGCAGCACAAATCTGAGTCACTGGTACAAAAATCTCTGTTTTACAGGACTCCTGACTACTGTTCTGACTGTTTGGGTGCTAAAAAGGACAGTGCCTAACTGGTGAGGAGCTGGCCCTGAAAATTCCTTTCTAAGTTATTTTTAAAAATCCCCTTTGTAGGAGAGTAAGGCAGTATAACTTTAAAAAGGATAGGTTTGTCTTGTGCCTCAGATAGCAGTGGAGAAACACTAATCAAAAGAACTTAATATTGCTTGCAGATCTTCAGGAAAGGTGGCAGGTATTGAACGTGTGCATATTTTTATATATATGCCTACACACTTGTATGTGAGATACTGGTCATGTGAACTTTAATGACATTTAATTTTTATTCTTGCAAATTGATGTTATGTATATTTATACAAACACATATATAAATATATACAGAAACACATCTATGTAAAAATACCCGTGGTACTTATTTCTTCTCCATCTCTGCTTGGGATTCATGTAATCATTTTTAAAGTAGCAATTCTTACAAAGTAGAGACTAAACAGAGAATAGGAGAAGGACGAGTAACAGTGCCCCTTTGAAATACTAGCAGTTTTACATTCATATCTTATGTTGGTTTTAAATCTCCTCACAGATGGAGACTTTACAGACCAAGATAGGAAAACGAAAGCAACCTGGAAATGAAAGGGAAGCCAACTCTGTAAACTTCGCTGGCCACGTGATAAAGAAAAGGTAAGATTTCTGTTTATTCGCTGATAAAGCCTGTATTTTTCTTGAACTGTTACAATACAAACATCACCTGATATAAAGCACGTCATAAAAATGCTTTACACAATTAAAATGGACAAAACATACCACACGATGCATTTTTCATATAAGAAATAAACTAGCCGAATGCATTATTTACCAGCTTGTTCAGCTATACTGAAGAACTAATTCTATAGCTGTTATACAAAGACAGAATGAAAAGTAAAAAACTGTGTGCATAGGGTAGAGGACTTGGATAGCTAGCAGTCTTGATTTCCCTTCTGTTATTTTAATAAATACCCACATCACATGCTTCAGTTTTAGATTTTTAGTGTTTTACAAAGATGGGCTTCAATTCATACTGGGAAGACCAAAGTACAACCATGTGAAATGATCATGTTCAACTTCACCCAAAAAGCTAGTTTAGACATCGGACTGTGCTAGAACTTCTTTTGCAGAGTATGCTATCAGTAACTTTAGGAGCTGCTCATTGCACTGTTCAGTCCAGATCAAAAGCAGCACACAGGACATTGAATAAATCTGAGAATTATAGCATGTCACTGACAAAACACAACTAACAGAATTAAGTACATATAACAAAGCAAAATGTGCATCTGCAGATTCTGTCCCTCATTCATGGGGGCAACAGGAAGACAGACTGTTTTTGCCAAATTTTACCTTATATTGGTATAAAACCTTCCTGACCTACATTCTTTGTTATCAACTCGTGTTTGCATTCAGACTATTTTAGCTGGTTTGGTTTAAGTGAATTTAAAGTTTTAAATATTTACAAATATGTACAAATCTATCTTCTAAACCATTCCGTAACCATGGCACAGTTCAATTCTAGTTGTTTTTAAATACAATTCTTCTGAGATATGCAATCGATTTACAAAGATGACAAATTGTACAGTTTTCTGACTTAAAATCACATGGAATTTTATTTTAAAAGATTTTTTGACTGCTTGATTGTCCATCTGTCCAGCAATAAAAATGAAGGGATAGCATTAGGGCTGCTGCAGTAAATCATTTCTCAAGTAGCATTACTGTCTACCTAAGGGAGAAATAACTGGCTTGGTAGGCCAGCAGAAATGGATGCAGGGGTAAAACAGGTCAGCAAAATTGTGAATAGATCATACTGACTCAAAAGTATTTGTATTAGCACGTGTAAACAGGAATGTAGTCTGTGACAGGCATGACAGCAGATGCTGGCGTTGTGTAGGCCTCAATTGTAGTACTGTGTCCAGTCTTGGGTGCTGCAGTTCAGAAAAAGATGTGAATGATTTTGAGATAACACAGGGAGAAGAAATAAGCATCTTGAGAGGTTTAAAACTGTGACACACAAGGAAGGATTGAAATGAAGTGGAATTGCTTAGTCTATAGGTAAAAAAATATACGGGAGCCATATTTCTTAAGATATGCAAGAGGCATAGTGAGAGACGAGAGGCAAAACTGTTCATGTCCGCTACAGTTACACTCAGTAAAGTGAGCTTTTATTTTAACTAGTGTTGCATGTTCCTCAGTGTGATCTGAACTCAGGAACTTACTTGGCTGAAAATTAGCAGTTTTGAAAGTAGTTTCACGACAGCTTAAAATCAAGTCTGCCACAGTCCCAGCTCCTCTGTTATGCCAGCACTGGTACTCACGTAACTGAGCTGAGCTGAGCGGGACAAAAACTAGGTATCCTTTGTAGGATGAGTAATGTTCAAAGGCTTCAGGCACTCACTGCCTGCGCAGACAGGGAGGATGCGACTGATCCACCAACACAACCAGCTCTCAAACTGTCCTTGAGCTCATTTCCTAAAAAAAAAAATAAATGACTGTACCTCAGAGGGTTTTGGTCATACCAACATGGGAGGACTGCTGCTCATATAAGCCTTTTTTTTTTCTAGCAGAAATACAGGAGAAACAGTGGATGGCATTTTCAAACATAATATTAATACCCTTAGTTGTATTTTGGGAAAAAGAACCACAAATAAACCACCAAACACCAAGCCATCAGGTAAACAAATGTAAACACAAGTAAACAAAAATTATGATATTTAACAATACTATCTACAAGCACTCATTGCGCTAGCCGCTATACATATAAATACGCTTTAAAAAAAAAAGAAAAGGCGCAAAATGATTCAGACAGCAATCATACACTGGCTAAAGAGAAGTAAACCACTGCTTCGCGGCTCCATTACGGCAAAACACGGAACACGCGGGCCGTGCCTGAGGCGTCTCGGTCCCTCCGGCGGCCCCTCGCACAGCCGGGCCGGGCCGGCCCCGGGGCCCCGCGGCGGGTCGGAGGGAGGCCCCTCCTGCCCGCGGCCCTCCCTGGGAAGGGGGCTCCGGGCGCCCCTAAGAGGGGCCGGTGCGACGGGACGGGGACTTTACCTCAGCGGTTGCAGGGTTTTACCTCAGCAGTGCCGGGTTTTTTACCTCAGCCGACGGGCCTCGCTCTGGCGGCGGCCGGCGCTCGTCCACCTCACCCACCCCCGGCCCGGCCCGGCCCGCAGAGGGACGGGAAGGGCGATGGCGACGAAGAACGGCTCGCCGCTGCGCGCCGCCCCAGCCAGCACCGCCTCCTCCCCCGGCAGCGCTCCCCTTTCCCGGCTGTCCCGGCGGCGGCGGCGGCGGGCGCCAATGAGGCGGCGCGTCCCGGCGGCAGGCTCCAGTGGGCGGGCGCGGGGGGCGGTG
>VYZM01009555.1:19265-39197 GCA_013398915.1 Dromas ardeola | reverse complement strand
GCTTCAACCCGCCCCCCCCCCAGCTCGTTGAAACTGTATTTCACTGTGATAGTGTATTCAGGGGAGGGAATGTTCATTTGGAGAGATGAAAAAAAGATCAGTGTTTACTGTAAGGTTGTTAGGCTGGATGTAGTCTTGTTGAATTAGAATTAGATTTTAATAATTTATAAAGCAGGTTAGGGAAACTGTTACTAAATTTACAGCAGAGAAGTGTCAGTAAAGCTTCTTGCTGACACAATGATCCTGCAGTTTAAGTGATCTACTTTAGTCCCTGTCCATTATTATTTTTTTTTTCATAATTTAATTTTGAGAGAGCGTGCAAACATTTCTGCACAAATGGTTACACTTTAATGGTACACGTGATGAGGAGGTGAATCTTTTTGACGAGATGAAATAGGGACAACCAATTTAGGTTTTAAGAATATATTTTTGCTGATATTTCCAAAATTTGGTTTATGTAACAGGTAACTTTGTATGTTTTTTGGCGGACTGTTGAAATCTTAGAAGTGGGTTGCTAAAGTACAGGCCATTCTATTTCAGTTTATCTGACTTTTTTATTTATTAATCTTGGCTGGGGCCTGAATGCCCTGGTGATGGTGGCATTTTTTTTTTTCCTCCCAGATGATAAACAAGAGCAGTTTAAGGCACAGGTTCATGTTGCTGATAGTGTATTATATTTAGAAAGCCTAAGTTGGTAGTGAAAGAATACCTCAGGAGAAATAAAAAAGATGGAGTAAGGTTTTTTCATTATTGTAATGCCAGCTGCACAGTTCAGCTTCTGGGTGCTGCACATGCTTCCTCAAAGCAGCTATGAGTTTATACTTCCATTTTTGATAGATTTAGTGCACGTATATGTAATTTTGCATTAAATAGGTCTTATCTTTTGGAACTTGTTTACACTGTTGTGATAAATCATACTTCCTAGAGCTTTTCTTACAAAAGACAAACCCAAATAATGTCTGCTTCAATGGAGTTAATAATTTATGGAGCATATGAGTAACCAATTATTTTAATAAAATAAGTACTCAAAAGTGTTCCCTATATTGTGGAATCAACTTCTTTTAGCATACGAGTCACTTTGGTAATTGAAGTCAACATTGAGGATGAGTAATGCTTTCCAAGGACGTGCTCTAAGACCCTGATCCTGCAAATGCGTATGCCGATGCTTAACTTTGCACGAGTGTGTAGCCTTACTGAAATCAACAGGGCTGCTCTTGTTAATAATTGTGTTATTAATGCAGATAGCTCTGTTGATTTCAGTCGAGGTGCACATGCTGGTGAAGTTCACTGTATACAGAGCTGCTTGAAAGATGTAGGCCTAAATTCCTCCTATCTTGTTTCTCTTAAGTATTACTCATGTATTTCACCAAGATGTGATGGGCCTTTTAAACAGAGAGAACAAGACTGGTAAATAGAATAGCTGGCTGGATTAATTCACTGTTTAAATGTTTCCTTTTGCTATTTCTTAGAAGTATGGAATCAGCTATAGGAGTACTACCAGGGCAAGTTTTATAGGAAGAAACAAGGCTTATTTCTTAGACCAGCTGATAGAGTTGGGAAACAAACTTTTGCTTGCAGAAATCTTTCTTGGCTTTCTGCCTCTCTCTGCGAACCTTGTCTGGCTTATGCCCTTAGAACAGTTATGGCTACCACACTGCTATTCTAATAGAAATGCCAGAACGTGGAATAACTTTGTATAAAAAGACTCACAAGAAAATAACTGAGTATTTCTAAAATGGAGAATAAAGAAGTAATATGTAAAATTTGTCAGTGTTAGTAAAATTGTGAAGAATAGCAATACTCTTTTGCTGTACTTTCTTATATTTCTATAAGATCTTGTATGTAGGTGTGGCAAATAAACGGAATTTTTCTTCTGTCCTATTTTTTCTGGTCCTATGCATATTGATGGCTTTAATGCAAAAAAAACATTTGTACCTTTTTGTGTACCCATTCTTTAGCATGCATGGTGCCTTGCAGAATGAGTTGAAATTACTTCATCTCAAAGAACATATAGTTTAAGGCTTATGTCAAACCTGCAGGTGTATGAAGTTCTATTGATGTAGTGATGTCAGCATTAGGTCTGAATTTTTCCTGTTGCAGGATTTTTTGGCAAATGGGAGACAGATAAAAAAGTGATCGAGAAGAATTGTAATGCTGTTCAATTAAGTTTATTCTATACAATTTGTACGTATGTTGGTGGGTTAGCTCTCTAACAGTCTATCTGGGTGACTTGTCAGCAGGAGAGTGGTGCAGAAAGAGAAAGATCTTAGGAAAATTTAGGTTAATCTTTACCCATTTCATCCATTTGGAGTATGTTTGTAACATTTGTTTTCCTTCAGTAGGGATATGTCCTCAGCACCAACTACTCCTCCATCAGTGGATAAAGTAGACGGATTTTCTCGGAAGTCCGTCAGAAAAGCCAGACAGAAGAGGTCACAAAGCTCCTCCCAGTTTAGGTCTCAGGGCAAGCCTATCGAGTTAACACCCCTGCCTCTGCTAAAAGGTAAGATCAAGAATTATTTTTAATAAATAGAACAATTTTACTCTACAGCTGACATCTATACTCAAAGTATTCTATTGCCAGAAATTGCAGGGAAGTTTTGCCATCAATGAGAAATGTTTCATGCCAGAAATGTATGTATTTAAGCTTCACAAAATATTTTATCTGTGACTTGGGGTGTGGTAATTGTTTGCAGTGCTTTTGAAAGTTTTAAATGCTAATGTTAACTCGTACCATGACTTGAATTTTCAAGGCACTCAGGCTATGTGTGAGTATTTTAGTTTGTGAACCCTGCACAGTTGACCTAAATGATCAGTAATTCTGGTAAGGGTAAATCGACTTGTGAGCAGAAGGAAACTGGTTTTTAGGATCTTACCTTGTAATGTGTGGGTCTGCAACCTGTGACACTGGTGCCAAATGCAACCCACAGGCGTATTTTCAATGCTGTACATCAAGGCGTTACTGAGGAGATGGGACCCCTTCTCATAGCATTTGTGAATAGGTGACTCCCAGCTCCTGGCTTCTGCTGGGTTTTGAAATCGAAAGATCCCATGAGCTGCAGCCTCTCAAGAGGAAAGATGCTGCCAATCGGGTCTTAGGCAAGACACTACTGTTTTGAGAGCCTATGTATCCCAGCTCTGGTTGAGTTTCTGCTGGCAGATTTAACCTCTAATTTGGGAAAGAAAATTATGTTCCAGCATACTACTTTTGAAAGGATGCTAATATCTCTGTAATATCTTGAATGCCTCCCCTAAATCCCAGTTGTCACTGAACTTCAGTACAAATTCAGGGGCCAGCAACATCTGAGAATTATGTCTGTCTGGTGAGGAAGGAGGAATCGCCTTCCAGAAGTGTTTCTTTTACTCTCAATTCTCAAATGGTTTATTTCGTTTTCTGAATTTTTTTTCATTGCTATTCTTCTTTTCAGTTACAAGTAGTGAAAACAAGCATGGTTCATGCCGATCATTCTGGAAAATAGCAAGGTTAATAGGTTTAATATTATGTCTGTCCCATTTTTGCTTTGTGAGCAAGTGTATTTCCCACATTCCCTTCTCTACCTGTTTGGCAAATTTGTTAATCAGAGTATTAAAATAGGTAATAAATGTGTAATTGCACTTAACCCCACTTCTTCATAAGAAGAGAGAAGTTGTAAAAAAGAAAAGCCAAACCAACCCCCCCAAAATACTTGCACTTTAATGTGTTTCTTTTAATTTAATTAAAAGTAGGATTATAGGATTAATTCTAGTGGAGTTGTCATTAAAATACTTGAGGCTTCTTTCTGTGGGATACCTGTAAGAATGCACAAATGGCCATACTGGGTCAAATGAGAGGTCCATCTAGCGCCAAGGCGTTGTGCCTGACAGTGACCGACTTGGAAGCTTGGAGGAGAGTAGAGGAGTTGGGGAGGCCTGGAGCAGTGCTGTACCAGGATGTGCCCCCCGCCTTCAGCATTCCTCAGTTTAGGGTCTGTTCATGCCAGTGGATTTGACTTTGTAGTCAGCAATGAGTATTATTTTATGAATTTTTCTCGTTGTTTTGTGACAGTATGATAAAGAAGCAAATGCTTCTTTAAAATAATTTTAAAGCTCAGTTTTATACTTTGGCAGGTCTTTTTTGATACTAATTGCTACACTTCAGACGGGGAATGGACTTTATTCTTTGGCTTAAATGGATAGATTACTGGACAAGACTGAGATTTGTATTTGTATAAATGAAGAAATTGATGTTACAATTATTTCATTCTATTGTATAGTCCCATTCAGGGAATAAGCTAGGCATGTGCACAAGCATAAGAAAAACATTGCTTTTGTCTGAGGACCTGGTCTTGCAGAAACATAGGCTTAATTTGACTACTGTAGCTAGTCCTGTGGATTGAGATATAAAACTATAAAAAGATAAAACAAACAGATGGGGAGCAGAGAGTGTTGGTGAGACATCTATGATTAGTGTCATAATGACACTACAGTGGTCCAGCTTCAAATTAAGAATTTGATCCTTTGAGTTAGTTTTCCCTTTTTGACTTAATGCGGATTCCCGGAGGCACAGGGATCTACCTGTGGCAGATTAATTTGCAGGATTTGGGCCTAACAGTCTATCTGAAACAGCAGTGGTATTGGTCCCCGCTGAAGGGACATTGGCGGTTTAAAATCACGCTACTGTTTTGAAATATTTTGACCTACATTAATATCTGTAACATTCAGGATTATTAAACCTGAAAGAAGTGAGGAAACAATTTCCTCCTGCATTTTTCCTACTTTCCTTGGGCAGTTCCCTGAATGCCCTAATCTTTTAAACTTTTAGGTTTACGCTTATCTTCAAACAAGTGACTAGTCCTATTACTTCAGTCCAGTAATGGTATGATTTCCAATTTCATCCTTACTGTTTGGGTCTTTCAAACCAAAACAGAGAAGAGATGACAGCAAAATAGTTTTTTAAAGTCTCAGAAAAATGAGATCAGTTTGGAGATCTACAGTTGCTCAGTTTATTTAAACTTCTTGTTTTGGGTAAATTTCAAGTTTAATTAAACCTCTTAAGAAATATTTCAGTACAGGAGTATTCAGAAATTTTTAGAGGACAGACCTCGAATTCAACCTTAGACATATTTCATATTCATGATGGAGGGACTTTGCTGACAAAAACATACATGCTATGCTCTCTTCTTTTTTTTTTTTTTTTTTTAAATGATTATGTTGCATATTGTTATTTGCAGGCTGCCTTCTCTCAAACAGCACTTTTATGAACTTCGGTATCTTCTTTGATTACAAGAATCATGTAAAAACTAAATAAAAAACTAGATAAATGCTTAGTCCATTCTTTGCAAGTTTTTATACTATGCCTGTCACAATAATGATTTGAGCACCTTCCAGTAGTGTATTAAGTGACGTGACTACACATCTGTCACATCTTATCTGCTCTCATTCCTTTCCCTAGGGGCAGAGTCATATATCGTGAAATGGCTTGTTTTGGTAGGGTTTTAATGCAGTCTGTTGCTTTCTGTGAACATACATGCCTGTATTGCAAAAACAGATAGATAAGTCAGCGTTGCTGTTGTTCATTTGGTAATAAAAATGTTTCAGGAAAGAAAAATAGAAGAGACTATGTTTTGGTGCTGCGTACAAGTCTGAAGGATAATCTGCTATTCAGGAAATGTAATAAGATGAACTGGAATTTTCAGTATTGCTTATTCCAGAAAAAAAGCAAACACAGAGAAATTAAGTTGTTGCTGTTGGGTTTTGGTTTTTTTTTTTTTTTTTAATTAACAGAAGTGTGTATATTGTATCTTTTTGTAAACAAACATTTAATGTACTTAGAAAATAAGATGTGCCTTCTGAGGCTCTGTTGGGATGAGTTTAGGCTTTCAAAAGCCACAAGCCAAAAAGCTGCTCTGTTTACCTATAGTAAAGACTTAACTTTTCTGATAATTTAATTATATTTTTGTTCATTGCGTTGTGACTAATTCTAATTTGGAGTTATCTTTTTTAATATGACTAATGTCCAATGTAACACTTTAAAACCACCCTTGTCCCATTCCTTTACACTTGGAACAAAGAAGTGCATATGGGAGTTGTGATACAATTGTCCTGCGTTTTCAGTATGTGTACTCTTATATATGTTTCAATCTCACATGCATTTTTAAATGCTTGCATGTTCTTGCCTGGTGTATCTTGCAGTACGTTATGGCTTTTGATTTTGGCTTTACGTTTAAAGAGGCTATTGGTGTCATCAAGGTTGGCAGGTCCCTGAGATAACTGGTTTGTGGCAGAGCCGTCCTGGTGAAGGGCCCTTTTCTTGGAATGAGTACTTCCACCTCTGTGCCCCAGTCAAACCCAGCCCAAGTTTGTTAACCAAGTTTGTGGCATGCCTCAAATCATGCTTGTTCTGTAGAGGAAGATAGTATGCCGTGTGCATTGGCTAAGTGTATTATTTATCAGAGGGTTATTTTACTTTCATTTTGTATAGATACTCTTTTTACTTAGAAGTCTCTAGAGGTAGGTCGGTAGGAGTACAATGTCGGAAAGCAGCTGGTTGGAAGAAAATAAGTTGTAGTACTGGACACATGAAAACAGAGTGATTTCAGTATTACCAGTAAAAGGGGAAGGGGGACTTCATTTGTGTTTCTGCCAGTATCTGTAATGGTAGGGGAGTGTCCAGAGGATGAAGACACACATACAGATGACTAAAAAGATCATATGGCGTATGAATTTATGTTTAGCATCTTGAGAAATTGGACAGAAAACTTGCATGTAATTCACGGTATTCTTCCCATCCCCCTTGCCCTCATTAAAAATAACATAATTTAGGTAAAGCAAACCATCCAAAAGTAAGACTGTTAAATTTTAAATCAATGTATCCCATTTTTGTTATTTTAAGGTTTGCCTGTTTTTTCCTATCATTCTACCACATTTTCCAATGATCTAATATAATTAGTGTAGTTTACTTTAAGGTTTTCTGAAACTATTGTATATTGTTGTTGAAAACAGCTCAAAGTACGATTTTTATTTTTAGATATATTTTCTTCCTTAAAATAGGCACTCAGAACAGAAGTTCTCTGTCAACAATTCCAATTGCTTTGCTACCTCAATATTATGAAATTTATTGAGCTTCTAATACATTTATCAGATAGTTTCCATGACTTTAAAGAATTGCTGTAGTGGCAACAAAAGAGCATTGCATAGTCACAAAGGGAAAAAAAATCTCTTTTTACTTGCTGTTTGCTTTTGATCATTATATTATTTCCCTGAGATTTTATTAATAAGCTTTTCATATGAATCTTATCTATGGGTCGAATGGTGAAGTTCTTAAATAGTAAAAAATCCCACCAACTCCAAAAGATTTTTGACTGAGAACTGCAAGGTGTGCACCCTCTTTTTCAAATAAGGTTACTTTTGATTTTTTAAAAATATTCTTTATCATAAAAAAGTCTGTGTTTTTTTCAGACTTATGGATACCGTCTTCAGAATTGTACAATGGGCAGTAGTTATGATTTGAGTTGTAGAAGAAGAAAGATACAGTTTCTGTTTCCTATTGACTTCCTTGTGGGTTGGCTGCTTGTCCTTTCTGTGCTACTTGCATTTATGAAATATGAAATGCTTTACAGATACCAGTAAACAGTTAATAATATATCTAAGCTAAATACTTTCTCCTAATTTATAAACAGGAATTTAGGGTCATAGTGGTTATGACTTTTCAAAATAAAATTTTCCATCATTGGAAATAGATCCCAGGACTCCGAATTCAATGTGTGGAAGAAACCCTTGAACTTGGTTTGTGCTGTACATAGTCAATGGTGCATCAAGCATCAATCCTGGAAGTACTTCTAGGAATTTCGTGCCCATTCTGCTTGAAGTAAATCTGGACATAATGGGCAATCTCTGTGAAAGATTTGGGAGTAGGGCCCCAATCCCAATGGGAAGAAGGACTTAGCCTATTTATTATTTTTTCTTAAGATGTATGGAGTTCTTGTCATATGCAATTAATTTCTTCACTTTCTCTTGTGCTCTTGGCAATTGTTTTTTGACTATATACTTAACTTTCTCTTTTAATTTTTTTGACATATGGTGGTTGTAGAATAATTCTTTCCAATAATCTTAAAGATTTCTGGTTGATTCTAAAAAGTATTTGGTGGTGTTTAGAAAGGGCCGTATATTAATTGCATTCTGTATTTTTTATTTTTTTCTCTGCTTGTTATTGTCTCCCACATTTGGAATGTAGTTTTGTAGAGCTATATTTGGAGGGAACGGGCATGTGTAGAAATGCTGACTTGAAGTTAAGGTCATAGTAAAAGAATACCTCCTTATCTTAACAGCGTGTTAGTGACTCTGCCGTTGATGAGAAATTCTGTCAGCTTAGCCTTGATCTTCTGATGTTCCTGTTCAGTTGTCTGTCTTTATTTCTAAGTCTCTTTAGGTCTGGTGATTTTTCTATAGCCATAGTGGTGATAGTTTTTTGTTTGTTGGGGGGTGTGTGTGCAGTTTGGTGTTTGGTGTTTTTTTGTTTTTTGTATTTTGTTTTTTTTTAACCTGAAACCTTCAGTGTAATTGTTTTACTTCCTGAATTTCTCAGTTTACCTTCTGGAAATGTTAAGTGATGATCATTCCCACCTCTTCCTTTTCCTTTTTATTTTATTTTTGTTTAATTTATTTTTGAAGTGAAGTAACTTGTAATCACTGTGGAAAATGTATTTCTGTGCTGTTCACAAGATTGAGTCTAAAGTCTTGATAATTTTCTGCAGGAGCGGTTAGACTTTACCATCACCAGAAACTTTTCAGTCTGTATTTGTACAGTATGTCTCTATAATCCAGTATTATTTATTTCTCTAATAATATTAGAATTTTCTTTTCTGTGTCCAAGTGTCACCCTATGGGTCTGTAATAGAACCTCCTCTTTCTGTAATAAGTACCTCCTTTGTATTCCTTTCCCAAAGTACCTTTGAGAAATACGAGTTCTGCTTTAGCCATGCAATTATTTCTGTATAGTATACATGACTGTTGAAGTATAGTGCTGCCTTTACAATTGATTATGATATGAAGCTTTACTGTTGTGAAAGGTACATTTTTCCATATCTGACGAATTGTGGGCGTATTTATAAAATCTGTTTGTGTATATTAAATGTGTATAATATATATTTGTGTGTATAAATAAGTAGTAGATATATTTAATGTCATATATAAAGTTTAGGTTTTGAGCTTATTTAATTTTCTGGTTTGATTTTAAAATTCAGTACTTACAATGGGATACTACCAGTGTTCGTTGGTAAAGCTTTGTAGTAAGGGAGCAGTCCCTTCACGTTCATCCGTTGTAAACTCCTGCCTCCCTGAGAAAAGAGCACTTTCATTTATGCTTTCTGGGGAGTAGGAGGAGGACAGAAAACTATTTTTAGATTCAGGGTAACTTCTTTCACCTACAGTTTTTTCATTCAAGTTATTACAGTTTCTTTGGCTCAATCAGGCAAAAATCCTTAGAAGTAGCAGACGAGGGGACTCACCGAGTTCAATGAGTTTTGGTAGGGTTGGGCATTTATGGATTAGCGATGGGACCGTGTAATCTTGGTAACTATCTAATTTATAAATATCAGCAAACGGGCACACGTTAAGGAAAATCTGTTAGTAAAATACTAGACTCTTCTTTCAGAAGGATATGGCAGGGCATATCTTAGTTTGAAACCTCACTAGTTCTAAGTGTCGGTCTTCATTGCAGGTGCAGTTACATCAGGGTTTTTTTCTGGTGGCAAAGCTTCTTTGAGAAGTTCCCAAGTGTACACCAGAGTGCACTGCCTCTCATCTGTGCTGAGACAAGCTTCTGTGGGGCCACAACGTAAACCAGATTGTTGAAAACATTTTGCCTCCTCCTAATTTTAGTTATGTGCTTGATCCTGTGTCTTCTCAAACAGTTAATTCAGCAGAACTGAAATGGTGGTGAAGTTTTATGTAGGGTTGGTAGCTTCTGTGCGTGTGGTTTTCTGCTTACAAAAAAAAAAAAAAATTGCTGCAGCTACAGTCTGAGGATCTTTGACAAGCGTTTTCAAAAGACAAGTCATCTGTCCAAAGAACCAGTGTAAAATACTTTTGTGCCCTTAGTTGTTGCACTTGATTGAAAAAAATCTCTGTTTTGAACAAAGTCTGGAAGTCAAGCTACAGGGGAATCAGTTTTGATCAGGAGTAATAATGATTTAAAATAATAGAAGATTTTTCACCAATAGGTTTTTCTAATTGATAGAGATGCGTGTATAATTTTGAAAATGTATATATTCTTAGATTTGTTTAATATAGCAATGTATTTTTTCAGTCTCTTGTAGAAAGTTTATTTTTCAAGTCATGGTATGTCTGATATTAACTCCGTTATATTAAGTTGTATTGGTTGAAAACAAAGTATGTAGTATAATAATTTTATTTTAAAACACTTTAACATTTTATGATGTTTTTATTAATACATTTTTATAAAAAAGGATCATTGTTTTGCATTTATGCCCTTTATTAATTTTTCCTTTCTGGTCTGTAGGGCAGGTTCTTAACTGTGGTATTTTCCATGCGTGTAAAGTGCTTGATCCTTCCCTTTGCATCTCCAAGAGTTTGGGGCAGAGAAGGAACACAATATAACAGAGTTGATGTACCTGGTTAAATGGGCAGAAGGCAAGAAAGTGAGAGAGATCCTTTTTTGGTAGCTTCCTAAAAGAAAAAATAGAGTAGCAGATTGCTGGAAAGTCTGTTGAACATCATTGGACATATTGCTAGCTCATCTGTAACAGTAGCTTCGTGTGTTCCCTGATCTGAAGAACTTGTTCTAATAACTTAATGTTGGACTTCAGAACTGACCAAGTTCTAAGAGAGGTGGAGGCAAGCAGTTTGTTATTCTAATTATAGAAATCTGTGCATAATTAGGCATTTTTGGAAGATTTTTATGAATTTAAAAAGATGTATCTGCTGCAAAACATCAGTCACAGAGTTAGTATTTCTTACTTGAAGGGTATTTTGCCGAAGCTAAAGTAAATCATCAGCGGTATCTCAGGGATGATGAATAAATGCAGATAACAGTGTGTACCTACTGGTAAAAGTATTAATTTCAGGACGTGACCCCCCTGTTGGATCTAATGGTTAAGTACACAGATACCATGATTTTATTCAGAAAAATCAGATACTTTCAGGAAGAATAAGGTTAAGATGAAATTTTTTTGTTGTCTGGTGAGTACTTTACTGTCAGATTTTTTATTAAAACAATGAAATAAATGTAGCTTGCATGGTTATCCCTTTTATGCTTTTCGTTGTGAATAGTGGCTCCATATAAATGTAGTTTGTGTAATGGGAGGGAAGAGTTTCTTTAGGTATTCTTTTATCATAAGGTTAAGAAGATCTGTCATTAGAATTGTCATTTTTAATGGGTTTTAACTCTTTTTGAGGAGCATCAGAAAAAATATTTAATGTCATTAAGAAGAAATAACTGTGGTTTCTTTTGGATGTGGTCTGTAGTTTTCTGTGGGATTCCTGGAAGATTTTCAGGAAGTTTTAGGGATACATTGTGTGAGACCTCTTATTTTTTCACATGCTTGTGGATACATGCTTGTGATATCTACCTAATCTGAGATGGCCTTTTGTTGTTTGGGATTTCTGTGCTTCTTTGCAGTGTCATGAGTTTAATTTAATATTATTGTGACTTTCTTGGCTTCTTTTTCATGTATGCTTGTACCAAACTTGGATTTTCAAGTTCTAAAATGCAGGTGGCAGTAAATTTGTTTGTTGCTTTCAAGGTTTTGAATATATTGTCGTATGGGTTAATGTTGTAAAGGAAGACTACTGCAAGTTAAATTTCTCATATTACAAATTGGCACTGGGAATAGTCAGAAACTAATCTGGATGATTCCAGATTTTAGAGGAATTAAGTATTATTATATTGCTTTTATGTTATGCAGAACTATGTAATGTGAATGCATAAACTTTTGTTATTTTTCTTTGCAAATTTAGCTCACATGCTCTCCGCTTTCACATTCCAGCAGCAGGGCATAGATGTTATATGCAGACTGTTTTTAAATAAGAAATTATCTAGTAAAGGTTTTCTGACTTGTCAATGCCCTGTCTCTGGAAGCATTCAAGGCCGGGCTGGATGAGGCTTTGAGCAGCCTGGTCTAGTGGGAGGTGTCCCAGCCCAAGGCAGGGGGTTGGAACTAGATGGTCTTTAAGGTCCCTTCCAACCCAAACCATTCTGTGATTCTGTCCCTTAAGTTTTGAACAGATAACCTTGTGTGCTTATAGAGAATGTATTTTCCCCGTATGTGGAAACAAAGGTGCAAAAGGTGGTGGTTACAGCTGAGACAGTACTTTAATCACTGTACAGACCATAACTTAATTGTTGAATATTGTCAGCGTTACCAAGAATAAATTTTGCAGCTTGTTATCTTTGGTGTTTTCAAATAACATTTTTGGCATAGCTTTTTGAAGAAGTTGAGGTGGTACTGTGTTACTAGTCATCTTTGTGCTCCTTCGGTGTCCCTTTATTCTACCCAGCCCATACTTTCTTCTTCTTTGCTTGTTCTTTATCACTGCCTTCCCTACTCCCACTTTCTCCTTCTTCCTGTAACATCTGACAGATACAATTCACTCATTTTTCCACAAGAGGGTGATAAAACTCACTCACACATGTAAAAACAAGCATTCCAGGTGGAGTGGGTTGCAGAGGTTATTGAAAAGTCTCAATATAATAAAATTACCTACATTTATAAAAAAAAAATTGTCTGTTCATCTTATTAAGCTTCATCAGTGTGTTACAGTGGTTGTTTGTCTGCACTTCTGGAGACAAGACTAGACCTGTCAGGATGGAGATCCACCCTGTGAAGAGCATGCCAGCTCCATCCTGCCTCTGTTGCAGTAATTAGACCTTACTGCAAGACCGTCTTCCCTTTCTGTTATTCATGTAATAATTTTCCTTGGTTTTCTTCTCCATGCACCGCCCCCCGCTTATTATTAGAAGAAACGGAACCTCCTTCCCCACCAATGCTAAGAAGCTGCAGTGGTTGAAATTTATACTCACCTTTAAAAAGTACAAAATGGGTGAAAAGGCAAAGAGAGAAAATAGCCACCACTGTGATTTGCCTCTAATAGAAGATCTTGGTAGAAATCTGCATCTGCTTTGGGCAAAACCTAGATGCAACAGGTATTTTACTCAAGATTAAAAGCCGCTCTAGTTTCTCTTTTTAGGACTAGAAAGGATGATGGACAGAAGTGGTTATTAGTCCTTCCGAGAAGAGTAGCTCCAGAATTGTCTGTCCTAAGTGATGGAGGTTGTGGCTAAAGTTCTGGCACTTGGGTCTGGCTCTTGGAAAAGTGGTGCAATTGTCTCAGGGTATGTTGGATGGCAAAGGTATGTGTGCGCACCTGTTAGGTGAGTGGTGCAGGGTTGGGATGCAGGGCTTTTTAGATACACTTTGAGGAAGAGACAGCGTATCAAGGTGGTTGTTCGTTTACATTTTGGAGGCCATAAACTCAAAAAAAGTGTCCGTTGCTGTTATATGCTTTAGAATATCATCTGAGCTGCCATATTAAATCTTGTTAGCCACAAGTAAAAAGAACTGCAACGAGTCCCTTAGTATTAGAGAAATGAGCAAATAGGATCTATACTGTGGGGTAGGCATAAGCAAAGCAGTGAAAAGGCTCCTGGAAAAATTCTAGACACTTCATTGCGATGAGTCAAAAGGAGTCCTGGCAAGGAAGGAGAAAGGAACAAAATGCTTGAGGTTATGTTTACCCCATCCTTCCATTAACTGTGAAATTCCAGGTCACAGACTGAAATTTCTCACTCTTCTTTAATTTCAGGAAAAACAAATAAATGTCCCAAATAATAAATAAAAAAAAAATGCAGTCTTTTAAGAAAGAGACAACCACAGAGTCAGTGATCTCAATATTTTGTCTCCTTCTGATAATAGGAAATTCCAAAAGCAGGAGAAATGTGTTGAATTTCCCAGGACAAGTCTGTTCCTATTCTTTCAGTGTCCTGTTTTCCCTGAACTATGGCATCCATAATGAGCACAATCAAGTTCAACAAACAGCATTTGAAGCACCTTGCTTCTTGAGCAAGAAGGGCCAAGTTTAAGGTTTGGTTCAGGTATCTCTAAATCTCAATTGGGACAGATTCTTCCAACTTGACACACTTGAGGGGGACATCCCCACCTCAAAAGCAGCCCTTCTACAAAAGAAAAAAATAACCCCCACAAAACCCAAATCATTCTTGGAATTTCTGTGTATGCTTCTGATCTGGTTCTGAGACTAAAGGAACTGGAGAGATTCTAATTTATATTAGCAATGTAAAAGTATTTTTCTTAAGTTTTCAGGATAATTCTCCTAATGAAGGAATGGCAAAATATCTAGAAACACAAGTAAGTGGATAGAAGCAGGTTTTGAAGTATCTCTAAGCAAGTTTCTTTTATTTCCTCCTTAGAAAGGAACAGTCATTCCTGTTGCAGAAACTTTCTTAATCAAGGATTTTGCAGAGAGGAGGATTGACGTGCCCTTCAGAACAGATTCTGAGGTGACCTCATTTGACATGAGAGCATCGCTGGTCTCCCCTTGTTTTGCACAGTTGATCCTAGCATGAACAGGCATTGCACTGCAGCAGAAATTCATTTGAGAGCCGACATCTTCAAAGTTATTTCACTTGTGGTGGAATGTGCCAAAACTTCATGGTCAATAAAAAGCAAATGGTTTGGAAATGAACATATTTTCATGTTTATTTGTTTTTGGAGAAGTATTATGCTTCTGGATTAAAAAAATCCTGATACTTCAAATATAATGGAAAAGCTCTACAACAATACATAATACACAATAATAAAGCACAGACTGTTTTTTTCGTTACAGTTGGTCTTTTTAGATAAAGCATTCAGTACTTGGTAATATTTTTGCCCATGTAGTTTTAAATGGCTCGAGCAACAGGACCTGTCTTGTGTCCAGAGCTGCAGCAAAGGTAGTTGAATAGAGTGCCCATCCATGCGTGCTTTGTTTTGGGAGGGGAGTAATTCAGCCTCCCACCCAATTCCTAGATTCGGTGGCTAGATAGATAGTGCCTCCCCCTCTTTTGAGCTTGTGCCACATTTGTGGTTAATGCAGTTTTTCTGCATTGTTGTTTCCCAGGTTTCTTGTCCATATTGAATATCTGTATTTGGGATTATTTTTCCCAGATGTATTAGTTAGTGTTTTTCCAAACTGAATTTCACTTTATTTTCTGGCCATGTAAGGAATTTGCTTAGGTTCCTTTGTATTATTTCTGACTTTACCGCTACTCAAAGTTCCCTATTTAATATCCTCAGAAGATGTTATCTATCTGCTATTTTAATCATATAGATCATTAAGGAAGTTATTAATGTCTGGACTAAATTGATTCTTATATCTCACTGGCATTTCTTTCCAGTCGGATACTTCGAGATTTTTATCCTTTTATTTCTAGACTTTTCAGCAGTACTGTGTTTCTCAGCCTTCTCTATCCAAAAAAAAATGGAATCAGTTTTAAACATAGGACTTTTGGGGAAAAGAGGTGTGTGATTCGTGCTGGAATAGAGTAAACTTTGTAAATCCAATCACAATCGAAGTTGAAGCTGTATTATGATAAATGCGTATATGTCTTCACATTGATTTCAGTATGCTGTCTTTGTACTTTAATTTGTACAGTAGTAGTTCTTAAATGATAAATTATTAAGTAAATATTTTCCTAGTGGAATGTGCTTTCTATTTTTGTATATCGTCTTGAGAACAGAATGTGATTCCATTCTGTAGTGTCAGCTATTTGAAATACTTGCCTGTGTTTGTTCTAACTGCATAATCTATAATCCTCAATATATCTTTAATCCACTTTATCTCTTATAGAACTACATCTTTGGAATAGGGAAGAATATAACGTGATAGATAGAGTTCAAGGGTATAAAGTTTGGGAAGATTAAATCAATTTCTGAGGTCAGTATTGAAAGATTTTGGCAAATACCGGATAGAAGAAATGACTAGTTAAGAAAATTAAATACTACTTACTCATATTTTCATTCCTGTGGAATGAACAATTAATAAGTAACGAAGTTTTACAGTATTTCATATCTGGAAATATGATGAAATAAAAGATGGAATTTACCACCTGGCTAATCTTAAACATCTCCTACAGAATTTAGGGAAAATAATTGATTTAATTTTGTTTGATTCTTTGTGGTTATTGTGTGATGTCAAATTGAACTTCAAAATGTTTACCCTTCTGTGCATGGCTAAGGTAGAAACCGGAGTGCACGTTTCTTAGCATTGACCACTTGAGATTGAATGGATGCATTAGCCTGGAACAAATTTAGCTGTGGGTTCCAGGAGCGCGGGTGTGTGTGCATGCAGATGTGTGTTTAGAAGTTTGTCTTTGGGAGAATGAGTGTCTTCTGGTGTTGAGTAGTAGTGTTTTTTACAATTTGGTGTGCTGCTTTTGTTAAGGATTGCACAGAGAGCTTCTGTTGCGATTGCTTCATTAGAATAATGGAGAAGAAGAACTTGAAAAAATTGTCCGTAGCCTACATGTATTAATAGGCAAAATGTGACTTTTCAACAAAACTATTGGTGCTGTTGGGACGGGGGATCTATTTTGATGACTTGATAAACTATACATTTTTCAAGTAGGAGAATAAGGGAAAACCAGTCATAAACAATCAGCTATCAAAATTTCAGAATAATTTTTTAATTAACCCCAATAAACAAACTTTATTTAAAACCACTATTTTTGTCTGTAAATTTCAGGTATTTTATTAGGTGAGTATGGAAGTGTTGGATGCAAACAGAGATGACTCTTTTCTCTCCAAATGTTGCTGTTGCTTTTGTATGTTTTGGTAACTGACAGCAATTGAAAATCATTAAATAAAACAAGTTGTCAAGGGTCACATTTCTGTGTTTGTCTAGTACTAAGGTATTAGGTACCACTTGTCAGGGGACGATGGATTTCTCATTTCCCTGAGTGACAAATGATCTGATTTTACAAGGTCTTTGGGTTTGGGAGGTGGGGTGGGAATAGAGATTGTGTTAAATGACAAACTTGTACAGCACAGCTTTTTTGTTAATGAAGCCACACTACATAGCAGGCCTGGGTTCAAACACCAACAGTACTTTTACTTATTTTTTAAGTAGTTGGTGTTAAACACAGATATTTCTGGGTTTGTATTTTGGAAGATGATCAGCAATGTTAAGTAAACCTGGCACATCAGTCCTAATGTTTGTTGTTCTTATAAATGGCTAGGAACATGCATAACACTGAAAACCCCACATTCTTACAATACTAAACAGAAGGAAAAAGTTAGTGTGGAATTTGAGCATTCTACATTTGTAAAACTTCTGAGAATCCTTCAAGGAGATGTAAATTGCAAGGAAGCTTATTTACATGAGTAGAGATTTCCTTTATAGAAAAAAAAAAGATACCACGTAAAGCAGCATGGTCCTTGTGTGTTACTTGCTCTTAAAAATGATGATTCCATCTAATGCCTTCCCTGGAAGGGATGGGAACTGGCTAAGAGGGCAGCAAGTGAATCTGAACCAAAAATGCCTATTACTGCACCTGCATATGCCATTGCGATGGCATCCATATGGCTGTAGGGAGGGAGGGCCTGCATTTTATTTTTTCTGGTGAGGAATAAGTCGTAAATTGCACTTTTTCCTTTTAGACGACGAGAAGTTTTCTACAGCTTCACTGCTTAAATTCATATTGTGCTTTCTGTGCTGCCATACCATTTTCAGTAAAAAGAGCAGTTGCATGGAGACAAAGAGGCTGCTGATTTAAGTCTCAATAGAGAAGTCTGTTAGGCTTCAACTGTGGGAGGATACTAAATGTAGCTAAGAGGTTGGCAGATGCTACCTGGACCAAAACTACTTGAAAATATTAAGCAGCTGTTAGTAGGTTTGGCTAAAAACCATGTAATGACTGGAAGAATTGCTGGGAAAAAATATGGCAGAGGAGTTTTGGTTTAAAAATGTACTTATTGTCTGGATGTAATTTGCTGTTTGTGTTGTATTTAAAAAAAAAAAAAAGTGGAGTTCAGCTACAAATATTTTGCTAGTGTTGATGCGAGGGGAGAAAAAAAACCCAACCCCAAGCCCCGCTTTTTCTTCCCACCTGTCTTACAATTTTTCGGTAAGTTATGTTGGTTTATGCAACATTTTGGCTTTCATTTTCAAAGGGAGTAATCCTGTTTCTGATTATGTAAGTTAAGCTGAAAGCTGTGGAGTGTTGTCTTCTGAAGTTTTCAGAAAGCTCAGTGTATCTGCTGCTATTAATGTTTTTCTAAGCTGTTAACACTCTGAAAATATACTTAAAGGGCTTGTTTTGTGCTGCAAGCTTTGAGAGCTCCATAAAGAGGCCAGAAGCGAGGTGCTGGGACTGGGCCTGAATTTCTACTGAGTGCACGCAGAGCTCTGTGTATGGCTCAAGAAGGGGAAGCTTTCTTCATCTGCACCTTCCTCATCCCTGCGCTGGCCGCCTCTGCAGGTTGGATAGTCCTGGGAGCTGCCCTGGTTTCTTGCCTTGTTGCCGAGCCAGAGTGTAAATGCTCTCTAGCCATATCATCTCTGACCTGTGAGATGCTGTGTGGGACGCGTGAAATGAGATACCCCAGTGGTTTTTGTTTTTCCATTTGGCTGGTGGAGAGGGGAGATAAAGAAGTTGTGTGAAGCTGTCATGCTGCATGACAAAACATGGAGAAAAGGCCTAAGGAAGCCATTGCTCAGGACCAGGGTAGTTAATTTAAGCGGGGAGTATGAACTTCCAATTCATTTCTAAGTGCGGTTTCCTTTATGACCTGTTGCATGGGGAGAGTTGATTACAGGATCTCTGTGCTGGGTCATTAAATAGTTAATGTCAATGGAGATATTTATGCTTCAGAAGCCAAGATTTGCACACGTGTGGGTATAAGCGTTTCCAGTAGAATACATTTGATACTTAATCTGGAAAAAAGTCAAAAGAGGTGATTAATGTTTTGTACCTTTGGAATAGGTTTAATTTTGTGTGCCTGAATCTTCTAGCAGGTGCTGTAGAAACTGGGGGGGGGGGATCTTTTCAGCATGTCCCATCCATCCTTCACATAGAGCCACAAAATAATATTCAAATGAACAAGAATCTCTTGATTGAATCTAAATGAAAAATGCAGTTTTCCATGGCCTCATTATTCCAGAAATATGATCATTTCATTGTAGGCAAATTTAACTAAAACCTAGGAGATTTCTGCAAAATTATCTGAAAGAAAAAATACTTTTTTCCTTTAAAGTGAGGCAAAGAAATAGCAAGAGCTTTTTCCACAGAGTTGGTGTTGATCTATCTTGACTACTAGTTCTGCATCTGATAGAATGGGGTTTTACATTTTCATAAATATGTTCTCTGTCATTTAGTTACTATTTTGTTTGTTACTACACTGTACAGTTACATGTCTATAATTTCTGTACACAGAGTTTCATATATTTTCAGGTTTTCTTGTAGAATTTCTAAAAATTCATTTCTGAAAGAGTGCACCACGTGAAATGGTTGCTTTAGAACTTCTCTAGCGGTCCCTTGCTGTTTGTCAGGGGTGGTTTTTGTGTCCTGGATCAGCCTTTTGCTTTGTCTGTAAAAACCAGCCCAAATTTGGCAGAGTTCTGAGATGGCGGAAGATTATTTTGTGTGCAACAGCTAGATAGGGTTATCATAATTAAGAATGATCAGGCGTTTTAGCATCTGTTATTAACCGGAGTGTACATGTGTCATCCTCATGGAGCAAATGAGGATGATCTGTTTCCTCTTAGGTGCAACAGAGGCATCGGTGTTACTTGTGTTTGTGGCACTGGTAAGATCAATACCAGGATGCATCATGGGGTCTGGGACTTGGCATGCTTGAAGAAGCCATAGGAGAGCGAGAGGGATGTAGAACCATTAAATGATCGAAGACCCAAAGAAAATGCCTTATGCAATACTTTTTTTTT
>VYZM01009555.1:6836-19249 GCA_013398915.1 Dromas ardeola | reverse complement strand
TTTTTTTTTAAATAGCTGTTGGAATAGTTTATCAAAAAAGCTTGAGAGCAGATATGATTATAGTGTCTTATGGGGAGAAAATACAGGTCAAATACAAGGAGGACTTTAGCCGTCAGCTAAAGCCAGAAATTAGGCATGCGTTTTTAATAATGAGGAAAAATACGTGGTGGCAGGAACTACTTAAAGTGATGTTAGATTCTCTGTTTGTGTGCTTCCAAATCAAAACTCACGACTTCTAGAAAAGTTATGTTTTAGTTGAACACAAGTTACCGGACTTAATTCATGGAGGGTTGCTTCATAATGAAATCTGAGGGAGTGTTTCATTTAGGTTAGACTGTCTGCTCTGGTAGCCCCTTCCAGCTTGCAGTTTTCTAAATCTGCAGCCGTGAGACCCCAGCCATTTCAGAAGCTTTGAAGGAAAGGCAGTAAGGGATTTGGGAAGAAAAGCAAGGCTTTAATGAGTTAGACTAGTTGGAAATTTCCTTGGAGGAATTAGACTCTGTTGTTTCCTCTGCGCTGTCTATCTTGGGTGATACTCTGCTAGTTGTTCAGAACGGCTTGCTCTTTTTGCTGCTCAGCCTGAGGCACTGGGTCGTGATTTACAGAAGGATGATGACTCAAAATGCAAGTGAACTTGGTGGGAACTAGTCCTGAATACTACACAGCGCTATGTAAACATTCAGAAAAATCAGGATGTCTCAAATTGGGCATTGAAAATTAATGCATGCTTTTAATCTGAATCTTTTTATTTATCAGTGTTCTTTTAAATTAATATCTTCTGAGCAATACAGTATAAAAATGACAGTCTTTAAAAATGTTAGTCCTGTTTGATTTGAGAAAAACAAGAGGTAAAATTTAACTATGACATTATACAAGCTCTTTAAGATTCACTGCTTTTACAGCTAAGTAACGGAAAGATTGCTCTAATCTTATTTTAATAGAAACAAATCTGATAGAATTCTTTTTGTTTTTCTTTTCAAAAAGGACAGACTGTCATAAATGTTTTAAAAAGTCTTGATTAAAGGTAATGATGCAGCCTAGTGAAATTCAGGTATGATCCAGATTGGAGCACTGTTGTTTCATTGGTTCATCTTGAGTTTGGAGTCCCTCCCTTCTCAGACAGATTATTTTTTTTAAAGCAGTAAAACTTTTAAATTAATGATTTGGTTTTTTGTTCATTATAATAATTCAGTACTTCATTATGCAAAATTATTTTTTCTTCCTAGGAGTGGTGTGGTGTGGGGGGTTTTTTTTGTTTGTTTTTTTTCTTTTTAACTGAAATCCGTAGTTCGTTTTGTTGCTTCATCAGATCTGTTTCTTCTCATTAGCACATTTTAGCAAGCCTCACCAGGCTGAAGTAGGGCTGTAGATTTAAAATAATTTTAAAGTGTAAGCTTGCTGAAGCTCTTCTATTTTCTCACTTCCTTCTGCTTACTCTGAGCACAACTATCTTTGCATGCCCTTTCTCCCCTCTTTCTTTACTGCTGTTGAGAATGCTGATACCACGTGCAATTGTGATCTTAATTGTCAACTGAAGACAGTTCAGTGGCAAATGCCTTGTATATTCGCTTAGTATTCCCTTCTTTGTGTCAAAATCTTAGGGAACATTGAAGAACTTCTCCCAGTACTGTGAAGTGATATTTTACAGCGCCAAAAAGTTCACCTGTGTGGACTTACGGTATGTTTATTCCACTAATTTTGTGGTGTAACATGCAGTAATTTATTGTGATGTGTTACATGTTCTTACGCTAACTTTTACCCTTCCTAGGCATTTGCCTTCCCATTTCCAAACAAATATCTTAAAAATAGTCAAGCGGATCATTAAAGGTAGAAGGGAGTGGCTGGCCTTACAGAGGTGAGTGGAACCTCAGAGATGTTGATGATGTGATTTAAAAAAAAAAGAAAAAGGGAAGTTTCATAGCCGTTTTACACAAACTCCTTAAAAATTACTTGTTTATTTTTTTATTTTTTAATGACTGTGGGGAAATGAAACACAATATGCTGATGAATCAAAAAATTGTGGCGATTTGATATATACTTAAATACAGGCAGTAAATTGCTGAAATGAAAGCTGATCAGCATATCTTGTGGAAAAATGATTATGCTCTCGTTCTCTAAAAATAAAGGATTGTAATTTGAGCCTGCCTTTTTAAAAGAAGAGTTTCCTCCAATGTTGTTTCAAGGCGGAGTTTGGAAAAGGAAGTAATTTGTAAAATGTTGAAATACAGTTCAGTGTCAAAGCAACCGAAGAATAAAATTGCTGAAAATAAATAGTTGCTCTTATTTTGAAAGCGTGTCAAAGTGGAGGAGCTTGCTTTATGCATAGTTGCTATTGGCTGCACAAACCCCTTGTTTCTGCAGCTAATGATAGATAGGAATATTAATAATATAATTCATGCCTTGTCATATTTTGCTGCTTAATCATCTTGTTTGGCACTCCCCCGGTCGTGTTCTGCGTGGCCATAATTCAGGAATGAAAGCTCACTTGGGCGCTGGTATTACAGTCCAGTAATCAAAGAGGCTGGGATTATGCAGATAATGAAAGGACTGGCCAGCGTGTGTTTACCCACAAAAACTGGAGTGAAGTTAGGGACAGTAAACAGCCCGGGAGCTGCCTTCCGCGCCGGACGATGGCCGTCGTTCCTACGTCACGGCTGCTTTAAAGATCCAGGGTGGGTAAGCAGAAACCGAGAGCGCTCTTGGGTTCAGAAAAATGTGTCAGCAGTATTGCTTCAAGTTTCCGCCATGAAAAACTTAATCTCTTACGAGTCTTTAGTAGTGTTGTCTTTCGTGTGCTGCTGCTGCTGTCAAAAATAGTATTTCAAGGAGGTTGCTAACATTTTGTTAGAAAATACATGATTTATAAGCGAACAGTTTCTGGGACATTAATGTAGGTTAGAAAGGTGAGGAGGGGCTATAGCATAAATCTGAATGCAAATAAAATAGAAAACCAGTATATTTTTTGTTTTCCTTATTTTTTTTGTTATCAACTACAATTTTAAAATCTAAACCTAACATTTTGTCAGAGGCTAGCACTGAACCTTGTGAATCACTTGTCATTCAAAGCATTGCTATGTTTGCCTGGATAACTTTTTTTTTTTTTTTTTTTTTTTTTAAATTTTGGAGTAGAAAGCAGTTGCTTGCCTCAATACTAAAGGTAGTTGTAGTTGAGGGGTAATGTAATGGGTAAAATGATGAGAGGATAAAAGGAAGTATCTAAAGGAAATGAAAGGGGAAAATGAGTTTGGTTGGGTTTTGTTTGGGCGTGTGTGTTTGGTGTTTATTTTTTTTTGTTTTGTGTTGCCTTTTTTTTTTAATCTCAAGAAGCCCTTTCCTTCTCTTGGTTTTTAAATGATGTTCCATCTTTAAGTAGTGTCGGTTCTTCCAAGATACCCATGATTTTTTGAGAAGTGGTTTCCATGCTCTTGTCAATGCATGAATAACAAATAATAGAATGGGTGGGGAGGAAGTTGATTGTAATTTGACTTAAAAGCATGAACGTTTTGACCTCAGCGATTGGCAGTTTGAAAAGAATGATTTGTTGTGCTGTTTGTGTGAGTGTTGGGTTGTTCAGTGTTAATCACCATCCAGTTATGGATATAATTCACTTGTTAGACAAGTGAATTACACTATAGGCTAGTGTTGGACTCTTAAACATACCTTTAGTAAGCACTCAGGTTAAAAGGAGGGATGTTCTTTAGAGTGCTATGTTGGTGGAAAGAAGCAGCACACATCTTGTGGATGTAATGAAGGTAAGGTTCTTCAATTCTGAGAAAATACGAAATTTTTATTTTTTTATGATAGTCTCTTCTGTACTTAAAAGGCGGATTTCCTGAGAATAATATTTTGAGTGACTACTCATTGTGAAATTTTCATGCATAGTCAAAGGATGAGGTGTTGATGGTTTTCTGGTGGTTTTTTGTTTTGTTGTTCTTTGTTGTTTTGTCTTTACAATTGAGTTTTAGGATACAAGTTGTGAGTTGGATGCTTTTTGGTTTGGTTTATAACTTGAGATGGCTTTCTTTAGTAGTCATGAACTTTCATTGATAGGTATAATTTAAAAAATACTTTGCCTATGCATGCTGTAGGAAAGCTGATCCTTATTTTTTAAATGATACTTCTATTTGGCTTGTATTTACAGATGTATGATGAACTTTATGTCAGTATAAATTAGGTCAACTTATTCTCTGATCCTATATTTAGAATAATTCTAGCCTTCAGAGCCCTAAAATCTGAGGAAGTGTAGGATCAGTCTCCATGTTGTAGCAGTTTTTGCTGCATTTCAGATTTAAGACCGGTTTTTGTGTTTTTCAAAAACAAGTCTAATTTGATTATATTTAGCACCTTGCCTGATTAAGAATTCCTGAATCAGGTTCACTCTTTGAAAGGTAGGCATGTAAAAGGAGACGTGTGCTAATGCCTGTGTTACTCTGGCTAGTGTGTTACGTGGTAACATTGACAAGGCAAGGGCTGATCTCTGTCTTGCCGGATGTTAAGGAGGACTGTATTTTTATTTTAATTCCAGAGATTGCAGTATATTTTATTTTTTGCACATCTTTTTTGTAAAGTTAAGACAAGTTTTGAAGTTGTCATTGAACGTGCCAGGGCCTGAGTTGGTTCTCCTCCAGTTGGAGGTAGAGTGTTACATGCAGAATAAACGTAAAATAGACTTTTAAATAAGACAAGTTAGAATTCCAGTTTTCCAAGTTTTTATGTGAAAGTTACAAATCCAGAAGCTTTCGTACCAGTCATGTGTTCTTAAATATTTCCATAGGGGAAAAAATATCTTTCTGTTTTGTTTAAGAAAGGACACTGGCATTGTTTATTAGGCATAATAAAAAAGAAACTTCATTTCAAAATACCAGTCCAGCGGGAATTTTATACAACTCCTGTTACTCTGTGTATTCTACCCCTTGGAGATTCAGAAAACATAGGAGTTTCAATTATGGACCTGTTGGAGCGGGTCCAGAGGAGGGCTACGAAGATGATCAGAGGGCTGGAGCACCTCTCCTATGAGGACAGGCTGAGAGAGTTGGGGTTGTTCAGCCTGGAGAAGGGAAGGCTCCGGGGAGACCTTATAGCAGCCTTCCAGTACCTGAAGGGGGCCCACAAGCAAGTTGGGGAGGGACTTTTTATCAGGGAGCGTAGTGATAGAATGAGGGGTAACGGTTTTCACCTGAAAGAGGGTAGATTTAGATTAGATATTAGGAAGAAGTTTTTCACTATGAGGGTGGTGAGGCACTGGAACAGGTTGCCCAGAGAAGTTGTGGATGCCCCATCCCTGGAAGTGTTCAAGGCCAGGCTGGATGGGGCTTTGAGCAGCCCCGTCTAGTGGGAGGTGTCCCTGCCCATGGCTGGGGGTTTGGAATGAGATGATCTTTAAGATCCTTTCCAATCCAAACTATTCTATGATTCCATTAATTTTTATAATTCAGATATCTCTGAATCAAGCTTTTTTTGTTGTGTTTTTTTTTTAAACCTAAAAATTTTCAAATAGTTTTAGAATTTTTCTTCCTACAGATTTCAATGAGTTCATTACTTATATTAAGGGAAAAAAGCTTCCTTTTTTGTTGTTGTGGCTTTTTTTTTTTTTTTGAGGTGCAGAATGCCTAGAAATGTAAAATGACCTATGATCTTAGACCTACCCAAAAGTAAAGGGTTAATGGCAACTCGCTAAGTAGTGACAAGAAAAGGTAGGATGATCAGGGAAGGGGGGGAAAACCAAGGGAAGTTGTTGCTCAGTCACAGAATCAGGAAGCAGAGAGGAACTGGACAGACCTGTTGTATGAGAGGAGCTGGGCTGTATCAGGTGCAGTGCAGTGGAGGGGAATTAGAGCTCCCAAATACCGGAACAGGGTGAGTACAGAGGAAGGAGAGAGCTCTGCTTGAGCTCACCTATTCTGCAAGTGAGAGAGGAGGGAAGTGCTGCTGCAGGCAAACTGTTTGCAGTATCTCAGCGTGCTCTAGTATCTAAACTGCTTTTCCCTCAACTTTTTTAACTCTTTGTAACATTGGAAAAAGAAGAAAATTTGAGGATTACTGTTAATGTGGAGATAGTGAGGATGTGGAGAAATTATAATAAAATCTTATTCCTGAACAGGTGAAGTACATTATTGTACAAAAATACAATTTTCTTTGTCTCACAAGTACTTTAATCAAAAACAACAATGCATAAACCGGAATCTGTCTACAGGCTGGTTGAATTTTGGAGTAATTTGATTTTTTTTTCAGGTGATCTGAGCTATTGAAGGGAGGGCTGGGGGTAAATACTTGCACCATGAGTGCCCTAAGGTGGTGCCGATGCCTCAAGGAAGGATTATATCATAGTGGGAAGAGTAGTGCCCAAAGCAGAAGAACCTGCCATTTTCATCTTCATTGCACAAGCAGCCTTTTTTTCTTTCCTCTGCCTTGCTGTATCCTGATCAAAACCTTGCATTAGGCCAAGGAAACCTGTGTGTCCAGGTAAGGCTGTGTGCAGTGAGAGAGGACAAACAGGGCTGCTCTTTGCACCTTATCTGTGTGAGGACAAACAACTCAGGAGAGCTCATCCATCTCTGGTAGGCTCGGTTGAGTGCAGATGACCACACTGAAATGTCAGGAAAGCCCCGTAGGCAGTTGGGACCTGCGAGTCCAAGCCAGGAGGGAAGTGTGCGGGGTGGATGCATGCCATGGACAGTCAGCAGTGTCCTCTCCTGCAGCTGAGCTCAGCTCAGAGCACTTGGACTGACTGGAGCTGAGTACCACCAGACATCCCTTGAATCTCTAGGCTTGTCAACAGATTATTGTAGCTCTGAGGCTGACTCACCTGCCTGCCATATCTGCCCCAGAGATTGGAGGAGAGGAGCCTCCTGTAAAATGATCAACAACCATCAGGTCTTGGTCTGCATCAAAATTACTTTGGCTATGCCTTAACGTCCCCTGAAGAATGTGAGTATGTAACTGGGAATAACCATGTCCTGTCCCATCACAGTCATGTCCACAGCTAGAAGCTTCCCTACATTTTTCCAACATTTTGAATGAACAAGCGTGAGGTTTGGGAGTTGGAGAAAGAGTGAGAGGGATGCTCTTGAGCTGGGTTCTAGGGCCTAGGTTGCCTAGTGCTCCTGTGATGGGCTCTGCTTGTCCTACCGGGGCCTGCTCTCCCTCTGCTCACTCCTCCCTCCCTCCAGGCACTGAAAGTCCCTCATGGCGCTGTCATGGGAAGCAAGAATTCCTTGTTGGTTTTGAGGCACCATACATTTGAACCCAAATAGGTGTGCATGCCTTTTCTATAATATAATTAACTTGAGTTCTTGCTGTATTACTTGTGTCCTCAGTCTGGACCGAAGTTATATGCAACCATACAGAACTGTTTCTTTAAAAACAAAAATAACCCCGGCCAAACAAAACTAATGTGAGAGTGGGAAGTAGGGATGTGCAGGGCTAATGGTGGTGGTGGTTTGCAGTCTGCTGTACGTGTTCATTCTTTTTGGCAGAATCACATTTAAAGCTGATCCTTTTTGCCTTCATCTCAAGTGAAAAGAAGTTCCTTGCTCAGCAAAACAAACCATCATAGAAGCATTCAGTTTCTCATTTGCAGAATAAATGATTTCAAGTTCTCTTGGGTCCAGATAGAAAAAGTACTCCACCGTTTTACCGGATGCTGTGTTCTCCAAAACATCCCATTTTTTTAAATGGCTGTTCCTTAATTATCCACAGCTGAAGGCCCTTCCCTTTACTCTTGGCAGCCTATGCAGTCTTTATGGGGTGGAACAGGATCTTTCTTTCGTCCTAGGAAATAGTATTAATCCTGCCAGTATTTAACGGAATCCAGGATTACTAATCTGTCGAAAAGCTCTGCTTTTAGTTTTTACAGATGATGTTCAGGACATCTGATAGTTGCATTCATGTTGTCAAAAACGCATGCTGTGTTTGTGGTAACCTCAGAATTTCTAGAAGGGATTCATTATGTTCGTATTAAATGATTTCAGTCTTCATTAGTAAAAACGAGTCAAGTTCTCTTAATAAAATGGTAATTTTCTCATTTACCTTCTATATTTCTGAAGCAATGGTTTTTAATACTCAGCATTTAAATTTGCCTTTCTAGTGGAATAATAAAGTATTACAATGACTGTAAAGTAATTTAGAATGACTTTAGATCACTTAGTTATTTACTTTTCCCAGTGTTTTCCTGTCTAACTAGTCTGTCTGTCTTATGATCTGTTTTTCCTGTTTGTACCAATTTGGTTGATAAATATGCAGAAGCAGAATCATTGGGAGGAAATTCCAAGATGCTTCAACTTAACTTTTCATTAACAAAGCAATTAAGAAGCAAGCAGGGCTCCCTGAGTTGTCTGAAACATCATTTTGTAGCTGTGAAGCCAGCTGTTTTATGTCATGTATGTAAGAAAGAAGTCTGTGTGGAAAAACACCTGTTTCAGAATGGGCTGCTTTTATATGTGTATTATCATCGCTTGTTTCACTCTTTAAAAATCTAACTTTACATGGGTTTTCTGTCTTTTTTTCTTCTGTCTGAGTAGATCATTGCAAGTTTACAGATTGGTCTAGGTAATATGTGAAAAAAAAAATAGACTGGTGAAAAGGGAGAGTACAGTTGATCTCTGGTGCTACAGTTATGTGCTGTTTTATGTGGTGCTTCCTTACAGGATTTAGAACTTTAAATACATACAACTCTTAACGCTATAAAATCTTAGAGGCTAAAATCTGGTTAAATGGAATTAAACTCTGGGCTTCATCTTGCATGGGAACAAATTTACTGGAAGCTTCCTCATTTGAATTAATGCAAGTGTGAGACATAGAGGTTCCTTAGTGCAGCAGCTCAGAAAGAGTTACTCAACCAGGTTACTTTTCCAGTTGTGACTAAGGGGCCAATTAGCAGCATCCGGAATGAGATGGCAGCGCCTGGGTAAAAATAGATGGCATTTGGAGAAGCTGGGGGCTGCTTTGGAGAATGTCTTCAGCTGCAGGCTGAGAGAAGCAAGACAAAGAGGCAAGCTTCAGAAAGGAGTATTACAGACATGATTGTGAGAAACTCCATGAACAGGCAAAGGTAGGAGCAGCCCAGAGAAATGGCAAGAAGCAATACCAAGTTGGATCTGCAAACTGAAGGGCCTCTGTTGCCAAAGGAATGCCTGAGCTGGGTTCTTCACTCCCTTCTGACAAGAGAGGTAATGCTAGCATTGATATGAAAATGAAACAAGCTGTAACATCCTCTGAAAATGACAGGAATAAGAGGAGTGGGTGTAAAGCTTGCTAGATTGTTAGGTCTTATGTTAAGGATTGATACTTTAATGCCTCTGTCAGAGGAAGGAGTAAGACACACTGAAGTGCTGCTTCAGTAGGTTTGCTTGAAGCTGATTAGTTGACTACTGCTGGAGTCTCCTGAGTCCAAATAATCAAGTAATGTGCCAGGTACAGGGAGAACTTGATGGCATGGGATTGTATTTTGCTTTCTAGCCTTTACAGTTACAACTTTGTCCTGTGACCACAACAGTTTCGATGGTCCTTCTCTGTCATTTCTGTAGGATACTGAAGCCACTGGATTAGTATAGTTTAAAACTCTTTTGTTCTTCACTGACCTACTTTGAGTGCACATTAGCTATTGGATTGGGAAAGGGCCATCTGTATATACACCCACTGATACAGCCTGAATCTGACTTCTCTTGACAAACTTCAGTCCAGTGGAGGTAATTACTTAAAATATTCATTTTTATTGTAAATGGCATGCTTTACTTGTCATTTAATAATGTATTAGTGAATTTGATATTTCATGAAAAATAAAGAAGGTAAGAAAGGATGCACCTGAAGTCCTGTCTTTAAATACAGGAAGGATGTGTGTGAGTTAAGAGTTCTTGCTAGTGGTCTAGTAGTGAGCCTGCTACCTCCTAAAAAGTATGGGTGAGCTAGAGAATGGTATGATCTGTGTACTCTTATGGTCAGATGCAAAGCATGTTTGCTGTACTATACATGCATTCTTCATCAGTGACCCGTACCTGAAGAGACTCTATAAAAATGCCTTTTAAAAGTTATGCTAATTCACCAATAGTGTATTTGGATCTTATTATTTGGATCTCACTTATGAAGAGGAGCTTTCAGACTTGTATAAACCTGCAAAATACACACTTTCCCTACTGAGTTTTTCTCCGTTAATTTTTCATGGAATATATAACTGATAAGATTGCTCTTCCTTTTCTTGATTAGTAAGCAATGAGCTTTCTGCCAATTAGAGCAAAGGTGTAATTGCAATTCTAATGAACCAGTATAATACTCCCATTGACTTCAGTTTGGCCAGGATGCCAAATGCGGATGAAGTTTGCGACCACAGTACAGCTGAGGATAAATATTGTTGGTAATCTAATTTCAGCTTACTGTCTTCAATAGAGAAGCACCTTAACTAATGAGTAGTTTGGAAGAGGTAGAGAGGTTAGCAGTTGATGAAGAGTATTGTTTGGTAACCACAGAAGAAATATTTTAATTATATTTAATGCCTAAACTGTTATGTCTGGTTCATATTTCTAACTGCCTAAACTAATGAAGTTTTGCAAAGTGACTTGATGCACAGCAGAGCGATGCCTTTGGTTACATTAGTTGCATGGCATAACCTTGACTGTGTAGTTTTCAGTTTTCTCAAGCTTGTTTATGAATCTTAAGAATCATAGAATTGTTTAGATTGGAGAAGACCTTTAAGATCATCAAGTCCAACTGCTAACTTAGTACTGCCAAGTCCACCACTAAGCTATGTCCCTAAGTGGTGCATCTACATGTCTTTTAAATACCTCCAGGGATGGTGACTCAACCACTTCCCTGAGCAGCCTGTTCCAGTATTTGATAACCCTTTTGGTGAAGAAATTTTTCTAATATCCAATCTAAACCTGTCCTGGTGCAACTTGAGGCCATTTCCTCTTGTCCTGTTGCTTGTTACTTGGGAGAAGAGATTGACACCCACCTTGCCACAGCCTCCTTTCAGGTAGTTGTACAGAGCAATAAGGTCTCCTTTGAGCCTCTCTTTCTCCAGGCTAAACAACCCCAGTTCTCTCAGCCACTCCTTACAAGACTTGTGATTGAGACCCTTCACCAGCTTCGTTGCCTTTCTCTGGACACACTTCAGCACCTCAATGTCATTCTTGTAGTGAGGGGCCCACAAGTGAACACAGTATGAGGTGCGGCCTCACCAGTGCTGAGTACAGGGGGACGATCACTTCCCTAGTCCTGCTGGCCACACCATTTTGAATACAAGCCAGGATACTACTGGCCGCCTTGGCCATGCTGCCAGCTCATATTCAGCTGTCTGTTGACCGACACCCCCTTCCGCTGGGCAGCTCTCCAGCCACCCTTCTCCAAGCCTGTAGCCTTGCATGGGGTTGTTGTGACTCAAGTGCAGGACCCGGCACTTGGCCTTGTTGAACCTCATACCATTGGCCTTGGCCCATTGATCCAGCCTGCCCAGATCGCTCTGTAGAGCCTTCCTGCCATCACGCAGATCAACACTCCTGCCCAGCTTAGTGTCATCTGCAAACTTACTGAGGGTGCACTTGATTACCTCCTCCAGATCATTGATAAAGTTGTTAAACAGAACTGGCCCCAATACCGAGCCCTGGGGAACACCACTTGTGACCGGCCACCAACTGTATTTAACTCCATTCAACACAACTCTTTGGCCATGGCCATCCAGCTGGTTTTTCGCCTAGTGAAGAGTATGCCCATCCAGTCTATAAGCAGCCTGTTTCTCTGGGAGAATGCTATGGGAAACAGTGTCAAAGGCTTAACTAAAGTCATGTAGACAACATCCACAGCCTTTCCCGCATCCACTAAGCAGGTCACCTTGTCATAGGAGGAGATGAGGTTAGTCAAGCAGGACCTGCCTTTCATAAACCCATGCTGACTTGGCCTGATTGTCTGGTTGTCCTGTACGTGTCGTGTGTTGGCACTCAAGATGATCTGTTCTGTAACCTTCCCTGGCACTGAGGTCAGACTGACAAGCCTGTAGTTTCCCACATCCTCCTTCTGGCCCTTCTTGTAGATGGATGTCGTATTTGTTACTCTACAGTCAACTGGAACCTGCCTGGTTAGCCAGGACTGCTGATGAATGATGAAGAGTGGCTTGGTGAGCACTTCTGCCATCTCCCTCGGTACCCTTGGGTCGATCCCATCCAGCCCCATAGACTTTTGCATGTCTGTCGCAGTTTGGGCCGGGTTGGCCAATGACAAGACGACAGATGCTCTCCCCCACCTCTTGCTCTAAGGAGAGGAAGAAGAGAGATAAAGAGATTAATGAGTTTAGAAAAAACTAAACTACTTTAATGAAATATTAATAATAAAATAAAAAGGGAATAATGAAATAGATACATTATATAGAATCCTAGAATGTGTTGGGTTGGAAGGGACCTTTAAAGGTCATCTAGTCCAACCCCCCT
>VYZM01009553.1:0-16424 GCA_013398915.1 Dromas ardeola | reverse complement strand
TGGTTAAATTGACATTCTTGTCAGTTTCCCTGCTAATAGTATCTGTGAAATTGACTTGAATGTCTGATTTCACGGAAGAGCCACTTGGGACTGGCAAGATCTGTGGCCCCTGTTTGCATTGTGCCATTAGAGACCTGGGCCGCCTACCTCAGAATTGACAAGCATAGTGTATGCCCACACTCTGCAGTTAGGAGGCGGTTACAATGGCATTTTGACTTAAGTGTGCAGCATGTAAACCTGATCTTTGGTTAGAGCTAGAGCTTCTTTAAACTGCAGGCTTACAGCTCCTTGGAAACTCAGGGGCCCTGTGCTCTGAGAGGCAGATGCTGACTGGTGCCAGGGAGGCTTTCTCAGGCTTGTATGATAGCAACAAGCAGGTTCCAGCATCACTGTCGACAGGCCTACCAAAATGATTGCTGCTGTGTAGGAAAGATGGAGTAAATCTGTTCTGGATTGGCTAGAAGTATAGGAAAACTGGTATTTTTGGAATGAAATATGTTTAAGCTTAATGACACAATACTTTTGAATATAGCTGAAAAGATTAACATGGACGTCTGCACATCAGTCATCTACTGTTAATGTAATGGCATTTATCACTGGAATACTTTTTGTCACATACAACCAAAAAAGATACTAGTACGAAACGTGTGAAATAAAGAAAAGGTAACACCAAAGTTATCTTTTCATTATCAGCTCAAAATTGCTTTTCCTAAAAGAAAGAGTGAGAATCTGGAATATTGTTGGTGATCGTTAAACTACATTTCTGAAAAGATTGTGCTCTTTTCACTTCTAGAGAGGCATTGCTTAACTAACAGTATAGCAAATACTTCTGTCTGTGGTTTTACATATTTTAACAGAATGGGCCCTCAGCTATTGTCCTTTTGCATGTTCAGTTAACAAAATGAGCTGAAACTTAGATAGAGAGCAAATAGTGCATGTATCCCCTAGGCATCGCATTGTTCCTTAAAGGCAGTCTGCCCAATACGAAATAAATGGATCTTGGCTGTGAAATAGATAACGTTTTCTTGGTGTAATCAGGCTGCATCAGAGGAAGCTGCCAGGATTTACAAAACCATTTAATAAAAAGAAGAGTTCATCTGGCAGAATTGAGAATGCAAGGCAAAACAACGTTTCTTTACTTGCAGTTTTGCCACAAATTTAAATTTCAGAAAGTTTGTGACTGTTAGACTTTGACTCTTAGTGATATATCATCACGTTTATGCACTATTTCAAGTCAGCTGTCTGTGAAGGCTAGTTATGACTCTGATATAGCAGTATTCAGGAGCTTATAAGCACGTTCAGTGTCTCATTGTGAAAAAATAGTCAGTTGATTTGTGTTTTCTTTCCGTGTTAACCTCCTCTGACCTATACATTTTATCAGCATACATCAGAACGTTTCTATTGCACCCTGCCATTCCAAGAATTGTCAAGAATTATAAATACATACGTATTTTCTTCTATGTTACTAGCATCAGTTTTGCTACATGGAAAATTACAGGTTTGTTTGTCAGCTGGTGTGTAATGTCCCAGTGTCATTAACTCCCACTGAATATCTTTCCACAAATATCTTTATATCTTCAATATCTTTACTTGAAATATTACAGAGCCCAGTGCTTATTTATTAACCAACATCTTGTGTAATAAAAATATAAAACACCCTTTTTTAGAGTAAATGCTTATTTCAAATTAAAACTAAAAAGATTTGAATTGTTTAGAAAATTTGTTTCACGTGGTATGACTCACTTAAAAAAATGATATTTAATTTTTTCTATGAGTTTACCTATGCAGTTTGATTAATTTTCAGTTCGGTAGTTATTAGGTCCAGTTTTGAGGAAGAAGACATCAGAGAGGTTTCTGTATAAATATTTCACAACTTCTTAAAAGAAATGGATGGTTAGGATGTGAGCTGATACACTGCTTCTGAGGTAATATTGGACTCAAACACTGAATACTTAATAATTTCTTTCTCTCTTCCCTGAATATTGTCATGATTTAGGCCGTTTAGTAAACCAATCATTTTAGCAAGGGAGGATTTTTGCCCCTTTTTTAAAGGTGGACGTGCATAGTCATGCCAAGTTTATTTTTCTCCCTAGAAAGCTATAAAAAGGGGACTGTTCTAGTGACTAGGCTTGAGTGCAGCTGTCTCTTCCTTTTTTGCGTATGTAATTATGATTCTATGATGGTGTCAGCAAAATATTGGCGAAGGAGTGCCAGCAGGTATCACTTGGACTTTGGTAAAAAAGCCTTTGTCAAAGCCTCTCACAAATGGATGCTAAGGAAATAAAGTATTTGCAAGATGAGAACTAAAGTGCTGTCATGGATTAGAAGCTGCCCATATGGCAAAATAATAGTAATGCATAAATACATGATACTTTTTAATATTTATTATTTTAGCAATCCAGTAGCAGTGGAGTACCTCTATTAGAATATTACAGTTTAATATATTATTATTTTCCACTGGGAGGTAGGTGATAAGTAAAATGATGTTTACGACATTACACAAAAATACCCAAGTTGGACAAGACCAGAAACAGGTGAAGAATTTTCTAAAAATTAACAACATGACAGTAGGTGAATTTTGTTGTCGAGAAATGTCAGGGAACATATGAGAAAGATTGATTTGAACTACAGCTACAATTTTCAGACTACTGAATTAACGTGAATGGTTGTGATGAGGTGTTTGCAGGCCCGTAACTGCGGTGGACGTAAAAGGACCCACATCTGTTTGGCCCATGCTATTAGGTCAAAACGTAACATTGTCTGCACTGCATATCCTGCTCGACTTCACTCAGGTCTCCTTCAGTGTGTATCCAGTGAGCGATATATCTCGGTTTGGTATAAAGGCTTTCTGTTCTGGTCACCCTGATCTCAGGGTGGATACAGCAGAAGGGAAGGAGATTGGAAATGTGAGAGGGAGATGATTGGAGACAGACAGAAGCTGAAGAGTTTTATACATATCATTTTAGAGAAGGAATGAAAAGGGGCATGTAGAATCATTAGTGAGTATAAATTGATTCTTATTCGGCTTCTGACAGACTTGCAGCAGGAGATTGTTCGCTGAAGTTATTGCCACCCTCAGCCATCTGCCTTGCCCTGCACCTTTAATAGATATGGAAGCCCTCAGGGCAGAGACATCTGATCTGCTTGTAAGTCAGCTTGTGAATCACTGTTGTTTTCAGCCCAGTGCATTAAGGAAGCCTGCTTCTGCCTAGGAGAGTAGCAATGTCTGTCGGAGGAGGGGAAGATGGTTTCGGTTGGTAACAACATCAGGCAGGGTGAGTCTGCCAGAGACCTCATACGTTCAATATTTCAAGGACAGGAGCTTATAAAACTGCCACTACTGAAATCTGATAAAAAGGGAAATGCTTGTTTTATCGAGTGTGTATTTAACTGGTGGAAATGTTCACAGTAACAGTCGCAAAGCCGTGAGCTTAGTGTGATGTAAACCAGTAATGATACCCCAGTGATAAACCAGTAATGACAATGATATACCATTTTTCCCCCTCTGAGTTTCTAGCCTCTGGTTTCCTGTGAGGCTGGTTTTCTATGCACTTATATGATTTTTGTAAGGTGTGCCTATCTGTCTTTGAGTTCTAGTCCTAGTAACTTTTTAATCTACAGGCAAATTTCAACAGAATTTGATGGTACTCTAATATATGAAATTTCTTCCAATTTCCTAAAAATTGTTATCTGGATAGAAGACAGTCTCATTAGTACCACCCCTGAAGCTGCAGTACAAACTAAAGAGGTACCATTGCAGATTGATCAGTATTATGGCTCTGAATCAAGCAAAGCATCTGCTGACTTTCTCAAGCAATTTGGGACAAGCTGTTTGAGTTAATGAAGGAGAGCAAAAGAAGGAAGATGGGCAGAATTACTATGGAGAGGACACTGTAAGAAATACGTAGGGAAACAGCTGAAATTAACATGAAGGAATTACTGGGATGCAACACAATTCCATAAGAATTTGAGAGTCATTAGGTTTGCTGCTAACAGACTAACTACCTCTACTTTTTTTCTTTTGTGTTTCTTTCCCTGACCAGGTAGAATTTTAATTTTATTTTTGGTTGCAAGGTGTGTGCTCTCACCATTGAACATGATATCAAGTGCAACACTGAATTTAAAAATCGTAAGATAAATGTAATTTTAAATGCTGCAAGCAGTAAAGAGTATGACAAACAGTAAATAACATGACAACATCCAAACTTTGTTACCAGTTCTTACTTGAAAACAGTGGATTCAACATATATTAAAAGGCTGTTGCTTGGCCAGCCATTCTTTCTAATAGTGTTTCGCATGTGAAGAGATTCTCAGACTGTTCTGTTTTGTAAAATTAAATTGGAGTGGAATAAATTTTTTTCTAATGGATGTAATTGCTGAAAGCAAATAGGAGGATAGAGGAAGAATAAACACGGAGAAGAAAGAATAGAGTGAAGTAAAAGATCATTTTATAGCTAAGTAGAAAGGGAATTAATGCTTTTTCAGAAAGGTAACTTCTGATACTTGCAGTACTCAAAATCAGATTTGGAAAGCCTTGATAAAAATGAGAGGAGAGAGAGACTGAAAACAAAAAATAAATAAAAGCACCTCTAAACAGCTGTTCAGCCCACCTAAAATTTCAAGTATCCCATTTGTCTACTTCAATTGCTGTCTTAACAAATCACATGACAGAACTTTCAGCAGGTAAAATTACGAATACTGCAGTAAATGTTGTGAGTACCCTGCAAACAAAGGATAGCTTCAAGCAGTCCAAGTCAGATACCGGTAGCAATGCCAGCTTTTGTAATATGTATGTAGCAATTTCGAGCAGACCAAGAAGCTTATTAGCCATTGCTGCAATTCACAGGCTTACTGTGGCACATAATACCCTGAGTTTGCAAGTTCAGTGCTGGCTTGGACACATCGCTGTAGTAACTGCAGTGCACCTGCTGACATCAAAAATAGTGCTACCAGCTTCTCTTCTTGCCTTTTCTTTAATGACCCGGCATTCATGAAAATGTAGTTCTTTGTATGAGAATATACTGGCAGTAAGTATTCTTACATGAGGACATTTTGACTATTAATGTAGCAAAGATGAGAAAGAAGCAAAATGTAGCAAAGACTATACTGCAAGAGAAGTGGTGGAATGGGAGTCTGTGGAGACTGAAAAGAATTCAGGATATGAGAAATTAAAAAACAGGAGAATTAATATGAAGAGAAATCCGGGGTAATCATCAGTTCATACCATCACACAATAAGAATGCTGGAAAATAAATAAAAAAGAACGTAAAGGAGCATTTCAGCTGAAGGATGTCTGTCTGCTGTCATGAATAGCTACTAGATCATTTGCATAATTAGTGAAGACTGGAAGGGTGAGAGAGAAGCAAGTACAGTAAGAATGCATTCAAATACCAAATCTAAAAAAAAAAAGCGCGCCCATGGACAAAGATGAGGCAAGAAAGAGGAAAGATGCTAAATTTAAATATAAGGATCTGAGTTATCTTTGATATTAAATGATTTGAAGTCTATGGAGTTGCAGTAAGTGTGAGTTGATATTGGAAGCTGTTGTATGTAATTCCGTATTCTTAGTCCTTTCCTTACACATTTATCATTGGCTTTGAATTTTTTCCTGTAGTCAGAGGGAGTGTTGGTTTAAGCTTAATATCTACTTTTGGAGAAAATTTTATCTTCTAACCATTTGCTTTGGAGCTGTGAAACCTTTGGCAATTTCTGTATGTTGTCTCTGTACTTACCTACTACTGCAATGATCTCAAGATAATACATACAATATTTTTTTCATAAATTAAATCCAAACCAAGAGGTGTTAAAATAAGTCCTAAAACTCATTTCTAATATCTACCGAATATTTCCTCAAATTGTAGCCTACAGGATTTCAGCTTCACATTCCAAGGAAAATAAAAATTATATTTCAAGGTGAAGTAGTATTGTTATTTTCTATGAAGATTCTTCCTGGTGGTATGCTCTGTTTTAACTTAAATAACCATCCATGACCCTAGTTAAATTTAACTGGTTTTATATCACCAGACACTGAATTGAAAAAATTTTAAGCTGTATTTTAAAATCAGCTCTTCTGATTGCCTGTTTAAAACAGTTCCTGTCTGAGTAAGAAACCTCAAAGAAGATATTGAAGAGTGAGCCTGAGCTGGGCCAAAAATCAACCCAGCAAAAAAGAGATAACCTTCAGACAGACGAGCTCCCTGGCCCAGCTCCCTGTGGGCCACACAAGCACTACCACTAACATAAGGATGAGAAGCGTTAGTCAGCTGAAGTGGGAGACAGGCAGGTCTGACTCAGTGGCAGCGCAGACTTAGTTTAGCTTAAACTGATTGTGAAACTGCACCTTAAATCATGACTAGCTTGGAACAATAAGCTCCACAGGAAGCACACTTAAAAGAGTTAAATCCTGGCTTCACTGCAGTGAAATATGAGTTTGGCCACTGATGCAAATAAAGCCAAGGTTTTGCTGGGAGGGAGTGTGATCATGGGAAGAGAGATGGTGAGTCACCTTTGGAAGGATATATAAAAATAAGAATGGAAATGGTTAGCAAAATATTGAGATATTGAGCAGCTGAAAAATAAATGAAAATTTAATAGGATATGTATGTATGGATGTGATGTTAAATGCATAAAGTTTATACATTCCTGGGCTGAGCAGTTGAGGGTACAATGTGCCTTTTTGACAGAAGGAGAAGTTTTGAACACAACACGGTTACATTTATTGGCGTAACGGTTTTTGGGTAACGTTGATGAAGCCCAAGTTTCTTCTCTGTAAAGAAATAGGGTATCTTTGAAGTATCCAACAATGAAGGAATAAAATAGAAATGAAAAGCATTATAGTCATTCCATTGTTTTTAATTCTCTTCAGAGAAAGTTTACAGTCCTGGGAATAATTAAATATAAATAAATATGCAAATAATAGGATTTTTCAGTTTTGATTTTTAACCAGATGCAGAGAGACAAATCCAATTGTGTCTTCAAAAAGGTTTCTCCCCTTATTTTATTAAAACCAGAAGTTATAAAGAGATTGTTTTCTTTTCAATACGATGAGAATAAAAACTTGAAAGATGTTGTAAATGAAACAATAAGAATACAAAATTGTTCTTAAAGGCATAGTTCATAATAAAAAAGTGATAGTCATGTATTTGTCCTTTCCAACAAAGGTAAAGAACATACTTTCTTTTTTCTCCAATACATTCCTACATTATTGCAGAACTCTTAAATGTTATTGACTTTTACATTTTCTTATTTTTAAAACTATAAATGCTGACATTGAAGTACCAAACTAATGTTGCATATAAACCTTACTTAGTCTTCCTTCAAGTCCCTTCTGATGTGAAATTTCAGCTTCAAGATTGTTTAGAGCATTGAAGTATTGTCCAGTAGGCTGGAAAAAGTAACATTTGTATTGTATAAAATTTGCATTTATTTTTATTGTTTATAAATCACTATTATAAATCATTATTTATGGTTTATGTGAAATGCAAATGGAGCATAACTAATTTTGTTCTCATACATAATCTTTTGCCTAACTAAACTCATCTGAAAACATTAAGCTTTGAGACTGAGAAGGTAAGCCATACTTGCTATGTGCAGCTTTTACAGTTTTTATGTAGAAGCATTCCTCTCATTGCTTGTAGATTTCTGTTTACCTAAAGGCAAATTAGCTGGTTTCATCCTCAAAACACTGTAGAGATGGGTGCATGTCCTGCACATGCCTTACAGGGAAGTTTGCATTCACTGTGGTAGTTCCCTGTTAACAGTATTAAAAAGTAACTGTAACCGAACATGTATTTCCTTCTTCAAACATTGAACTGTGGACCAGAGTCCTCATTTCTCTCCTACACATAGAGAATACAGTCACTCCTAATTAATCCTTACTTGTGGGATTGTTTCCTCTTGCTCACCTGCCACATCTCTAAAAGATTACTCCAGCACATCAAAGTAAAATGCTTTTTCTTGGTATATGGATTACTCTGTATTTTATTTGGGACACTCAGAAGCCGACTGAATGTTTGTCATTTTTACATATACAAAGGAACTTTATGTATCCTTTCATTTCTATTTCTGACTCTCAGTTAGTGTATATATGGCCATAGGCAAATGTGAATTAATGACTGTGGAGAGGCAATTCCTCAGAATGTCACAGATGTAATTATTCAATCACTATCACCTAAATGCAGAAGTACTCTAAGTAATGTTTGGGATAGAGGAGGCTTGGCAAGGTGTCTGACAATAGTTTGCAGACCTATTTCTCCATTTGGCTGTATGGGAAGATGTGTCTTTGCAGGGGATTTTATCAAATGTTTTTCATGCTTACGTGGATGCCCTTAGAGGGAGAGAAAAATCTTTTGACATATTTGAGCATTTCTGAGAGGAATTCGTTTTCCTGCCATTTTTCAGGAAATGGATAGCAACTGGGTTATGTCAGTCACAAATAATTAAGCTGAATTTATCATTGCATTTTTTTTACGAATACCCCCATCATGATCTGATAAAAATAATACTTGTTTTGTGAACTTTGCTCTAAATGTGTGTCTAGTTACCAGGGACAAAATACTCTTGAGATCTAGCTGCTGAGTAGTAGTTATTTTTCCATCTTTGAATATCGATTGTCTATTGATGTGTTCAAAAGCATTGGTGAAAAGGCTTGAATAATGCATTTGCTTAAGGAATCAGAACTCTTCTGTTAAAACTTCCAAATTCTGTAAACATTGTAATTATACCACCAGTGCCTTGGGAAATGTGCTTCTGATAACCTTTTATTTAGAATTTGTTTGGATTATATTGGTTTAGTTTGTTTATATTGCACATAATTTCTAACTTGTAAATGAGCAATAAATTGGCAATATTTCACATTATATTGAATCTTCGCATAGATAAATGTTTCTTGAGTAGGTGAATACAGAACATTAAGCAGATGGGAGACTTTCACTTGTGTGATGCAAAATTATGTTAATTGCTACGGGTATTTACTCAGGGTGCTTATTGAAAGGGTTATGAGAAGGTCTACAAACTAAGCTGCTCAGGTGATAGGGAACAGTAAGTTTGTGACAGATGGGAGGGTTTCTTGCTCAGGATTGTTTTGGGGTGTTCATCTGAAAGAGAACTTTGAGTGTACATAGATAATTGAAAATGTCATTAGGGAGCTGAAAAAAGTATTTCCGTGGATCTGCTGAAGATGGTCAGATATTACAAACTTTTTTGTATTTCGGGAGACTGAAGGGGTATTGCATTTGGAGGAATGTAGTTGAATTGGTATGACATCATTTTATGGATGAGCAAATGTGGCTGAACATTAGTTTCAGAATAATGTTTGTATCCATGATAGTGAAACTGATAAATTACTAAGTTTTGAAAATTTCTTGGAGCATATCAATGACCTCTCTCATTTGTGATATCGTTCGAAGTAGCTGCAACTTCAGTTTTTCTTTCAATTCTTGGTAGAGCAAGACTCATCATGAAATCTGCATTCACTCTAAAAAAAATCTTTATACAGTCATATCACAATATCAGAATTCATTTAATTAATGCTCATTACCATATTTCAGGAATTCTAAAAGAGATGAAGAAAAGGTGCTGAGAAGGTAAGACATTGTGTGGATAGCAAGAGATCTTAACTTGCTTCTCATGTTCAAGCTTACTTACAAATTCAGTCATACTAGATTATATCAGCTCCGCATTACTCTGTTAAATAAGAAAAAAACCTGAAAGGCAATGATTACTTGGCAAATGTAATAAATTTTTAAAAAATCCAAAATAATATCTTTAATGTGCTAACACATACTAATAAAAATATATTTCGATAATATATTAGGAATGCTTTTCTGAATACATACTTGAATATTCTGATATAATACCAGTTTTGAAAAACTTTGATTCTTGTGTCTTGAGAGAAGCAAATTTACACTAAGTTTTAAGGTTCATAAAAGCAGCAGTGGTGAGTTGCAGATAGGGTATCCTTCCATCAATGTAAACATGATGTCTTGCTTACTTTTATTTCTGAGACTTTGACAAGCAACCTTTTTTTTTTTTTTCTTCTGCTGCTTTAGTCTGTAGAAACATTTATATTCTGAATTGTTGGTGTTACTTAAATACCTAATGGTTTTACCTCTTAGGGTATGGCTCTGGGAGATGGGCTGAGCCTAACTGAATACGATAGATTTGTTTCATTAAAGAAGGTGGTCCTACATCCTCCTCTGCTCCTTCACACAGGGCTGTATGCTCCTCTTGTTTCCTTTAAAGTGCTTTCAGTGCTTGTGTGACCCTCAGTGTGCCAATGCAGCTCACTGAGCCAGATGCAGAAGATTCCAGCAATAACATGATATTTTTCCCCTGAATGAGCTCACACCAGGGTCAGATAAGAATCAAGCACCTTATCACTGGGAACGGTAGAAAGAGGTAAGAGCACGGAAATAAGTGGGGCTTTCTCTATCACTGGGAACAAGCTACTAGATTACAGAACTGCACCCTTGGTGACTGCTGGTTTGCACCTTGGAGTTTGACCTCATTCATCCACCCCCTGAGCTAATAGTATTTCAGAGCCAGTGAGCTTTCCTAGTGCACCTGAAGCCTAGAAAACCATGAATCACTTGGCCTTTTTGTGTTGACCTAACTTTCCTTTTAGTCCAATGCTAGCTGTTTTCTTTTTGCTTGAAATAGGTCTCCTCTGCTGTGTTTTGCTGAAGGTGCTTTCAGTTTAGACTTATTTTTTTTTTTATTTTCTCTGTTCCTCCTGTTGATACGGTTTGTACTGCAAGTTTGACCTCATTTCATTTTTAGGTTGTCTATCAGTCAAACTGCCTGCACTCTAGGAATTTAGTACAGATGGTTCTTTTTGAGAAGGAAAATATACTGAATTAGTAATTTATCTTCTGTGATACAATATAATCTTTTCTGCTGCCTCCTTCCAGGATACGATGTTTGTGCTTCCTAAGGTTTTGTGTTTCCTTCATCCTTGTTTTTTTACAACTCTTTGAGGGACATTTGCTATCTGATGTTGAACTGGCTTTCCATTCTGGAATCTCTGCCACCCTCTCAGTTGGTAGAATTTCTTTGAATGGTTAGCCTGCCGTTGTTATACTCCGCAGAGGATGGCATACAGTGGCCACCAGGGGATGTGGTTCACATTCTGTTCCACTGCTGTGGATTCCAAAGTTGAACACCTCTCAAGACCTTTCACAGCTCTCATATGAAGGAGCTAAAACCCAAAAGAGAGAATCTTGCAATATTTTAGATAAATTTTTAGTCTGTGGAGTCAATGCCAAGTTCCACTTGGGTTCAATGGAGTCATGATTAACCTTAGTATGTCTTGAGAAGAAGAATTGTCAGGTAACGTTCTGAAATGAGATCTTCTGGAGAAGTATGTGAGTCTATTCCATATCCAGAAGATAAAGTAGTGCTGAGTAAAAGCAAATGTATCTCTATGATGTATAAGATAGTAGGCGTGAACTAACATGCTGCAATGCTGGTTTATTATTTAGACAATAATCTTGTCCTGCAATACTCAGTGAAAGCGTAGCTAGCAACCACATGTATTATATGTACCACTAGATTATTTCCCATTTCAGCCAGCTCTCTGTCTTCTATTGCAGTATGCTTGTGCAAGCATTGTGGCAAAACCTAAAACCTTCTGATTTTCTCTTATCCAAACCAAAAGCAGGAGCAAACAAAACCTGACAGTGCACTGAACTGATAGCTTTCGCAAAACAATCTTAACAAGCAGCACCTATACAACACCCCTGACTACACAGGTTTTTTGGTAACCAAAAATTTCTTTAAAAAGCATTTACATCTCTTCAGTAAAAAAAATGTTGGAAAACTGAGTGGTTTATTTGGAACTTTATTACGTGGCTAAACTATTGGATGTGTGGGATGGTTTTGACGTACTTGCTAGTTTATCTGCTTGACCCAGCTGGAGAGATAAAATTATATTTAAAAATTTTGTTCTGCCCTCTCTCAAAAGATGTCAGTGGTATGAATTTAATCAATGAGTGAGGAAGAGCATGTACTGTCAGCTGTGATGCCATTGGTATGCTGATGGTATCCAGCTCGGTGTCTGCTTCTCTGAGTGTAGACACTGCAGTCTTCCAGATGTCCCAATGTCTGGCCAAAACAGGGATAGTGATACAAAACAGATGGTCTTGTCTCAGGACAAAGCAGAGTTGATGCAAGCTGATAGAGGGATGGAACTGGAAGAAACGGCAGAGCTTCAGTTGTTGGATGCCATCTTATTCTTACCTTTTATTCACAGTTAGCAGAGGCAACAAGGAGGGCAGTTGTCCCTTTGCAGCTAGGCAGAAGTTTCTTCTAGCTTATTATCTAAGAATTTTTGTGATTATCATAGAATTACTGATATGTTACTGTCTCAGGACTTTAATGCACCTAGAGCTTACTATGAACTTTCACATACAAAATACTAAATATTCTTTGCTAAATGTGCCTGTGTACACAGAGAGTTTAGAGATCTCTCTGCTTTCTCTCTACCTGCCCAAACTGTCCAGTCTGAGATCATTCATATACAAGTCCCTAAATTAAGTGGAACTTTGCTAACACAACAGCTTGGTCTGCAGCCAGGTGTGTTTGGGTATAGTACTTGACTGAAAAGCACTTTTTTGAAAATGGAAGATGCGCTAGTTTCTCAGTAGGGAATTTAAGCTGTACAAGCATCTTGCTTCTTATTGAGTGCGTTTCTCTCTTCATTAAGAAGATTCTCTGAAGGGCAGGTAAGGCGTTTGACTACATTTGGAATTTGATAATTTTAATTAAAAAAAGAAAAAAAAAACGTTGGGGAAAGAGAGATATTTCCACTGTAGGAATCTTTGATATAGATAGGTTTATGGAAGAGAGCATACAGGTGCTCTAGTAACTGGCATTCCAGAAATGCTTGTACTAGTAATTTTTCAGAAGAAAGCTGTTGGAAGTTTCAGTGTTACTGGAATTGTTTGGCATAAGATTATTTGTAATTTTTATGTTTTGCCTCAACTTTCATTTCAATAAAAGGTGTATGAATTTCCATTGGCCTCTTGACAAGCCAGCTAAGCTTAATCCTGCCAAGGGGCTGGTAGTGTAAAATGGGTAGATGCAAAGAAATATGAATGTGGCCCTCAGTGCAAAAACTGCTTCATACAAAGCTAAACAGCTTAATATCTCCTCTGACTGGCTAAAAATTCACTGTAGTTGCTTTATGTTTTGTGAGGTGTACTACTGAATTAATGAATTATTGCTCATTTTAGCTCATTTTTGTAAAACTCTATATAAGCAGCATGCAAATTATCAGTTTAATTCAAATATAGATTTAATAAAGAAAAACGTAGGTGACAATGTAATGAGAAATTCAATGTTTTGGATATGTATTGTAAGGAACATCTATATGGCTGCTTCTCTTTCTTAGAAAATAAAAAAAAAACAAACTAAAATTAAAAACAAAATGAAACCTTTTAAATATACATTCCTTTCTAATGCTTTGATATTTTTGATATGATTTAAAAAAAGCTTACTAATTTAAACATAGCTTATTCTGTTATTATGACAAAGCCTTTTTTTGGTGGTTTTCTTTAAGAGTGCAGAGTTGGACTAAGGTCTGAATTGCATATTCAAATAAATATAGTGGTTGCATAAATAAATGACATCAAAATTGGAGCTCATTAGAAATATTGATCAAAATTTGCTTTTAATTTTAAAAGTTGTTTTACTTAAAGCTAAAGTGCAAAAAAGGAAAAGTTTCCCAAGGAAAAATATTAAAAGACATTCCTTTTAAATGCCTTCTGAAGTTGAGAGTTTCTGGTTTTGTGAATTTTCTCATTATGACCTTTTTGTGGTTCTATATTATTATTATTATAGTGCAAGTACTTTTGTACAATATGGCAGTTGCAGTAGAATTCTATAATGTGATGGAACAAATGAAATATTCTAAATTTTATTCTATTGGAAATGTAGAAGTAATTATGTGCTCCAATCAATAGTAGATTCCCATTATCATAAAAATAAAGTGCTTGAAATAATTCTTTAGCACTGAATGAAACTACCTAGTTGATAGTTTAGACCAATGTGTTTGAAATCACCAGTCACTATTGGTGTAGAGCAACAGTGATTATATAGTCAGTTATTGTTGCTGAACTAATGGGTGAGCAATGGTTATTTGGTGATATTCAATCATTTGTCCTAAGATTACCAGTAGGGAATGATAAGAGAGCATGATGCCAGTTCTTTTCAACTGTGGTTATGGACTTACTCATTTAAATAAAATGAGACTATAATGTTGCATTCAGTCAGTGGTTTCGGCAGTTGAGATATCCAAGACTTGTTCTATAAACTTCATCTGCCTGATTTGGAACAAGGGTCTGAAGCCCAGACACTGCATTTTAGAGATATTCTCATCCCCTAAGTCAGTGCTCCATCAGTCTTGCCTCCAAGTAATTTATTTTCTGTAGTAAACAAATATCCCACCTAGTGGAAAAATGGAGAATAAACAGGATCCCTGTGGGCCAGCGCTTAGTGTAGTTGTCTAAAGATAATTAAGTGTGCTCTAATGAAGCTAGAACATCTTCATCAGCAGAGGCTACCTCCTATGTTCCAGTTCCATCTTAAAATAGGATGATGGAGAAATCGAAGACAGATTCTTGTCACTGTTGCTGATTAAAAATGAGAACTCTAATCAACGATTCATTGTATGTTTCAGTACCTGCAAACAGTGCTGCTTTCTGTACTCCCCATGTTGGGTTTGTGGTTTTGACTGTGGAGTGGGATTCTGCTAGATTGGCTCTGACAAATGATGCAGGTAGAAGTGGACATGCAAACTCAAGGACTTAGCAGCACCGTACTTTGTTTGGTTTTCAATTGTGAGTCTATCAGTGGAAGCACAAACATTTAGGGAATTTATTGTCAACTTGTGATGCTTATAAAATAAGATGTCTTCAGAACATTGGGTTCAGGAATCTAAAATGGCTCTAAGGAGTGAAAGTCTCTTGATGGATTTACTTAGGAAGATATTTTCATCAACAGTCTATGGCATGGGTCTGAACTGTGCCAAATTCTGATATTTGAAGATGTTGATAGGAAGGCATATTAGAACATACGTACCAGACTAACAGCATCATCTACTCTATGACATTGAACTCATAGATGGATAAGAAGAAACAAAGTGAGATGTCCTGTAGCTAGTGTATTGCACAAGATAACTCCAGTTTTGCTTCTGTAGAAGGAAGTGATTAAACATAATTTTCAGGAGTGGAGCATCAGTTGTTCTAGATGAACGGTTCTTCTTTGTCTGGAAGCTTAATTCCTGCTTGTACCAACAGTTCTTTTTGAATTAAGGTGGGATTTTTATTGGGCTCTCTTGATATTGGTAAGAAAATTTATCTAAAACAGAGAGGATTGGTTAGCATAATAGGAAACATACAAGTATGACATAGAAAGCTGCATAAACTCCTGGAACGCAAGTTGAACTGCTATTGGCAGTAGGGTTTTGTTGGTTTGTTTTTTTGTTTGTTTGGTTTTGTGTGGTTTGTTTTGTTGTTTTTTTTTTTTGTGTGTTTTTTTTTAAATTAAAGTAGTAGAGCATATTGAGAGTCTGTGCTTCAGTCAACAATCTTTAACAAATCAATGCTATGTACATGGAACACATCGATGTCTATCGTGTAAGAACACTGTTGAGAAATTCATTGCTTCAAAGAAGGAGGCATTATTTTACTGGTGCATCAGAATTGCCTGGTGGCCTGCAAGACCATAAATCAGAATTCATTATCTGAATTTTTTACTCCCACATGAAAACATTTAGTGCTTTCCTTAGCATTAGACTGAACAGAGAAATTCTGAGCTACCGTAACCTCTCTAAAGATGAACCAGGACCTTTTCCAGCTTTGTACCTTATACTTCTTGAATTATTCCTGGGAAATAATGTTTTATAATGGAGGAAGGAGGCAAAAGTGACTGGATCATATCACACAATGTAGCACATAACCTGATTACATGAGCCTTCTGTGTAACTGAACTTTTACTGCATTTAATAAGAGATTTGCATAAGAGCTCTGTCCTTAAAGCGAATGGTGTGTGAGTCCTGTAGGAGATGTTTGTAAGATGATTCCACACCCTCTCATCCCAAGACATTAAGCAATCTTGCACAGTTTTTAGTATATTTGGCATTAGTGCCCCTTTCTCCCCAGCCCTTCCTCCCCAAAAGGAAAGGAAGTAAATAATTACAAACAACATCCTATTTAAAAGCATTACCTTGTTACTAGGCTATGTTCTTTTTTAGCTGAAATAGATACCCTTTTTCCCCTTCCCTTTTTGATGAAACTTGTCTATAAAAAAAAAGACAAAGAATTTAGCTTAGTGCAGCATTATTATTATTATTATTAATACAAAAAACATCTGGTTCTGTGCTATGATATATTACACTTGTGATCTTTAGAATCATAGAATCATAG
>VYZM01009539.1:871-38619 GCA_013398915.1 Dromas ardeola | reverse complement strand
AAAAAAAAAATTAGCACCAGAAGAGAGAGATCATTACTATTAAAGATTTCCTGTCCATAAAGAACTTTTTCTATTGCACGAAAAGCTTCTCTAATATAAAAGAACAAACTACATTAGACTTGGATTATCATTTATATCAGCTTCTTTGCACTTTTCTAGCAGCATAAAGGAATCTATACTGGGTACAATAACCTACATTTAGCCTTATCTGTTGATATTACGCAAGTGGTAAAAAGAGACATTGTGGTAAGGATCATACCTGGTATGCTCACAATAGTTTTTATCTAGGGATGAACTTTATTAATGGCATGAAACTGTATAATATGTATTATAATGAGAGGAAGCCACAGAAAGATGTTTAAATATGCCTTTGTATGCATGCAGATCAAGCACCTCTGAATTTTTATCATGGTATTATGTGTCAACTACTACCTCTTAGGAGGTATTCAGTGATGAACAGCATGGGATCTGCATTCCCAGCTCTAACCATAAAAACAGAAATCTTCATACCAATGGAGTAAAAGCTCTGTTTTCCTAGGCCTCTCTGGCAGAAAACTCTAAGGTACTTTGGTAACTGTATCTTAAGTCCTTTTTGCAAAGACTTGCTATAACTAAAAGTATGGATTACATATATTTTGTTTTCATTTTAGTAAGTCACCTGTATCAGCATGGCTATTTCTAATAACAGGATTTTATTAAAATATTTGCTTAAACTATTTTTCATTGACCATCTATAACTGGAAAGCATCCTTGCTTCTTACTGCTCTGTTTATTAGAGAAATATTTTCTTTGCATGCTAACCAGGTATCTCTACAATGGACTTATTATAAATACACAACATTTCTATCCTATGTTCTTCTTAAACTGAAACTACACAAGCATAAGTAACTTTACTCATACAAGTTGTGCCAAAAGTCAAACAAGGCTATTCAAATATACATACTGTGCATCTAATGCTTGCGGGACTGAAAAGCTGATCTAAAGTATTGATTGAAAATAGCATGCATTTCTTCTGTTTTGAAATATAATAAAACAAATAAATAATTGATGGTAAATCATTCAGCTATTTTATATATGGCTTTTCAAAAACAAAAATCAGATTTCAATGGTATATCCATTATTATCATTTCTATAATTGTATAAAATTCTGCCTAGGAACATATTTCCAAAAAGTGAAGGAACAAAAAATTCTCATTGAGGGTACCTGAAACTCTTAATTAAACTTGACCTTGAAAGCTGTAAGAAAAATACACTGCTGAGAAACCACTTCATCGTCACAAGAGAAGTAGATTTGGTATTTTATATACCTACTCAGATGACCAGATCAGTGTTCTTTGCGCACTCTTCATAGTAATTGCAAACTATTCCTATTGCTATCAAGACCCCACACAAGCCAAAGAGCCTGATGACTCTTTACTTTAAGGAGGGCGGAGGGGGAATGTTGCAGCTAATGTAAAAAAAATGGCTAAGTGCCATCTTGTAGATATCACAACTTAAAAGAAAAGAGTGTGACCTGAAAAGGTATGCTAACAATAAAAGTACATTACTTAGCTGCACTGTCACCACCAAAGCCATTCTAATAAAAGTCTGAAACATTTCGACTCATCAATAAGGACAGAATAGAGCTCTACCTACCAGCTCCAGGCCTATTCAAAGGTTAGGCTCAATTTAGTGTCAGTTCAAACTCATTTAAAATCCCATCCATGAATTGAGTTTGCTGCCCTTGCTGCTGGGGTAGCGAAACAAGGGGAAAGACAGGATCAGAGCAGTATTTCAGCTATCTTAACTCACTTTTGAATGAATGACTATATTCTTATGCATACAAACTGTATCAACTCCTATAATTTTTTTTTTTTTTATAGCAAGAAGGTCCACAAGACCAGGATAGGTTTCTATTTTCAGCTGGGATCCTGTCCCACTTACAGTGAAGCTAAATGCAAGACTTCAATCACAGAAACGTTGGGTCACTCCAAAAACCTCATTCTGGTATTATACATCCTCACACACTAAGAAAAATAATCTACTGCTGGTTTTTTTGTTTGTTTGTTTCTTTCCTTATTGTTTTGCATTCTCAATAGCACAAATTCTTGCTAGCAGACATCTAGGCAAGGCAGAGGCAAAGCTTTAAGTCATTCTCTCTCTTTAAAATTAAAGTAGCAGAGCAAGAGGCATCATCAGAATAAGTGGAAGAGTCAACAGCTTAGTGGTTTAAAAACCCTATAAGTTTACCAAAAAATATTTCAGAGTAATGAGAGAGGCACATAAAATACAGAAAGCCATAACAATGTCTGCCAAAATCTAGATGCAAATATATTTAGGATTGGTTCCACTTTATGTTTGTTTTAGTTCCACTATAATGCTTAGATTTGCCTGGAGCTGACTCACAGTGCTTCTGAAAGGAAACAAAGTTTAACATCTCAATTGAAGAGTGCAATCCGCCCAGAGACTGGATCTCCACAGCTTTTACTGACCAAGGAAAATTATCTGATTTATAAAATGCTTGACGTGTCTAAGAGCCTCTCCACAAGACCAAATGCCTCGGCTAGGCTGAATTAGCTGTAGCGGATAATTCTGCAGAAATGTTTAGCAAGCTTATTAGGCCCCTGCATATTAACACAGAGTGGGGAAAAAAAAAACAACACAACCATTGCCATGGCTAGTGGATCCTCCATGTAAAATACGCTTCAGTAAAAAGATGGCAGCAGAGTGCTTTATTGCTATTTGCTTCTGTCACCAGCCTCAGTTTAATTCAAAGTTTATTAAAGTAAAGAGGAGCCAGAAATTTAATAAACTCATAAAATACAAATATTTTATCCATTGCCTTGAAAGGGTGCTTCAGGACAAAGTATAATTTCTCAAGAGAAGGTATGGGCAGGCTGCATCAGTTCCCTGTAAAACCTGGCTCACTCTAAAGATTTCTAATGGGGGAAAAAAATTGTACAAAAATTAGAAAGAAAAACATATGAAAAAAGAATGGGGGGGGGCGGGGGGAAGTCTGGTTTAAGGTCTAAAATAAAGCCTAGTCAGATCAAGTACTCTCCTACAATTTACAGTGATCTCAGCAAGACTCCAAGCTGGGCTCAGCTGTATATGTCACGTCCCATCAGAAATGCTCCTGGTCTCTGTCGCTTCTTTTCAAGTTCACAGAAACCAGCACCCTCCCCAGTGTTCAGCTCTTGGCTCTAGGCACCCAAACTCACACACACATTAAAGCAGTCAGAGCTTATGTCTTAAACTGCTGTATTGTCAGACCAAGTGGGAAGCCCTGTTCTATAGAAAGGTTTTAAAAGTAACATGAGGCTGTTTCACAGGCCATCTCTTCCAACCACAAATCTTTACTCATTTCTATTTTTGTCAAAAAAACGTGTAGGACTACTCAAACTTATGTGGTAACATCTGAAGGTGCAGATGGGTGCATCTATTTGTCTGCCATCACCACTCCAAGGTTTCTTCTCCTGCTGAGGATCCCATTAACATGTAAATCTTCCCCATCCTTGCCTGACATCTGAATTCTTCAAAATAATTTAACATCCCTTTTTCTCACCTGCAGGGCAACTCTCTTCCTTTTAAATGCTAATTAGGCATTTGGTGGCTTAGCCTAAAGTGTTAAATTCAGAACCATTTATCAGTCTCACCTCCCTTCACCTCTCAATCACCATTTTAGAGAAGATCGAACTGTCTTTGGTTCTCCTTCATCAAGAGTTGTAATCAATAACCAAGGATATTAAGCCATATAAAATATCCCAAGGGCAGGTAACCGGAAGGTTTTCTTGGTGCTTTTTGGAGATGAACTGCACAGTTTCACGTCTGGGTTTACCAGTCATGGCCATCACGAAAAAACTTGGAATCCACTCTACTTTTGTAAAATGGCAGCGGTCATGAAAATCCACATCCAAGCAAGTACCACCTCTTGCAGATCAGGTTAGCAGATATTCTTTGCATGTCCTTGGTGATACCTTGGTCCTACTGCTTAGCAAATGCCCATCAACTTTGGTAGGGTCAGGTTTTTAATCCTGCCTGGTTTGCACATTGTCTATAATATGGCAATGACCCACACTGCGTCAGAGTTTGAAGAGTTCCATTTAATATATTAATGCATATTTACCACATTTACACTTTGAACTAAGAGATGCTAGGAGTTCTTATAATACTGTAAAATCTGACAGCTTGAATTTGAGTAGTGACAAGCCTACAGATAATTCTGCTGAAAAGCCTTGAGTAAGGCTACCTTCAGCTTCACAAGTTTTACTGCGCCACAAGAAGATTCGGACAGCACAACACTGGCTAACCAAAGTCAGTCCCACCCAGCTACTCCGTCCTGGCAGGGGCTCAAATGTAGAAAACAGTATAAATTGAACAGGAAAACCAACGTTTGCTCCGTCAGCTGCACCTGCCTATCAAATCATGCTGCCCATTAGAGGTTATTTTCCAAAAATCTCTTAACCTAATAAACTTAACAGACACAATGATATTTATGCTGCTATGAAATACTGCAGCCTGTCAGTACTGGAATACTTAGCTATCAAATCTACCAGTTAGCTCTCATCTCCAGAGGATTTTAACTCATGACAGAAGTGAATTGGAAAGGCAGATGGTTTTACGGTAGTTTTCAGAGAGACACAGATCCCACATCAGAGCACAGGGTTTGAAAATAGCATCCCCCCTCTCCCAGTTACATAAGAATTTAGTGTCTCCATTAGGTGTTTATAACCACATGATCCAACAGGCACAGAGCAATAGGTTTAAATAAACAAAACCAAGGGTTTGTGCAATTTAGTATCAGTGTACACACACACAGAAAACAGGTTTGTTTTAGTCTATTACACAAAATAACTGCCTCAGATGCTGTTATGGGCATTCATCTCTGACATGGGACATTTAATTCCCCATCAGAATCAATTAACTCATGGTTGAGACTACAACTGCAGGGAATTCTAATTAATAACTATTAATTAGTCAATTAAAGGTTGGGACAGTCTGTCAGCCTCTGTCTCAGGTGAGTGTTATACAATACAAGGCTCACTGGAACAACCAGTTTGAAACTAAGCACACTTTCCTTTTGAGGAAAGTAATTAATCTGCTGCTTGTAATTCTCCTCAGTTTCTTCATTAAAAGCAACATTTGTCCCCCTTTGCTGCAGACTCTGCCCAGCAGATAACCTTCCTCGCTGTGCTTACCTACATCACAACACCTCAAGATACACAACTCTGGTCACAGTCCGTTACATCGTCATTAGATCCTGCAAGAAGGGGAGCTACTACTTAACCAGCTACCGCAACTAAAGGCTGGGCTGTAATGCTGTAGGGCTACTGGAAGCCTACCCTGCATGCTGAGAGGAGGGTATTGCTGCAAGAGGAGACACCAGTTTATATGTTTGCTAGCTTGGAAGAGGAATCTGCTTGCCCTCCAAGAACCAGCTAACAGCTCAGGAATTCCATCTGCAAAGCAGGATGACAAAAAGCTCCAAGATCCAGATGAGGCCACCAGCATTTGGAGCTTCTTCTGAAAGTAGAAGCCACCTTCCAGAAAGCTGGAAGGATGATTTCCGCACAACCTTGCTCAGTGAGCTGTTGCACGCCTGTGGAGCAACAAGAATGGCTCTCTCAATGAGGATATTAAAATAGCTTGTCAGCAATATAAAAGGAAGTGGTGATATAAGGACAGAAGCCCAAAGATAGCCAAGGTTTACAAATAACCTGGGGGGGAGGGGGATGGAACAAAAATAACCCACAACCCAAGAACATATTCTCCACATTTTTTCCTATATGAGATTTCATTAAAGCAGCCTTGAAAATAGTCTGTATGAAATCTACTTGGAAAAACGATGAATGAAAGCAACTACCCTATACTGCTCCTGCAGAAAATACGCGTATGTAAAGAAGTTAAAGAATTAGTAAAACTCATTCGTTATATTCTTTAAGAGGACATAACCCTAATAAACTCACTTGAGAAAGCCATGCCAAGAACAGGCAAAGAGGCTGAAACCCCCGACCCTGGATCAGTCCATGTAAATACACATTGCACCAGTGCACAATTATGCAACTACAGCACAGAAAAAAAAAAGCAGATACCAAAAACACTCCAACTATAGTGGCACTTACGAAGTCTTCCTCCTTTACAAAGGCATTTGTGCTGTTCATGCCAAGGAAAACGAGCTAGGAAAAGGCAACCTCTACTCTATTTCTTTCTATGTAAAGGGTACAAAATGACTTAAAGATATTTTTTGCTGTGCATTATTTGTCTGTCCAATGTTAACAGTACAAAAAGAGAAAATGCCCAAGTCACATATGCTACACCATTCTCTAGGGCCTTTCCATAGACGGAGTTGATCAGGATCATGGAGGATGTATAAGTGAAGAGTACAAGTTCCTGGTCCTTCCTTGTTCATGTTTGGGACCTTCTATCAAAATTGTATCAGAGGTTTCTTCCCAGAAGCACATAACCTCTAACCGCACGCCCTGTTAGCTTCAAAATTCTCACTCTCCATTTAGTCTAACCAAAAAAAAAAAATCACACCTCCCCAAAGTTAATAACTTTGATACTTTCAGAGATACATAACTGTAGGACCCACCAGATTGGGAGCTCTGCAGTTATCTGTCACAGAGAAATGGGTCATGGTTATTTGGATACAAAATAGCTACGACTTCTCAAAATTTCTGGAAGTAATAAAAGAAAAGTCTTTATTTAAAGCACAGAGGCAAAAGAACAAAGGGAAGAGGAAATTAAAGTAAATCTTGCACCACTGAGCTGGCACAGACCACTAGATCAATGCCAGCACACAGCTCCGCTGTACAGGAGCTCTGCATTCTGATCACTAGCAGTCTGCATGCAAATGCATCCCTAAAGGAAGAACAAAGAGAGAAAAGCAAATACAAATGCATATGCACAATGATTCAATTTGGATTTATTCATAAAAGGAATTTGATTACTTGCGTCCTCCTCTGAAAGGTTGTTTCCAACGTGATGGCTCTTTCTGCATTTGCCATATAGCAAATTTCAATGATCTACGATTACACATTCGCATACATGCAGCAGGGATGCTGTATCCACCTTTACTTACAAACAACCAAAATGAATTTTATTAGTTCAAAGATGTCACAGTTTTCTCTAAACATGTATTCAAAGAAAACTGTCTCTAATAGTAAGCTTTTCTCTTATCACTATCACAGTACGCACAGGTGCCTGGGCTGGGGTGGAGGGGAAGTAGTACATGTTTTTGTGAAATTTCTGAAGTACTGAAGGATTCCTACCTCCATTATCATTAATAGCTGGGCTTTCTGGTATTCCCTAATGTCTGCAGGTCTTTCTCAATCACTCCATCAAAGGCCACAGAGCTTCATTTCTAAACAAGTTGTCAGTTTTTAATAGTCTCTCCATAATAACAATATTTTTTAAATTAATAAGATTAGGAAGCAGATTTTTAAAGGTTTACCAGCACCAAAAAGAGTAGATAAGCATGCAGTGGTATTTTCAAAAGCATCAGGGAAACCAATTCCCATTACACTCAGACATTGTTTTGTATTTCATAAAGATACATAAATGTTACTCATGTACTTACAGACAATAATGAACTGAACCTTAGTCAAAAAAAAAAAAAAAACAGCAGAAGTACCATTCATTCACTCCAAAACAATGACCTTCAGGCCAGATCATACCTTTCCATGAGGCTGAAAGTAACGTAGATTACTAGGCAAAGCACATCCCAGGTCTACACAGTATCTGTGTTCAGCCACCAACTGGTAAAACAGGTTTTGGACTCTAAGCCACAACCTCCCAGCTTAATTTTTTTTTCTTCTGTGTCTACTCACAGAAGTACCCTTGCAACAAAACTCTTCCTTGCTGCATGGACACAGCACACGCTCCTGGCACAGCACCAGCGCCTCGCACAGAGGCAGTTCATTCAGATCCTTTGGACACGGTGGCAATAACTCAAGGACCTGCAGTGCACGCTCTGGGTAACACAGGGGGAACCCCTTTCCATAGGGCTGGAAAAGAAACTAACTGAAAGCAAATGTTTACTGAGGAGTCTTAAAGTCAGTGATTAAAGCCAACCCAAATAATAAGACACATTTTGTTCCCTCTAATCAAACTACTGTCCAGATTATCCTTGACATGTGAAGAGATTGAATGTTGAGTTTATTAATTTACTTCTTTAATAACTGACTGTGTGATGCCCCATTTGTTATATATTTCTCCCTCGCACTGTTCCAAGAGCAAATACAAGTTTTAATATTGTTTATGTTACTATCATTTGAAAATTAATACCTTTTCATATATCTTTTGACTTCCTAGTGACTACAAGGAAAAAAGTCTTAAATATATTCAAGGCTAAGTGTCATTTAAACTGCCTCTGATATACATGTATTATAGTAAATTACCATAAACATGCTATGCAGTGATGGAGACAAATGCCCAAAGAGAAAACCCATGTAAACAAGATAAGTAAAACTGTCTTATACATATTTAAGGCATCCATAAATGAGAGCTAGTCATAAACTTGACAAAGGTAATAGAAGATATATGTTAAACTTCATTGCTATAAAATTCAGGTTAAAAAGGTGATATAAATATTTCAGTCTTTTATTTAAGACTCTATTATTAAAGATTTAGTCCCTCTTCAGCAGCTGGGGGGCATTGGAAGGGTTTTATTTTCCCTTTTTCACCTTTTTTTTTTTTTCCAGTAAACTTTTGCACCTTCTGTTAGTTGGTTTGAGTTCTACTTCTTTCTTCTCGTGTTCCTTAGCTTATTAAATGTTGATGTGTTACATACAGGTGTATATGCCGTGCACCCACAGAGTTACTAAAAGATAGCTGCCAGTTTTCTGATGAAAGGGCTTGCAAACGCAGGGGTCAGTTTTCTACCAATTCGAAATCCATGTTAGTGGTATTATAATTGAGACCCTCAGGCCACTTCTGCAATGGCAGGGTGGTTTCCGTCGCAGGCCAGAAAAGTGCTCAAAGCTGCCTTTTGCTTATTGCTTGAGGTCCTGAGCAACCTACTGTAGCTAACCCTGCTCTGTGCAGGGGCCCTGGACTGGGTGATCTCCAGAGGTGCTGAGCACCCACAGCTGCTCTGCAATCCCTAGTCCAGAGTTTCTCTCTTGCTATCCAGCACAGACACTGGGCAACCTCCTGAGCATCATTTGACACCCCAGGTTCAGCTGTTTGCTTAAAAAAAAAAAAAATTCAGCCTACAGAAGGATAGTGAGATCTCTTCTTATACCATAGATACTGCAGTTATAGACATGCAAGTTGTCATGCCCTCCTCCCCACTGTTCCCTACCTTCTGCAAGGTTACTAGCTTCAGGAGCGGCTCTTTCTAACGAAGCACAAAGACCACATGATGAGCAATAGTTCTGTTGCCAAAAGACTGTGATTTTATCATGGCTTTGTGATATTTGCTGTTTTTCCTAAATTGCCAGGTACTCAAATATAATATTTGCATGGGAATCTCACTACATTCCACTTCTAGTTCCCAGGGTTGCAAAGAAGAGTTAGAAAATGTGACAGAAAGATAGAAATGTTGCCTTAAGGGTCAAAAAAAGGTCCAAAAATTATTTTTCAAAAAGGAAAAAAGTAAAAGAAAAACCCAAACAAACCATTTATTTCTTAAGGTCAACCTCAAAAATTGCAGCATGGCTTCTGACCTTTTATGTTAGGCATACCAGCCAGCACTGGATACAAACACAGATCCTTATTGTGGGCTTGAATGCTCAACATCCTGATTCAGAAACACAGCTGCCACTGTTTTACACCAACATCTGCCCCAACACAATTTAGTGACAGATATTTATCCTTATATAGATATATCCCTATGAGGTGTGTGACTTACATGTGCAACAAGGAAATAGCTGTTAATGCTCATTACATATACACTTAATTTAAACATCAGGTAGCAGTTGATCTTGGGTTTAGTTTCCTGTAGCCACCTTTAAATTTAAAAAAAATAAATAAAATAAATAGAAGGATAGTGAGGTTGATTTATTGCATCCTAAAATTTGGGACAGATCTTTATATTCTACTCATTATCATACAAACAAAATTCCCCTGGAACACTGCAAGAGCATGTTGGTATACAGGTCCCGCTCTTTTACTTCATCTCTCAGTGATTTCCTCATCAAGTCAGCTCAATTTTCAAGTGCTTCCCCTCTCACCCCCAACAGCCACTCCTGATAATTGCCTAACTCCGAAAGCCAAGCAAGGTCTTTTCTGGCTTACATATTAGTAGCAGTGAAATCAGAGGTTAGTTAATAGCCATCAGGACAGTCTGGACTGTCACTACAGCCCTGGCAGAAGTAATATCACTGATTTAGCCAGCTAAGTAATAGAATGTAACTCTGAATATACCCAGGTAGCAGAAATCCATAGAGTAAAAAAACCTGCCATTCACGAGCAATTGCTTTTGAGTGAGTAACCATGGGAAAAGACACTAACATTCAAAAATATTCTGAAATATTTTGCCAACAGAGTTAAATTTCTAGTGTTTATTTTAGATCCTACGCTTCAGGAGAAGAGAGGAACTTTTTCACCTTTGAGCTTTTCTTATTTAATTTGAGCAAAGACAGGCCAGAACCAAGGCCCTTGGTCCAAATACTCCCACACTTTCTGCCCTTCAAAAAAAAAAATCTGTACATTGTGCCTGCGATCCTTCTCTCCCCTCAGTGACTGCTTTGTCATTTCCTGCATTCCCTCTCTGAACCTGCTTGCCAGCGTGTTTATTTTCTCTTCATCAACTTTTTTGGGAAGAGGCCATTTCATTTTCCATCAAGTCTTTTCTCTCTTCCATCGATTCTTATTCTGTATTTTTCCCTTTTGCCCTCACACAGCACTACACACATTTTCCTCTCCATTAAGTTAACTCACAATTCATCAAGATTGTGAACTCCAGAGCCAAACAGATATGGAGCTGTTTTAGAAGAAAAGGCAGGGATTGCTCCAGCTCACTAATAAAGGGTATCAATCTTGCTCCCTTTTAAATGAAACCATGTTGTAAGCTTCTCTTAGTCACACTAATGAAAGTTATTTTGCCAAGTTTATCCATAGCGCATGTGTCCCAGACCGAAAAGGGGGGAAGAGGGGGGTACAGCATTGAGAATAATGGACCTATATTTTCAGTTAATGGATATTACGTATTAGGAGAACTAAGAACCTTTTTGGGCTAGGAACAGGATAATAACGTGCACTTCTATACTCGAAACTGAGGGCCAGGACCCTCACTTTAAGTGGCATACATAACGGTTCTGCAATGTTTCCATGAGGTCAGTGTAGAAAACAACCCTTTTCTGACCACATCTATGAAAGTCTTGGGTTAGAGATTTTGTCCATTATTGAAAGGGTTTTATACGTTCAAAGCCAGGAGACACAGTTAATTAAACATCCTTCTTCAGAATTTCTCTTGCATTCCCCCAGAGCAGCCAATACTGACACTTATCACAAAATACTTGCTTAACTGGATGCTTCTCTAATCTCATGTGACAACTCAAGAAGTGCAGCTTCCACTAAGAACCATACATGTTCCCTGTACACGTGGAAGAAAAGGGCCTCTGTAAACTGCTTCAGGAGATTAGGGCTTTATTTCCAAGGATGGAAAAGGAGCTGTGTGCACACAGCTGAGGACTGCATTTTTGAAGTCACTTCACTTTGCTGCTAACAGGGACTTTACTTTCACTGTCAGTTCACTTTCCTTCAGGGACTTAAAATCCATTTCCCCTCGCCCCCACGATAAAATTCTGCTTTCCCAGTTTCTTCTTTATTTCCTCCCCTCACCAGCTCTTAGTGAGTGTGGATAGAGTCTAACGTCAACCATGCAGCCCATGACTTGCTCTGCAGTCTCTATATAATCTTTACCTTACATTTCTCAAGACAGGAACTGCGGAAGAGCTTTTCCCCCTTTCCAGCTCTCAGCGTTACTCAGCCTGACCCTGTCACAGCCAGCATGCATCCTCTGTTTCTCCATCTCCAAATTCTGTACAAGGCCACACCGGGGCCCTGTCAAAGGGCTCAAGAGCAGAGGGAACAGACAGAACTGAATTAGCTCCTCACACACCTCACTCTTTCAAATCTACCCAGTGCTCAATTCCCAAGTTACAGATGCTTTATTGTAAGCGAGAAAGATGCAATCACCTCAGCCCTACCTGGTGTTTTCCCCCCATCTCCAGATAGCCTTCCATACCATTACAATAGTCCCAATTACTACTCCGAATGCCTTGTTCTCCTTTATTCCCATGAGATCTCTCATTTGCCTTCATCCTGAAATAATATGACATATTATCACAAATTACAATTTCTCTGTCTCTCCTGGGAGTATTTTATACCTGCCTCCTTTTCTGCAGCTCAACAGGACAGATCTTTAAGAATGACTGAAAACAGAGAAAAGCTGGTCTGCTTGAGTCTTTATACTACAATTTGACCAAAAAAAAAAAAAAAAGCCACACAAACACACAGGATCTTAGCATCCACAGGTTCAAAACTGTCAAAAAGATCAACTCATCTTGATGGGCCAATGTAAATAGCATTTCTTAATTTGATAGGCACAAAACATGAGCTGTGATGATGATATAAGTTGTTGTGGTTGGTTGTTTTTTTCTGATAGTTTTGAAAGGAGAGGCTGTACAATGGCAGGGAATAATTGAATTGTAAAGGCAGAGGCACAGATGGATAACAACTCTGTCATTTGTTCCTGTAACTTCCTAAATGAAGTTCACATCAAAATGTGAAAATCTGTAAAGCATCATTAATTTCAAGGGATCAGTGTAAGATTTTAAGCAGGAACTATGAAATAGTTGTGTGTACTCTTCTGATGTCTTTCCTATTTCATCTAATTAACAATAAAACAGATGTCCTGTGACAAAATCAGCTTTTTCATCCAATAACACTCTGACAATCTAAAAATGCCAGTCTCTTCACATATGTAAGTTAAATGTCACTGGAGACAGTTGATGCAATTTAGAGATAAAAGCAAAGTGAATATTAACATTGGCTAACTAGATACAGGGGCACAAAAACCCTATTGTCTGTCCTTCAAAGTTAGGGATCTCTAGTGCAGTGATTTTTGGACTAACCCTGTTCACAGTTCTTAAAATTTAATCTTATAACACTCAAGAACATTAAATTGGTAAGTTACAAATCTTCGTACATATAAATTAAATTACTTGAAGCTCTTGTAAAGCTCTCAAATTGTGAAGTAAATTCTCTTGCTTCTGATAGCAAGTCACTCATTTGTAAGAGACAGGAATAAAGGAAGATTAAGCTTCAACTCTGAAAAATAAACCAGTAATATAATAGCAAAAAGGACCTGATTTCCATTATGTGACTACATAAACACGGGGAAACTCACAGCATTGGTATGTACTTACAATGCGTGGCTCAAGTATTCCAGCACCATGAACATTCACTCTTAATTACTCATTTGCAGTCTATATCTACTGCTAATTTACCACCTCCCCACCTCTAGATGGTGTAAAGGTAGTTCACATGCAGGTTGGCAAAGGCAAGCTGTTGTCAGGGGAGGGAATTCTCCATTTGTTTACATTGTTGTTAGGAATTAAATATATGGAGGAAGATGTTCAAGATTGCTTCAGGTGGAGATGCCTCCTTTTAAAGATGCTTCTTCTTTGAAGAATCACATCTTTATTAGGGAGATTTGCTCCATAAAGATAATTTCTTCTTAAAACACTTTTCACCCTCACCATACAATCTTCTTAAATTGTGTGCACACCACCACACAAACTCAACTTGATCTTTCAAATTTCAAGTGGAGTTTTCTTAATAGCATTATGAATGCCCATGAAACTCACTACGGTCTCTTTACTGTCATTCAATGCAAGTTGCACAGTCAATCCCTCCAACAGTCCATTCCTCCCTCAAGCAAAACATTAACCTCTCTGAAAACTAGCCCCACTTGGCCTTAAGTTACCTCCTGCTGGCAGACACACCTTTCTTTAATTCTTCCTTAATTGTTTACACATGCCAGATAAACACCCTGACCCTATTTCGAAAATATTCACAACCTTCAGTTTAAGAATGCCTCCTCCTATGTCCCCTCAAAGTTATTTCTGAAGTTATTTCTGACATTCAAAAGATATCCTTTAGTACTATACAATTATTCTGAAGATACTACATCTCTTGATGAAATGTGATAGACAGTACTCAGAGCTACTCTGGAGAAGTTAATCATAGTTGCAATCATGTGTCTTTCCCAATTCACACAGTTGTGTGATTGACAGAAACTCCCAAAGCAGAATTCAATTAAGTATAATTTTGATTCTCATAAGACGTCTGCCTTTGTTGTAATACCAAAATCAGTTCTGAAACACAGATAAAACAGATATTAAATAATGTAATCAGCTGCTGCTCAGATAGAATAAATGCCACCAATAATAATGCTGCCACTGTTACCTTCTGCAGACTTCAGAGTTGGTTTTCTCCAAAATGGAAATGTAAATATCTCAAGTTATAGGACACTATGGGGTAGATTTTCAAGGTTTTCAGGTACCTGGAAGTGCAAAGACTCCCAGGGATTTTCAGAGACACCAAGACTCCTACTCCCACTGAATCAACAGAGGTTGCAAACTAATTCTCAGAGTATCAGAACTATGAACATATATTGTGGTGGTGTCACTGAATAAGGTAAAAAAGCCCCTGAGTTTGTCCCTTATGAAGGGGCCTCTCCAAGACCGGGGTCAGGAACTAACGCCATCTCCCCTTTCAGTGCCCGCACCATGCCAGATACAGGACTGTTTCCTATTGCCTGGCTGTTGTATCTAGCTGCTGCCTCTTGTTTAATGGTTGGTGCCAAAGACCCTGGCAGACGCTGTAATCACAGTAATAGCATTTTAGAAGTACAGACAGTTTTGTTCCTTTCAAGCTCTTTCATTCTGCTCTTTTTATGGAAAATATAGTCAATACAAAGGATAAAAATCCCCAAGGTATCATTACAGACTGGCTCACTACAGGAATGGACTAGTCACCACACCAAACATTTCTAGTAAGGGGACAAATTTCAGAAACTCAGTTCGGGTTCTACATCATGAATGGCCTCAGAACATATTTAGATTATAGTCCCCTTCCCTAACAAGCTATTTATAGTTAAAACATGACCCAGACAAGGAAGGTACACTTTCCACTGTACTGTACGCATCTGGTGCGTACATCAGGGGGAAACCACTATCGGAGAAACCGGATGGCAAGTAAAGCTGAGCATTAAGCAAAAGAATGGGAAAAAATGGCTCTCAAAATAAGACAGCATCTGACAGTTGAAGGTTAGACACAGAAGTGCCGCTTCATTGAAGACCAGAGACAATCGGTGATGGCTTTAAACGCAGTCTCTGCTGCTCTCTAGTGGCATAATACACTCAGCTGAGCAGACCAGCTTGCTGCAAAGTGGGAAGTCAGTTCATTAGCATCTCAGTCTCAGTTAGGAAGTTATATTATTAACAACTTAGAAGTGTGTAGGCTAATCTTATTCTATTTCCATAGCCATCTGAGTTAGGGGATCTTGTATCTGTTTTCCTACTTTGTGCTATTTGCCATAAATTAGAGCGATGCTAAAACATTTTTATGGGTCACTAAACTCTTGAAGAAGATTGTTAGTGGATGTTTTCAGTATACATAACATCATGGGCTAACAAGGCTTTTTGGACATTACTACAACAGAAGTGAATCCACTCCAGACCCTGTATAAGAAGGGGAAAAAAAAAAAAATAGACCACACGTGGAACCCAAGGGGTTACATCTGTTTGCTCCAACACTGATTTTGATCTTGAAATTTTCATTTCCATCAGGCCTTTTTTTAGTTCCTGGAATGGTCCAAATTAACCCTTGGTTTTGCTAATGAGTACAGCACAGCAGAATGCGCGTATCACATCACACTCTCTCACGGTACTACAAAAAGCAAATCTTAAGTCCACTTGTGCCATAGTCACAGCACAAGACCTGGAGGATGGTTTTCAGTGTCCCAAAGTACAGGCTCATTCTTCTCCACCCTTTGGCTTGCATCCCTGGATTAGGATCAGATGGGAAAAAGCAAAGAGATTCTATGCAAGAAACTTGTGCAAGGTCACTGCAATATTTATTTCATCATTGTACATACAGACACACCTTGACTGCAATATGCCTTAGGCCTGCATCTCCTTCAGAGGGAAACACAGCACTTTATTCCTTATGCTAAACAACCATAAACGTGAAATATTAAACAGGACATGACCAAAGCTTCCGTCAGACAAAAAATGTGACAAAAAAGTATAATAAAAAAAGCTAGAAAGTGATTCACATGATAAATTCACCTTTCTGTTCACATACCCACCTATATTCCTTATCACCAGGATAAATTAAAATTACCCGTGACAGTATAACCAGGGTGCCAAGTAACCAAATTAGCACAGAAGCCGCATGAGTAGTTCAGCACACTCATGAACAAAGAGCCTCTACTAGTTACAACAGACAAGTTTGGCACTGGACGGGTTTCTCTTTTTAGCCCAATTTCCAAAGGAAACGTGGTTTATGCAATCGTACTGTGTGCAAATGTTTTTTGTCATCTGCACTACCATCACTACTCTGCCTAAACAGCCAACTGCAGCCTAAGTCTCATAAATTATGGAAATGCATAGGAATTTGGTTCATATAGCAAGTCTAATAGGAGATAGGAGAGTCCCTAGAAGTGCTCACTCTGACTGCAAAGCTTCCAACATCAAGACCTACACATTAGGTTAGAGGCTTTATTGCTAACTCCTCATTTTTTCTTGGTTACAATAACCAAGTACAGTCAATACAGTTTCCAGCAAGGACCTGCAGTTCACTGCATGCTTCAGTCTACAATCCATATTGGTGCAAAATAAATAAATACAAATAATTAAAAAAAACACCTCAGTAACAATCAAACTTACCAGTTTGCTTAGGGACCCCCATTATGGTGCAAATACACAGAGTAAGACACATGCTCTACTTCAAAGCAAGTGGAGAGAGAAAGCAAATGAGTCAGCAAGAGAACGAAATGTGGTATGCCAAGAAGAGGGTGGAAGAGTGATAGGAATTGTCAGTAGCTGTCCAGTGGTGGGCACAAATCCCACCTCAGCCTGGGTCTGTGTGAGCCTAGACATTGCACAGACCCACCAGAAAAAAGTCCCTATCCCCAAAATATTGTGGATTTACTAGCACAACGTGCAAGCCAGGAGAGAGAGCAAGTGACTTGCTGTTGAGTATAAAGCCAAGACTGGATCTGAGGTCATCAGATTATCGCAAATCAGTTTAACATTTGTGGCATATTTGTTTTTATCTAAATTAAATAAGGACTTTTGAAAACTGCAGAAATAGGCCTTTTTATTTATTTAAACTGCCTTTTGTACTGTGTGAATAGAAGTATTGCATGACATTCTCAGCTGCTCTTCCCTCAGTAGCTGGAATTTTCTCCCTCTGTCAATTTCTAGTGCTGACATTTTATTTTTTTTTAAATCTTTGAGCTCAAGGCAAATTTTTTTCACCCTGATTTCCTTACAAATATTTGGGGCTTGCTCCTACATTCCTTGAAGCCACTGAAAATCCTGAATGAGCAAGGAATGCAGAACAAAACCACAGAGTAATTTATGTTTTCTATTTTACTTGCTTTGAAAGTCCCTGAAGACGTATCACTGTTTATTACTACAATAAAACATTTCTAATTCACTCAAGTGAGTTAATGACTGAGAAACCTCCTGGATATTACCAAACTGGCAAAACATAAATGATTACCGTATTATTTTCTAAAAAGCAAAGCTAATATAAGCTTTTTTTCTAGTTAAGTACACCTGTATTTGATTATTTGTTATAGTGCTTTACTGCTGAATAGCAAAGCTTCTGAAGCGTGACTGAAGCCTCAACAATGTGCAAGGCTACAAGAGACCTATAACTTTTCAACCTTAAAAACACAGGGAGAAGCCATCATCTTGGGGTGCGTACAAGTTGTGGAAATTACCACAAATTAGATTAATGAAATCCCACTAACAGTCTTCCCTTTTTGCTTATATTTCAAACAGCTCAGTCAACAGCAGCTATTCATCAAGGCCTTGACTTCAAGCACATGTCTATGAGAAGGTTTATCCTTGCTGGGTCAGTTTTATTTACCTATTATATCTGGTCATAGTATCAAATTATGAGCTGCTTAGGTACTGTTTGTTGGTTTTTGCTAGCCTAACACCTACTCAGCACAATGGACCCTTATTGCTGCAGGTGCATCTGGCTGCGCCGCTAACACAAATATAGAGTCCTTTAAACGAGGAGTAACTGCACTGAAATTACAGTGGCATGGAGGTAAATCACATGTAGGATGCAGGACTGTGCTGGCTCCACACAAATCGCGGTAAGAAAGAGGAATACCTGAAGCACCAGACCGGTTTTGACCACACCGTGGCAGCAGAATCAAGACACTGCTCAAACAAGTCCTGTAACAAACATCCCAGGAGCAAACTTCCACTAGCTCCTCTTTGGGAAAAGAGTGTAATAGTCCTATAAAAACGCATTTGATGAGGTGCATAACTGATAGCTGTAGGAAATTTCCTAAAGTTTAAGCCCTCAATTCACTAGTTCCAGCTTGAGGCATGCAACTCGGGGATAACTCATTTTGCTGTAATGACCCAATCAATGTTTTGAGCCTGACTGAAAGCTGTGCCAAAGAAGATGATCCACCATTGACTGCCTCCTAAGAGCTCCAGAGAAAGGGTGAAGAAAATAAAATGTGGTTCCTTACCTCACAAACTACTGTAAACACAGGAGGTGGTAAAACCCATCAGTGTTGTCCTGGAAGCCTTCAAGAAACATTCTGGAGCAAATGGTTCCAATCCAGTTAATTGCACAAGACTCTTGCAGTTTAATGGGAGTTTTGCTCAGTCAACAAAAGTAAAATAGTTAATAAATAAACAATAACAACAAGCACAAGCAGAGGGCTTGATTTGCCTCCCACTTGCATGAGTAATTCAGGAATAGCTGTTTCAGTGTCCAATGTTTCTATTTATGCCACCCACAGACAGTGGAACAACAAACTAGCTTGGAATCAGAGGTGCAAGGTCAGCCCGGTCTTGTTCCTGGCTGCCATCAGAAGGATAGCACAGAACCTCCTCCCTACCATCAAATAGACAGTCCTCCATAATGCAGTCTGAGGTCCCTCTGTGCAAAGATCTTAACCCAAGGGAGCAGCACATCTCAGCCATTGTAAAACAGCAAAAGTTAATGTAGCCTAGAGCCTGTAGGCCCCCTATCACAGTTACATGGTCCATACTACACAGCATCTACTTGTCAAAACATCCAGTGCAAGACTCTTACAGTATTCAAATGGGGCAAACAAGAGAGAGCACGGGAAAACAAACACCAGATGGAATGGAGGAGCAGGGTGGGGAAGAAGAAAAAAAGCTCTGTGGCCTGCAAACTCCACAAAGCCTCTTTGAGGAAATAGGCTGAATGGCAGGGGTGGGAGGGAGGGGCAAGAAAAGAGATGGGGAATTTTCCCTCTTGTTCCAGAGCCCTGCAGGGACCCTGTTCCAAAGCCAGCACTGCCCATCTTTGCACACCCCTGCTGAGCTGTTCTAATTCCCACCGGGACAGACTCTGGGGCTAAAGGCTTGGAGGGATCAGTAGAGCTTGGCCTAGGAAACTGCCATAGAGCAAGCAACACTGCACACAAGTCAGCAAGGAACAGCCCATCAGCTTCCACAGCAGTTAGGAAGGAAAATTGTCGTTTCTGGAGCTTCACTGCACAAGAGAGCAAAGCACTGTAAATTAATTAGCTGCCTTCCTTTAAACCAAGCACATTGCTGCAGCCAGGTGTGAGGCAGGAAACGGGGAAGCACTGTTTAAGGGCAAAGTGAATCATCCACCGCATCAAACAAGCTTGTCAGAGGATGAATGCATGCAAACTTAGAGGAGGAGAGCAGCATGTATGCACCACGCACATTTCTCAGTTGGCTGTGACCATTTAACTGAACAAGGAGTCATCTACCTTAATCATTACTATTAAATTTATTATTCATTAACCACATAAATTATTTAAATCTAAAACTGTGGATCCTGGAAGCCAGTGTGAGACACTGGCTGCTTTCAGTTTCTGATAGTTGGCAAGAGCCTGTTTTCTGGTACTGCCAACCTGGACTCCTAAACACCAAGTCAGATCTGGTCTTGGACTGCTTTAAACATAACATTTTAATAGCTATGTAATTCCCTTCATTTTATCAGGCCTTTACAGTTGATGAATTAATTTTTTCATCACTCAACAAGATGGCTAAAAGTTTGTTTAAAAGCAAAATCTGAGGTTCTCCAAGAGTCAGATCTTACAAAAATCCTTTCGGTACTTATTGAATAAGTCACTAACTTTGGCCAATATTCATAGTTCATGTTTGCTAGATGCGGTAATCATTCTTGTTTGTCTCTTTTAAACTCTAACCGGTTACTGTACATGAGGAAAGTTTGGGCTGAGAAGGACACGGTACTTCACCCAAGCCCCAGGCAACTCCCCTGGAGCCCACAGGAGGTCTTTGGTAGAACAGGAAGTTTAACCAAAGCCTTCTGGAGTTGCAATCAGGTGACCAGACCACAGCACCATTTTCTTCTGCATTTGCTTGCAAGAGAGACACCTTTTAACCTCTGCACTTCCACTACCAACACTTGAACAAGAGCTCAGCATGCACCTATAAAGTTTTATACATGGTTGTTAAAACAAAGAGGGATTAGGAGAAACTACCACTATTACAAATCCAATCTCCTGCATTCTCCTAATGATCCCTTTGAGTCACTCTCAGAGGTTGCTTCCTGAGCTCTTTCAAGCATCCTGCACTGATATTTTGTAACTAAATCTCAAAACATGTTGAAGAAACACAGTGCCTAGTGAGATTATTTTTTTTTCCAAAGATATTTTAATGGCAATTGGGTAGAAAACACTTTGAAAACTGTGTCACACACAGTCACAAGAATCTGCTACCTAACCTAGAGAGAAGGGCTGAAGGTTTAGGAGCCAGAGCAAGGGACAGAGTTACTGAAGAGATTCTGTTAAAGACAGATGTGCCAATTAAAGTACAAACTGGGTGGAGGAGAAAATAGTATTGCCATAGAAGGACAAAAGAGAAATCCATTCCTTTGGTCAGATTATGAGCTGTTCATTAAAAGCTTCCTGTCCAAAACATGGCATGCAGTTCTCTGGTCTAGAGTATTTTCATGACAATGATATTTTAAGTACAAAACACTGGATAACAACTATAATATTAAAAAAATAAATTAAGAAAGGTCTGAACTATAATGCTTAGATCCAAACTCCTCAAAAGTTCTGGGGTTGTTTCCTTTAGACCTCATTCCTGTAGAGCTGTGATATAGCTGACGAGGTTTTTTTCTTTAATTTTTTATCCTTCTTTTTTAGATGGTATTTTGTGGGAATGCAGTTTCCTATTTTTGCAATTCTCTCATAAAGGGAGAAAAAATATTTTAAAAACAATACAGAAAATTACTTTTAAAACAATAAAAGTGTAATGTAAACATGGGGACAAACATGTGATTTGAGATGACTTTCAACTTTGACTTAATTCAGGATAGATAACTCATGGGGACAAGATATGTCCAATAACTTGATTTTTTTACTGTTCATGGCCATGCAACTTTTTCAAGATATTAGTAGATAACCCTGAGACACACATTATGTGGCCTGCCAAAACTGTTCTTTTTGCTCTGTGAGGAATTATTTCCACTAAATAAGTCAGCTTTCATTTTGGCAGAGTTCCAATTAATAAGATGAAATTCAGTATGTATATTGTGCATCCCTTTTGCAATTCCTTATTTATATACGGGGATACACTTCTGGAAGAATAAGGAACCCATTGGCTTGTAGTCGTATAAACCTGCTTGGTCATCAAGAAAAAGCTGGATGAAGGTTGCAAGAAAACTGATAATAGTCACTTCTATTGTATGGTTCTCAGGTCTTGACTGAGGTCAGTAAAATAACATGAGATGTCTCAAGCGAGCTTACCAAAAAAAAAAAACCACACCCCACACTTTATCAGCTATATTTTTCTTAACTGTAATTATTTCCCTTTTGGCTAGCAATTACACTGTGCTGAAATGACTATAGTATCAGTCTTTCCATGTCCAAGCAGCATATTTACTAGGCTAGTACTCGCCTGCTTTTCCACATCAATATGAAACAAATTTCAAACAGAGTGAGTTCTAATATATTATTACCGTATTTTTGGTGGATGCTTGGAGCTGTCAAAGGCACATCAAAAAAAGCCATCCTGTATTGTAAAGACTGCAAAATCTTCAAAGATATGGGAAATAGGGCAGTATGAAAGTCACTGAGACCATTCACATGCATAAAACGAAACAGATAGGAGCTCACAAGCTCAGGTCTAACATACTACCTTTGGTATTTCAAGTTTAAAATTGGATCTCAGATACAGAGCCATGTGGTCTACTATCCGATTTCATATCATACCTTTGCAATGTGGATTTCACAGAGCTAGTTCACGTGTTTGTTTTGGTATTAATGTCACATTCTAATCTCTCATATGTATTGTTATCATCCTAATCTACACAAAACAATCTTCATCGCAAAACATCCATTTCTCATTGGTCTCCTGAGAATAAGTTTGCCATAATCAGCACCTCTGCTACATTATCCTCAAACTTAAATCAGCACATGGTCAGCATGCGTGACCCGATGTTGAGTGGACTGCTGTGTTAGAAAAGTTAATTGGCAAAGAAACTACAAATGGTAAATGAATTCACAAAGGTAACATAGATATATAGAAATATGTACCTATATTGACATATATATGTACATAAACACACAGAGACTAATCTCACTGAATTCAGCCATGACTTAGTTGCAAGGATCTACCCTTTGATTACAGCCTTTCAAAAGTATGTTGCATGAAGGAATGGCCAGTATCCAATGCTGATTTCAGTTTTCACAAAAGAACATGAAAATGAAAATAAAATTAGCAATGTAACTTACCATCGAAATAGGCAGTGTCTGTTACCAGGCTTGTCTTATCTCAGAATCAATAGGTGTGCCTGATGATGCTTAAAAGTATTAAGTCAGTAGTATGCCATCGGCATCCCAAAACCTCAGGTAAAAAGATCCTCACACCTTGCTTTCACCAGCTCTTCTGTGTCTGATCCAGGCAGTCCCCACTCCCCCAGCTGCCATCAAAGGCCCTCAGTGCGCTGTACAGCACTGCAAAGAAACCATGCACGAGTTTAACTGAAGTCACTTAACAGAAGCTAGAAGTGAAGCAACACACATAAACATAAACCAAATACTCACGAGGAGAGGGAGGGGGTTCTTTGGGCTGCAAGGACTAATTTAATCCAGGTGGAAATTTCTCTCTGGGGCAAGAGGCCCTGAGGGAGCAGAGGCACAGGGCCTCCTCGCCGCCATCTTGTTTCACTCAGGACATGGGGAGAGGCCAAATGAAGCCGCTACCTCAGCCATGGCGCTGCAGTCAGTCCTCCAAGAGGCTGAGCAGGGGGGTGCGGGTATAGCTCAGCCTTGGGACCAGGGGATGAGTTGCTGGATCAGGAAGGAGGCACGGGGACACTGCTGGGAGACCTATGGCTGCCCCTCATCCAAAGGGGACACCAGTCAGGTGCAGTCAAGCAGGTTGTTACTGCGAGCAGACAGTCAAGGCAGGGAGGAGAAATGGGCACCGTTCACCAGGAAAAACTCCCTTAAAGACAGGTGGAGACAAACCTGTTATCCACGTGTTTGAACAGTCCTGCCACGGGGGCTGCTGGCTGTGCCTGGCCCCATGGCCGCCCCTCAGCACACTGAGGGGAGGCGGGAGCCTGCCCAGCGCCCCACAGCTGCCTGCCAAGGCCACGGCTACAGCCCTGCTCACGGGCTGGCTTTGCCTCCCCTTCTCCTGGGGAGCACCACAGGATTTTTAGAGGTCGGCAGGGGTTCCAGGCTTGCCTTTCATCTCATCCAAAAAACACGGCACCTCCCAAGAGCCATACTGAGCGACCACGTATCCCCCTCCCCATGGGCAGGCGCAAAGGGACCCCCAACCTGGCTGGGCCAAGCTGGGTCCTCTGGCAAGGCAAGAGTCTGCAGAGGGATCGTCCATGTCCCAGCTAACACCTGCCCTGCCGCCATTTCCACTCTTCCCTCCAGCCCTTCCCCTTCTTCAGAAGCAGGCGCTCCAGCTTAAGCGAGCTGCTGCTCCTGCACCTCAGCTTCACTCTCCTCCTGCCTCCTACGTGTGCTTCATGTTTCATTTTTGTTCCAGCAAGACGATTAAACCACCCCACAGACCTCAAGGGTGTGAAATTCAGAATGCAGGAATGGTGGCATTCTGACAAAAAGAAGCCAGTTGAGTATTTTAAGCATTGAGAAGCGACTGAGTCAAATTTACCATCAGTATTTCATGCAAAAGGGAAAAAAAAAAAAAAACACAAAAACACATAACAAGAAAGTGTCTAGACCAGAGAGTATTACAAGTGCAGAAGAACATGTTCTTCTTCTGTAATATATGAGCATATAACAGCGCTTTCCTTTTTCAGAGGGCACTTGTTGTTCCCTACCTGTAGGTAAGCTTTTTTGATGAGTAATTTCATTACACAGTAACACAGCCATAGAATACCCGCTGTTCTGAGAAGCCAAGCTGGCGGGCCAAAAGAAATCAAAAAGTTAATATCTTTAGAGATAAAGCAAAAGTCTATAACAATAAAGTAACAGTCATGTGGGCTATTAAAAAAAAAAAAAATCAAATGCTATGTTATTTTTTGCCATCCTCCAATTAGTCTGTACTTCACAAGCCATTCAATGCATTTCAATGTAGTTAAGAAATATTGTGTTGAAATTTTCCTTTCAGTTATATCAGTCTCAACCCAGGGAAAGAGAATTTCGACCTTTCCCCTCCCTCCTCCTTGATCTTCAGGAATATAGCATAAAACTCTACAAATAGCCACCAGCCTATAAACACCAGTGGCCTCCTAAGAGTAGCATGTCAAATCGCTTCCAAATATTTCACAGGTCAATCAAGTCTTCTGCAAATTCAAATGTTACATTAAGTAGCAGAGAGAAATTTGTAATATTTGAAAGTCTAGGGCTGGGCCTAAATTTAGCCCCTGTTCCCATTTAAAAAAAGAAAAAGAAAAAGGGTAAAATTATCGTTAATTTAACTATACAGGATGTGACTGAAATTGTTGGACAATGTATTTTCATCTTACAGTTGGCATTCATATATTTGCCTCTTTTTTTTTTTCCATGTGTCATCATGGTGGGGTTGTTTGTTTGGTTTTGTTGTTATCTTCAGTCAGTTTTCTCACACTTTCACCCTCTCATAAAATATTGAGCCATCACAGGTACTTTCCCCCTTACTGTCACACACAGGATTGTTTGGATGAGACAGCAATTGCTTTACATTCTCTCGCCACAGACAAAAATCCACCATCAATTTTTAGGTTGCATTCCAAAAGAAAAATTCTGCATAAGCATCAGTGGCAGGCGATAGCCCCATATCCTTACTTTCTTGCTTATCTTTTGCAATAGTTCAGTAGCATTGCCAGCACCAGCGTGATGTTTTAACAGTGAATCTCATGTTCCCACTTTCTTTGAGTACTCTCTCGTTTCCTTCAGACTGCAAAACCAAGATAGGTAGGTTTGCTGGGCTGCCAACAGGATTTTTCCCCTTCCAACAACATGAATGTCTTCATTGTTCATTAAATGCTGTTCTGCAAATACGAGCCAACGGTATTTCTGTGACACTCATGTTAGAAGCCTGTAGGATTCTGCAGATTATGTAAAAAAAAAAAATTTGTGTTTTTGTACTCCACCACTCCATCCTGTTAAGTCTATCAATTTAATAAAACAAAGCCACCTACAATTGTTTTTTTTCAATCACAGCGAAGTATGCCAGTAGGAATAGCCATTTTCATTGCAAGTTCTCTAGGCAGAGAAGAACTCATAATTCATTGTCTGCCTAGGGATGTCTCTAAGGAGAAGATTTTTACTTCTTCATCTTGTTTGCTCTGTTCGTTGATTGGCATGTATCTCTGTATATAACTATATCTATGGCACAATGTTATAATAGCAAGGAAAACAAAATTATTACCTCTGCCTGACATTTCATCAGCAGTACTTGGGAAATATTGTCCCTGAAAAACACCGAACAGGGGGTTACAATTAACACTAAGAAGTGTTAATTAGACAGAGCTGGAATGACTTATTATAAAGCAGAGAGTATTTTACTTTTCCATGTCTCACAACAGTATAGCTTCCTGAGTGAAGTCAGGGGCTCTGCTCGTGTAGCTGGAAGTGAGGAAATATATAACCCCTGGTTGCTATACTTTATCACTGAACAAGTACTTATTAACAAGCATATTCTTTGGCACATGTTAGTATATATTCAGGACATAGGGTCTCTTTTGCCATTGTTAGAGCTCTGCTCTAAACTCTGAGGAATTTGACACATTTTAATGAATGAAGACAGAGTCCAGGAGAGCTTTCCTGCAACAGAGATTGCACACTTAATTAGGACCCTTATTAAAAATAAATACTCAGGTAATACAAAAGTCTGCAATTCAATCCTTATATGTATCATACTGAAACTAGAGACAGTCAATATTAGTAGTCACTTTTTTAAAAAATTATTAATTGTTTTGAGTAGCTCAAGGTCACACGGTGTTGGTAAATCAGCAGCAGAATTTAGTACATAAACCAAATCTTCCGAGACCCATGTGCAGTTTTCACTACAAAACCTCACAGCTTCCTTCATTTGCAAGGTCCCAGCGCTCCTCTGCAACAGCAATATCTCATTCATATTCCACGAGAATAATCCAGTGAAAGTTAAACAAACCAACCTGCAAAGATAAAGGATAATTGTACCTTTCAAAACAGTTCATATAAGAAGTTAATATGCTTTACTTTAAGTGTACCGCACTCAGCTGAAGCATCAGTTATACCTATTTCAAGAATCATTTCATTTTCAGATTAATCTCAGAACAGATCAGGAGTTCACACCCACTGAGAACCAGCAGCATGTTGCTACCACCAGAAGCACTTGGGTGCTGTGCGTCCTGCTTCAAGACAATAATCTGTGCTTGGGTCTATGAAGAAACAAAGGCAGCTCTTGCCCAAGTGACTCCAGAGTTTATGAGTGTAACACCTGAGAGCCCCACTTACACTAGAAATTAAACTGAGTGGAAGAGAGACTAAGTCTTTGTCATTTGTGGCAAAATAAAATTCAGTTACCACCAACCAGGGCTATATACACTAATAAAATATTTTCGTTGTTGCTCATAAAACCTTCAAAAGCTTTAAGAAAGATATCTACAACCTAATCTTTCCAAAAATGAGGAGCAATACTCAGAAATCAAAGAATAAAACAGCCGAAAAAGTCATTTGTATGTATAATTTAAAAAAAAATAAAAACACAACAGTAGTCCAGGGCGTTAAAATTGCAAATATTTCAAATTTAACATGTGATCTGAGGATCTGTTTAAAAAAAAATATGGTCTTAAGAATAAAAATTTCATACAAATTTCATTTCTGTTATAACAAAGTTAATCCTTGGATTGGGGGAGCATGAGTTTCAATTAAGGTTGAAAAAAAAAAAAAGATTCACGATACCATAAACATCTGCAAAACAATAGAGACAGTCAACAAATATGGCTCTGTGCAAAACATTTACTTAAAATCACCAACAGGATCCTTTTTGCTGTTGCATTTTGGATGCCAGATGGCTGGAGGGAGTTCCAGCAGGCAGCTTCTTAATGAGAGCGCCTCTGCCCAATATCATCGACATCCATCAGATGCAGCATCTACCCTGCTGAGGCATCCAAGAAAACCAGACATTTTACCAATGACTTCACCAGGTTGGCCTTAGCTTTTTACAGTTTATGGAACATCATTTTCTATTGTTCAGTTCAGCCCATCTAATCAGGACTAACTTTCCTCAGATGTTTCAGTGATGAGGAATAAATTGCCACAGGAGATAAGGCTCCTAGGATAGCCTTAGCTCCCCAGTTGGCCCTGCTTTTAAGAGTGCACCTATCTCTCATTGCCTCCATCACCACAGACTTCTAGCTGAATAGAGACATTTCCCACTTGAAAGCCAAATACACCATTTTGCCAGCCCTGGTCTACAGTTAGAAGCAATCCTGCTAGCCAAGCATGTTGACATCCTCGTCTCACACAGGTTTCAAGCTCTTTCCAGATCAAAGATGTACAAACCCTTGCCTGCCAAGATAAAGCAAGTTCTTCTTTCGGTGACCAAGGTATTAGACACTTAAAAATAGCTGAGCCCTCTCCCAGGAGGGAGATGAAACTGAAAGATGCACAGGATCCCAGTGGGCCAGTTAACATACGCTTTAGTCTGGCATCAGAATCCATAGGCACTTTCATGTAATGCTTGGGGAAATAATTCAATAATGGTGAAATATATCATAATGCCTTTGCCAGCTTCTCCAAGTGTCTGCCATGGGTGTGGGGTACATCCTGAATATTTTGATACCATTGCACTCCGAGTAAGTTAGTAAGTTAACTCATTCATCTGGTGTACTTTGGGCAACACCCAAAGTGGTGGGTGATTGGGCAACGCCCAAATGGATGGATTTCCACCCAAATCCAGCAAGTCTTATACTACTATTTATACTTATATGCTAAGATATTTTCCAATGGGTCTCAAAAAAAGAAATTTAACTATTGTTTTAGGATCCTCTTCATCCCTTGAACAGGAAGAAGGCTATAATGTAATTCTTGTCGAGAAGAGACCCTGAAAACACCTCTCTAATCCCTACTGGTCAAGGCAAAGCTTTCATGAAGAAGGGTATGGATTTTCATGAGGGGCTGGGGCCATGTTTTGCCTGACAAATCTACTGGAGCATTTTCCCACTCTTGGCCCATCTGCATTAGGATTACTTTCTCTGTGTCAAAGTAAAGCTTCATAATGTGGATAAAAAGAATGATTAGAGAAATTAAACATAATTCATCCCTCTAAGTAGGAAAAATCCAGGCATCTCAACTTCATTCTAGCACGCTGGACTGAGCACTCCAGTTTTAGCCCATCTCCTGTGTGCCTGATCAGTTGCCATTTACTCCTATTGAACAGGTCCTTAATTAGATTCTCCTAACCAGTATAAAACATCTGACTCTCCCCTTACAAAGCAAAAGCTCTTTAAATTATAATCTCTGCTATTTGCCCCATTCGTTTGGCTGCAAATATCTATGGCTAACCTTTCAAGCAGGAGATTTAGAAAACTGAGGAAATCTATAGGTTCTGCCCAAGGTAAACCATGGGCTTCCCCAAGCCACGAGAGGAAATCAATATCCCATATCCCGCTTACAAGAAAGTGAGGTAACATTTTGATACCTTTGTTCCCTATGAAGCTTTTTCACCAGTAAGTCCCTGCTGCACAAATCCGAGCTCATTCTGACCGTCTTCTCATGCTGCCCTTGCTGTTCTTGGTTAGAAGCTCACAATCTCTGGACCCAGCTCCCTTTAGCAGGGGTTATACCCTCCTCCCTCCCCTGACTCCAGGTCCTGCTGACCTTTAAGCCCTTTTCTGGATCTGCTGAATGGTTTATAGGGGCCCTGCTTCTGTCTTGTTGAATCTCTGTGAGCCTCTCCCATATTCTCGTCCAGGGCTAGTACCCCATTTCACTTCCAAACATCTGATTTTTAGCAACAACCTCAGCATTTTAAGGCCAGCCAGTCTTGTTAAATCTCTCTGTAAACATAAACCCCAAGCAGATCTTTTTAAAAGCCTTTGTAATTCATGCTTTCCATCTGCCTGTCAGACCACACGAAAAGATCCACTCTGTGTTTCTGGTATCCTTTCCATTTGCCTCTTCCCCCCAGGAGCCTGCCCTGCTGTCACAGACCTACCCAAAATTGCACAGATCCTGCCCATCTATTATATTTCCCCAGTTAAATGGTCAACTGCTTTCTGAAAATACGCATGGCAAATTTGTAACCTGCTTTCAGTGGATTTCTACATCTTTTTCTGAAATTCATCTATGATTTTACCCAGTCATTTTTCATCCGTTCAGCTATTGGGGGGGATGGGGGAGGAATTAACTATGCAGAAACAACCTTTAGCATAACTCTTACAAGCTTTACAGCTCATGAATAAGATCGAAAACAAGAAAGGAGGGAATATAGGACAGAAAAAAGTTCCCCAAATCCATACTAGCTACAAGCACATGCACGTTGAGAACACACCAAAGGATCCATCCTTACCCCTCACAGCCCTACATTACAGAGTTCATTTAGGCAGAGCTTCTGTGTGAAGCCAAGAATCAGAATGTATCCCACATATCAACATCTCTTACAGAAAATTAATCCACAAGTCAATATATGACAAGATTTTGCTCTCCCAGACCATCAGAACAAGGTTGTCAGGAAGCAATATTTTTCCCCCTGTAGTTTAGAGTTTGCAAGGAGTTAAGATAAAATCTCAGATAAGACTTTAGCTCCCACATACAGGTAAATCCAATACTGCACAAAACAACATTCCAAACAGAATTATCCCCCAGGCGGGTGTCTCATCATGCCCTTGTCCACGTCTGCCAAATTCACACCTGGGGTAAAGACGAACACGAGTTTACTCCAGCATTTGGATAGAGCTGGCCTCAGACTTTGTTATGGTTAGAAATGGTTAGCAAATGGCCTGTTGCCGTTAAGACTATTACTAATATCTTCTTGTCTTTAAGCATTTTCATCTCTCTTGATGCACTTGCTTCCACATGAACAACCAATGAGTCACTGCAAAAACACCCATCACCATTTTGCACTGATGGCCGCTTGCTCAGCCCTTGGCCTGTATTATGAGCACGCATGTAATTGAATCTCCTGACCCCTGTAGAGCACCCAGTATTACTATATCTGAAATTAAGAGCTTTTCATAGCTTCCCTGAAAATGTAAGTCCTGCCACATAGCACCACCTTACTCAGCCTGTGCAGAGTATAATCAAGTCTTAAAGGCTTCCCTCAGGAAAGGCACATTATAATAGACTTTTAATACAGTCCAAGGAGCTGCCTTACACTTCTCATGAATATGACTGTCCTTCAAACTCAACACCCAACAAGCCATGCAACATTTTCATTGCACTCTTGTAATACAGGCCCCAAGATCTTATTTTAGTGATTCCTAAGTATATCCACAGCCCTTACTGCTGCATCCAAGTTCCCCACTAGCTCTCTGGAGCCTAAGACCCCATTAGCCCCTTGTACTGCTCTTCTGTGCTGAAATTCACCCCTTCCCTCCTCTCCCCACTTCTTTCACCTTCAGCATTATCCAACACCGGACTTCCTTGCAAACGTTCCTTCTCCAGCTGCATCACCCTGCACCCTTGCGAGCCAGGGTGAGCCAGCTCGTTCCCCCACCCTTTAACCTCTTCCCGCCCCCGGCCACGTCCCTCGCAATTAACACCACCTCCCCCGCATCAGCACCACACCCTCCTTTCCCACCGTCCTCAATAATTCCCACCAAATCCAGCGACCACGCACGATTTAACGGTGGATTCCAGGCCACGGCAGGTTCCCCAGCTCCTGGCCAAGCCCCGGCCGCGGCAGGTCGCAGTGGGCATCTCCGACAGCGCCTTGGTGACTTGGGACAGGAGCATCTCTTCCACTGACTGTTAGATTCTTTAATCGCATAGAAATGAGGGGCGCTGGCTGAAAATGAATAGTTTTTAGATTAAAATATCTGTTAAAAATAATTTTCTCTTTTTTTGCCTTTTTTTTCCCGAATAAGCTTGTTTTGGAGATGAAATACAAAAGAGCATTGTGCAATTTCAGGGGCTTTTTTCCTGTTTTTTATTTCAGTTTTTCGAACTTACGCCCAACACCGGGTTTTCTTTCTCTTTTTTTTTTTCCTTTTCCCCTAAGGAAAAAGTAGAGGAAAAATAAAAGGGAAACCGGAGAGGAACAGTAACAGGGCAAAAGTAATTTTTGCAACAGAGTTTTAGCATTTCTATTGAAAGCCGGGAGGTGGAAATCGGAATGAATTTTCCCGCGCCTTAATTGATGCTAACGACAGCAAGAAAACAGCAAAGCAGCCCGTTCCGCTCCCCTCCTAGCTATTTTATACTCCGCCCGGTTGCCTCCGTCGAGCTCTAAACGCGCCGCTGTTGCCCCGGGCGGGCAGGAGCCCCCGGGAGCGGCGGCCGCCGTGCGCGGTACCGGCACCACCGGGGCTCCCGGGCAGCGGCCGCGGCGCTTCGCCGGCTCGTCCTAGGGAGCTGCTCCTCCTCGGGTTTTTTTTTTCCACCTGCTTAATCACATTTAAATATGTTAAATACTTTCCTATTGTTGTTCCGGCATAGAAGTAGTCGCTTGCAGTTGCCATGGGGATGTTATGACAACACAGGGGGGATGCCCGCATGGTCAGAGGAGGCAGAGGTGTCCCCTCGCCTGGGGGACGTGGGAAGTTTGTGTGCCTGACACAAGCGCCCTGGGAACGCCTGGCCCGGCGCCGCGCTCCCACCCATGGAATCGTCTCGGGAGAGGGGGATACCTGGGCTCCCATCCGCCGCCGGGGACAACCGAGAAGAGATGTCCGGGAGCGGGGGCGTGGGGAGGGCGGTGGGACGGGTGACAGCCGCTCTCACCCCCCAGCGATGCCACCGCGGGCCCGGCTACCCCGGCAGCAGCTGTGTTTGCTCAGCGCCGGGACGGCGGCACCGGCACAAAGGCCGGCCGCCACGGTGAGGGGCACCCGGGGCCGCCCCGTCGCGCTCCGGCCCGTCCCTTCCCTCCTCGCAGCCGGGCTGCGGGGCGGTTTCCAGACCGGGAAACGGGACACCAAGTCCCGGGACAACCTCGGCGGCGGGACCCGGAGCCCTGCCGGGTCTGCGGGAGAGCCGGGGCGGGGGTCGAGACTCGCCCCTCGGTCTCCGGCGGATCGCACGCCGGGGGCGGCCGGGGAGCAAAAGGCAGGACCGGAGCCGGGGGGGAAACGACCTCGCTCCGAACCGCCCTTGTCCCCAGGGCCTCGGCAGCAATGGGGTGTGCGGGGGCGCAGCCAGAGGGGTGGGGGAGAGGCGGCTCTGGAAAACAGTGGGAGGGTAGCGGAGCCTCCCCCGCCGGGCTTAAAAATAAAACAACTAGCCTGTAAAAGGGGACACCCCCCCTCCTCCCTCCCCTTCCCTTCCCGGCCTCGCTCAGCCCGGTGGGCTGCGGCCGGCCCCGGCCCTGGAAGCCAGCCCAGAGCCGCTGCCCCCAGCGCCGGCACGCCTTGCAGCGAGCGGGGCGCGGAGAGGTTCATTTTAGGTGAAGGAATGTCATTTCGCTACTAAATGGTTAGTCTAATTTGATCTTTATTATGCTGTGGATTAGGGCTGATTCATATTAAACACTAGTGCAGTTAATATCACTGCGGAACGTGTCCCACTGTATGTACAGCAGCCGCTGTTACAGCCCCGCCGCTTCCTGCGACCCGTGGATTAAGATTTAATTAACAGGGAAGTTTGCTAGCGCTCGCCCGCAGCCTCTCTGCTTTACAAATAATTTATACTCGGTTCCGCGGATTTTTATTCAAGTGACAGCATTTTATTTTACTCTAAAAGGGACCTGAATATTTTATGTTCTGCCAGAGGCTTCTGTATACGAACTTCTCCGAGGCAGCTTCAAACCCAAGGGATTTTTTTTTTTTTTTTAATCTACGGGAATTACCTCTATAGGGACAATGTATCGGATTTTCTTACCCCCTCCTCCTACTCCCCCAATTTAACAGCCTAAACTATCCATATGAAAGTTAATCGTCGTGATCCCCATTGTCGGTTGTATAAATCCAAGCTCAAGCCAACCTCCAAGACACGGCAGCAATTCTGATAAATTGTCCTGCTCGGCTAACTACACAAGAATGGCTTTTATAATTAAAAGGGGAGCTGAGTTAAATCAACAGCTCTTAAGCCCTTCTCAACAGGGCTAGAATGGGAGAAATGTGGCGACCTGATTTCTTTAAGTAGCAGCTCTTTGTAGCCCATTCATAATCCTAGATATGGAAACTCATCCTGCAGAAAGTCAGCTGCCAACCAAAAAACCAAAAAAAAAGGAAAGAAAAAAAGGAAAAAAAGTTTATTCAGATGCTCAAAGTCCATCTTTTTTTCCAGTCTAACATAACCCTGGCACTTTATAGCCAAACAGACAACTCCTTTTCCAATTAAAGTGGAATTAGGAAACTCAATCAAATTAGCTCACTATTAAAGCCCTTCTTTATTAAACCGTTTTATTGTAGTAATATTAAGTTTCACCCGCTCTTGGAACACGAGACTTTAAAAAGTTTCCCTTGTGATATTTATTTGGCTGCTCCCAGGATGGATCAGGGTCAAAAGTATTTACCTAGGTGTAATCTGTAATATTTACTTACTTTTTTTTTTCTTTAAGAAAAATCTTAAAATTGTATCCAGCTTGATCAATTGCGCGAGGGAAGGAAGAATTGCATTTTACTTGCTACCGTCCTTTGATTTTTTACCCCGGGGCTTCCTTCAGTAGATACGGCGGGACGCGTCTTCTCCCAGACCCACCAGTATACTAACTGGTTGGTAAGAGCCGTGCTGTCAGCTCCCAGCCAATGTTTACACAGTTATATTTGAAGTGAGAAAGTAAACAGTCCAGCTGTGCCGCGGAGCGGTTCGGTGGGATTAGGTTTCCATACCAACCAACTTTAGGAGCTTTTACAGTCTTAATTCAACCATACCCTGAACTTGTTCTTTGTGAGTAATAGTTTTCCTGGGCCAAACGCTCCCAGGACTGATAAGAAAGTGTCGCTCTGGCCTTCAGAAGGATCTCCTCTCTGGATGCACGGGGAGCACGCCCGCTGCCCCTCCGACTCACCCCAATAAATAAATAAATAGAGGGAGGAACGTCTTTCTTACTTTTTGGTCTTAAAGAATAGTTGGACACTATTGAAAAAAAAAAAAAAAAGAAAAAGAAAAAGGAAGAGAAAAAAACACACAAGAAAAACAACGAAGAAAAAAACAACAAAAATAAAACTAACACGACCACCACCCCCTAAAAACAAAACCTAACCCACGCATGTAGCCTTTAGTCTTGAAATGAGGGGGGAGATTTGGAAGGACACACAGCTCCAAAAGTCAAACAGCGAAATCCTTCCCGCACCGAGTTTGTGGTGTCTTAACTCATTCACGCCTGCCGCAAACACATTCTTGCATTCTGAAAAAACATCATTATTATCTATCCCTTTGCTTATCTTGATATAGAAAAAATTAAAATGCACATTCAGATTTCGGACACGAGGGAAAGGTGCCTCTGCTGCTACACAAGCCGCCGACAGTAAGGCGGGCGTTCGCTTTAACCGTGCTTTTCTTCTCTGTGACAACGCCAGATTTCCTAAATATGACAGGAATCGGCAAGGTATCGACAGAAAAAAATCCTGCTTAAATTTACACCTCTGCTTTGTTTTGTTTTTTTTTTCCCCCTGGCGTAAATAATAAAAAGACCAGAACCAGAAATAAACATATTTGACAATTACGGTTGATAAGGAGATTGCTCTAGTTTGTACTCTTCGTTTTTATTTATAAATTTTCCGAAGAATATCTGGTTTGACCATGATAAAAATGTAGTAAACATGTTTGTACTAATTGCATAAACTCCTTTAAATATTGACTGTACTTGTCAAATGAATTTCCCAAAACACACTTCCACCGTCTCATAAAATACCACTTGCCATTTATAAGACCGATTTTTTTTTAATAGAAAATAACATTTATTTCTATGAAATGGAAACACAGAATTACCTGTTAGAAACAGCAAGAAGTTTGCTACATCGGAACAAGAAAGCAATTTTCTTGCAGATCACAAATGAAGGAGGCTCATTAAACCGTCATACACCGTTGGCGCCGGGGTCCTACGGACAGTTACAAATATATCTACTTTCCAATGTTATATACAGATCGTAACATTTCTGGGGGCGGGAACGAAAAGGCTTTCAATTTGACAATATGTTTCATCTATATGCCTGGTAAGTATTACAATGAGCTGTCTAACCTTTAGCTTAACGTTAATACCAAGTTCACCTACGAGTTACATTAATAACTTAGATTTCCATTTTATAACATTATACACTTGCTAGTATACATATATATATGTATGTGGGGGGGGGGAAAAGAGTATGTGTGTGGGGGGGTGGAAAAGAGTATGTGTGTGTGTGTGTGTGTGTGTGTGTGTGTGTGTGTGTGTACACACCCCACAACGCACCAAAGGATATCCATGCTTATGGCCATAAGCAACAAAGAGTGACAATGAAAGTGCACCTTTATCACCGTTTTAATTACACCTACGTCCGTCCGCGCCGGGCTCTGCACGGGGGAAGAGGGGAGAGAAAGCCACCCGTGTCCGTCCACCCGTGCCTACCTAGCTACCTCTACACAGACGAGCTTTAGGAAGCCGCCCCCGCTATTGCTTCTCGGGGGTGTTGTTGACCATGGGCCCGTAGAGCCCGCCGGAGTAGACCTGCTCCTTGTGCACGGTGGAGCGGTCCCGCATGAGGTCGCTGAAGGCGTAGTCCACGGGCGGCCGGAACCCCAGGGTGGGCATCAGCCCGGCCGTGGAGTAGGGGGTCATGAAGGCCAGTCCCCGGCTGTGCGCCGAGTAGGCGAGGCGCAGGGGGTTGAGTCCCAGGTGGGTGCCCAGCGGGTAGGCGCCGGCCTCGGCCCCGAAGTGCGTGGCGTTGGGCTGCAGGGGGGAGAAGGCGGAGCGGCTGCCCAGCGTGCCGATGGCCGGGGCCATGGCGCCGGCGATCAAGGGCCGGTGGTGGGCCGCGGCGGCGGCGGGGGTGGGCGGAAGGCCTTGCAAGGCGCCGTCCCGAGCCCAGCCCTCCTCGGGGCCCTTCTCCGGGCCGCGGTTGTTGAGGATCTGCTCGATGGCCTGTACCACGTCCCCGCCGCAGCCCTGCAGCACCAGCTCCAGCACGCTGCGCTTGTGCGCCGGGAAGACGCGCGTCAGGATGTCGATGGGAGTCCGCTGCCGGCCGCCGGCCGAGGGCGACGGGTCCTCCTCGTCCTTGTCCGCCTCCGACCCCGAGTCCGAGCCCAGCGGGCTGATGGAGCCCGGCCTCTCCTCCCCCTCCTTCGGGCCCTTGGAGACGGGCGAGCTCAGGAAGGACTCGCCGTCCCCGTTCTCCGAGCCCGAGCCGTGGCGAGCTTCTGGGGAGGAGGTGCCGGGCACGGACTCGCCGTCCGGGGAGAGGGGCTTCCCGCCCGCCTGCTGCGGCGTGACGGCGCGGCTCGGCAGCAGCGTCTTGGGGAACAGCTCGAACTTCTGCATCTTGGACTCTGCGGGGCGAGGCGGGGAGGGAGAAGGAGAAGGAGAGAGACCGTCAGTGCGGCTGCCCCAGGCGGGCCCCGCGGAGCCGCGGGATGCTCCGCCGGGGGGGATGCTCCGCCGGGGGGGATGCTGCCCCCCCAGCCCCTGCCGCCTCTCCCGGCTCCTTCCCCCCTCCTCACTCTCCCCCGACGCCGGTCCCGGACCCCTCCCCGAGGGCGCACAGCGCGGCCTTACCTGAGGCGCCGGCGCCTCCCTCGCCGCCGCCCCCGGCGCAGACGGAGCCGAAGACCTCGTACGCGGGCCGCGGCGGGATGATGCCGTTGGCGGCGGCCAGGGCCAGCCCCTCGGCCGTGCCGTAGAGCAGCTGGAGCTCCCGGGCTTCGTTCTCCTCCTGCGCCTGCTGGCGGCGCAGCGCGACCTGGGCGGCCATGACGCGCTGGCGCTCGGCGATGAGGGTGCACTTGGCGCACATGCAGTCCTTCCAGCGGCAGTACCGCTTGTGGCCCT
>VYZM01009538.1:195499-241886 GCA_013398915.1 Dromas ardeola | reverse complement strand
CCATCAGCTATGTTCCAGCCTCAGAAAACACTGATTACACATCAGATCTGCAAGTAAACAAGACCAGTGTAACTCATTCTTCAGATGAACTTACTTATGTGCACGCACATACTGAAGTATCCTGCTGAATAAGATAGACTCTAACATGTCCTTATTGATTAAAGATATTTTCAATTATTTCAAGTGCAGAATGATTCCAGATAAATTTAATTTTTAGATCTCTTTCTTACCATCCAACATACAATTTTAGCTATTTTTTACTACATAATTCCTATTAAAATCATTCGTGCTTTTGAAAGTTCACATAAAAGGGCTTAAAAACTCTTAAACAAAACGGCCCCTTTTCAGCAAGTCCTCAGCTTGCTCTGTTTCCTCAATAGCACTTGACTTGGAAGGTAGGTATGAGAAAGGGAAAAATACTTCCATGCTGAAATACTGCTTTCATTGATGTAAAATCTTGGAAATTAAGCAGAGTGCCAGAAGGAAGGGATAGATTCTAAAGCTAAATGCTTTCCAGTACTTTCAAACATAAATATCTGTTAGATGAAAGCACAAGATGAGAAAAAGTAAAGACCATATGGTTTCAATGCTGTCCATATGAAAACAATGCCACTCTTAAAAATAGTTAACTGATGATCTTTCTGAATTAGATCAGACATCTTCCTGCCACTGAGGGGAAGAAGACACGATAGTGCATGCTGAACAGTATGTGTTACAGAACATGAAATCCTTGGATGAAGAATCTTATATAAGTACATAAGTTATTTTACTGGTTTTAACAGCTATTTTNGGTGGGGAGAGGGGGAATCAAAAAACCTCCAAACAACCAAAGGAAAAACACACTCTAAAAGCCCAGGGGCATCAGCATAGTGCCTGAGCCAGATTTCTGGATTCATTTTTTCCTTAAGAAACTAGGTTTACATGTTGTCTATATTGATGCTATTTAAAGTATCAACTGGTAACACACACCCATTATTCTAACAGTGTGCGCAGCTATGTGCACTGGTGAGAGGATAGAAGTAAAGACATTGCAGATGCAACAAAATTCTTAGCTGTTTATTGTGTTAGGATTATGTGGTAAGGCTGGGAAGTGGAGAGGAATGTAAAAATTGTTATCTTTATTTCCATATGCAACTCACTGTTTACCTTATGCAGATATGGCTATTGTTATTTTTCATTTCATACGAATTAGTCAATAATCTCCCAAAGTATGGTAAACCACAGCAACATCAACTTAGTACTACAAACTGCACTCCTAATGAGCTGATGTTTCCTTATACAAGTCATTCTTTCGTAACAGGAAGTCCCATGTTAAAAAAGGAAAATGTTAACTGGAAAAATACAAGCTACTCTCTGTTTTGAGAAAGACCTTGAAGTCTTTGTAGAGTAGCAAAAGGATGTGGCTTTAATTTCTTCCCATAGCTGAATGTGGGAAATATAAATAATGAGTAAACTGAAGCACTTAAAAAGAAAGAAATAAAAAAATAAAAGGTATGCGAGAATAGCGCATGATCAGGAAATGAAAAGTGAATTTACATCTTGACACACTCAGTCCTATCGAGGGGAGCCACCTTGATCATTGAGCAAAGATCAGAGCCAAGACGTATAAAAGAAAAAGCTAAATTGCTCACGATTACCATAACACATACTGCTTTTTCTCTGAGTTATGTTTCCATATTCCCTGAATATAAACTCATTACTTTAAAATTGCTTTATGGAAAACTAATAGAAGTTTTTCATCAAGAGTCCGAGGTTTTCAACTCATAGAGTCTCTGTGGGTCTTTTATGCTGGACTTAACTGGAAAATGTCCCCTGATCAAAAAATAGCTACAGCAAGAATGACACAAGCCCAAACAACTCATGGGAGGTGAAAACATAAACCGTATTTCCAGCCTCTATTGCTTTCTTAAACACAGCAGCTAGGTGAGCTCAATCTGTTCTCAGACTGAATGAAGCTGTGATGTGAAAACTGAAATGTTGGATACTTTCAGGAAGTGACTGTTAACTTGGACTCTGAAAAAAATTTTCCATGTTCCCTGTGTGTGCAATGGGAAAGTAATACCCCTTGCACTTCTGGGGTTTGCCTGTGTTTTGTTCTGAAATTAGCTCATTTTTTTTACCCTTATTTTGAAACACTGACCATTTCTTAATGTTAAATTCTTACAGTTCTGCTTTTGTTTGTTCCTCTCCTATTGCTTTAGATATAAAACTAAAACATTATACTTCAGGCATCTAAACACAAAGCCTTTAATAAAGTTCATGAGGATTTAAATAATGGTAATGGCTTACTTTTTTAAAAAAACTTTCTCTTGTCTTCTAAAGTGCAGGGCCTTTTCCACCATGCTGATTATCTTTGAATTTCCAAAGGCCCCATCACAAAGGGAGCTCTGAGTCAAAGGAAAGCAGCCTTCTCCTTTTTACAGGATGCTATCTGAATGAAGATAAGACTTTGAAAGATGATCATTGCAGAAGTTTGCCCTGACAGCTCTTCAGGAAAGGGATTGATATCCATGGCCTTGTATTGAAAAGATGCTGCAAATGCTGCCATTAAAAATGTTAATCCTTCCTAGCAGCTGAATTTATATAGGGAAACAGCCCCTGTGGTAGCAGGATCTCTTACAGAGCTTAGTCTTAGGTGAGGAATGCTGGCAGGGAATTTTATTCTGCACTGCAGTGACTCTGTAGTGGAAGACCGTGGTGTCTTATTCCACTGTATTCAGAATAAATTGGATTTCCTCCTCTTCTGAAGTGTCTGAATATTGAGGTGAAAAACAGACAGGTACATTCTAGCTAGCTCTTACTGCAAGAAGTCAGTATTTCTTGATGACTTAATGAGAAGCAAGGGAAATTACAGTGTGTGAAAAACCTCACTTATATAGTGCAAAATCAGTTGGATTTGGGTACATGCATTTATTTGACTTCTTTGAAAACCCTGTCTGAAACTCTTGGAGTGATCAGCAATGTGAGAATATATAAGAGAAATTAAACAGAGTAAAGATGCATCCAAGAAACTGAAATACTGAGAGTAAGAATCAGACTGTTCTTCAGAGGACAGTTGTTCTGTGCTGACTAGTAAGTCACAGCCCATGTGATTTGTTCCTGTTTAGCCAGAATTTCTTACTTATATGGACCTGATCGCTTGATTTTGGTGTTTATAGGCAACAAGCTGAACACCTGAATAGGGATTGCATTAAATTAAGACACTAGATAAATGCTATAAGATATTGGTCAATTATCAACCTTATTTTCACTCTAATGGAGCAGAGGAAAATCTACACTATCATAATAACAGCTATTTGCTCAGCGGGTTTACTTAATGGAATGATAAGTATTAAGAGAGAAAGTCCTGCTGCTTTAGCACAGCAAGAAATAATTCCCATGGCTTGAAAAAGGATCTGAGAGGATAAGACCGCTAAATATAGCAATTTATTCGAGTAAAAGTTCCTAGAAAATCCATATATTATCAGCTGAAAGCACTGAAGGCACAATTACCAATTAAGAATACATATAGTCAGATGCTTATAAGCTAACTTTAAGGAGAGCACTTGTAGCATGACACAAAAATAAAAGCTATGATGTTCTCTTTCTCATTATAATGGCTACTTATCAGTACAGGGAGTTCTCTTTTGTTTTCATGAAGCCAACACCTAAAAATAGTTGTATATCTAATTGGTAGTCAATAGTTGGGAATATGATTACACAAGTATAAATTTAGAAATATTGTGGTGCTTATATATGAACTCATAAGGAATCCGGTGCTGTCTGTTATTTCTGATGTCTTTTTGTTGTTGTTGTTGAAGCAGATTAGGTTTGGCATCTTCTTTAATTTTGCGCTGATTCTGCATGGACAACAATAGGAGTAATTTAATGAGATTTTTGGTTGTTCAGGTCCCCTGTTCCCTCAGTAACTCCTATCCACAATGGACAACGTGATACTTTGTCCATAGATTTTAAGTAAAGCTTATGATTCTCTAGTATGAGAGTTTTGTTATGGACATACCTGTCAGCCTACAGAATAATTTTGGAGTGTATTGTTCATAGCCTTCTTTAACTCCCTGCTGAAATGAAGCTTCAGTTCAGCAAACAGCAGTGTGTCCATGATTTCTGTGCACTTTCACTGAAAATGAATCACAGTAGATATAAGGCTGCATTCTGGTTTATCCCCAGGAAGAAAACCAACCAACCTGTAAAATATTCCAAATTTTCGCATTGTTGATGCAACTCACAGGGACACACTAGAGTGTCTAGTTCAAATGATGCTAACTTTGAAGCCAGTGCATTTGAACTAGGTAGACCTGAAAGCCAAAGAAGATGGCAACAGTGAGGTGTGCAGCTGAAGCATGCACCCACAAGCACAAATCATCTAAATCACAAGCCAATGCCATGTGGGAGCTGAGCTGTTGAATCTTCACGGCAAGATAGGAATTACTTGGCCAGAACACCTTGGTGACTCCTGTTACAGACAAGCACGAGGACCAGAACTGTTACCACTCAGTTAAAAGAACACACTTCAGGAAATGCAGAGAAACTGAAAAAAAAAAAGGATGTCAACATCCAACTATGTGTACAAACCCAGGAATTCATTTCATTTTTTGCCTGCAAAACCCAAGACTTCCCCATCCTTTCTCTGCAATCCTTACAGTGAGCACAATGTAACTTGTACATTCGTGTAAGCATAAAGCACTCTGCAGCGTATCAGGAAAGAATCCCATAGAAACAGATTAGCAGCTGTTCTAGAAACCAAACAAGCCTCTAAATTAAATGCAGCTTCACTTTGATGCTGGTGAATAAAGCGCTTTTGGTGCCCTTGAGATGTCTTCCCCTAAACAGAGGTTCCCATTGTGACGTTCCTGTACAGAGCAGTAACAACATGGTTTTACTCTCTGTTTGATAAGGTTGCGTGCTTCAAGTCTGACAACTTTCATGATACCTTGCTGCTTATCAGCATTTTAAACAATGCTCTTTTTTTCACTAGAAAACAGTGCTGATGATACGTTATTAATTCAGGAATAAAATTGCAGGTTATCGAATGGTATTTTAGAAGATGCTCTCAAACACTGAGTTTTACAATCCAAAATTGAGATTTCATAACAGTTAATAATCTCATTAAACTTTAAACATCGTTTGCACAGTGCCACTATTGTGCAGTCAGTCACGACGCAGTCTAAATAATGTCTAAATGAAAGTTCTATTATTTCTGCTAGGTGTATCTCATTACTATTCTTAGTACTCCCCTCTAATTTGTGGACCAAGAATCCAGCTAACAACATAAGGTTTTCTATGCAGGACAGTGAAAGAATGACTGACAGAGAATATAATAATGGAGTAACCGTTTGTTGACTAGACCATTCAAAATATTTCTTAAATTATTAATAAAATTTAACTAAGCCCTCTTACGGCAAATTTTCAGTGGTGTCAAAGCCGTTATCCTTAGCTGATAAAACACATCACATATAAAACACTGACTTCAATGAGGCTATGTAAAAAGAACAGGAGAAAAACTCGAAAAGATATTTAGGAACCTGATTTTACATATCTATTTTTTTATATCCTGGCTTCTTCGTGACCTACATAAATGCAACTTTGCTGAACATGAGAGTTTCTTGGATTTGGATTAGCAAATTTGATGGATTAGCTAAATCCCACTCTGGACATGCCTCTCTCATCTATCAGCTATACAGACAGCCTAGGGCAACTTGAACCCTAATTTAAGCACTTCCTGTAGAAGCCAGATGCTGAGTGGGATTGATCCATGCCTCCGTTCATGGTGAGTTGGGCCTTCCAGGCGAAGCACAGCCAGATGAAAGATCATTTTGATGTAACTGTGCTGCTGCTTCTTGACAACAGGCAGCCTCTGCCTCCCCTCTCAACTTCACAGTGTTCATCCCTACAGCAAAGAAAAAGAAACCTTGGCAAGGTCCCCACTGACCCCAGTGGGACCAGCAGGCAGGTTAATGGCAGCATCCAACAAGATCCAGTTTTTCTTTCAGCAGCAAATTCAACTTTTGTAATACCTCAAAGACTACAACATAGAAAAAGAAATGCAGCCCCATGGAAATTAGTGCCAGTACTGATTGTTGGCTTCACCGTGTCACCATTTCATCCACCTCTACAGCCCAGTTTTCCTGCTAGCTGAGGTATCTCCGTACCATGGGGAATTGCTTGGTAGATATAACATCTTGCTTCAGACCCTCACCTTGAACCAGCCCCAGCACTTATCCATCTACTGCCATGGCTCCGGGAAACAGCAGGGAGCCGAGACTCTGATGCACACCAGTTGTGGCAAAAAACCAATTCCTTTCCCTTCTTTTGAAATTTGTCCCAGTAGAACGTGGTTCCAGATTAACGCATTTCAGTACATCCACTTCCCTGAGCAGAAGCTACAGCTGTTAGTCAACCTCGTGGGAAGTCAGCATTGTCCTCTGACTTTGTGTCACTCGATGGACTGAGTGATAGCTGCTCAGTTCTCTGCAAATGTGGTCTATCATATGTTGCAGGTTTTGTTATGCACTTCTTTATAGGAAGTGCTGAAAACAAGAAATCAGGTCACTGGAAATTTCAACATGTCTTGTCTTCTCTGAAAGCGCTTACCTTGTTAAATTAATGGTCTACTAGGAGTGGTTTAATGAAGCCCTCATTATGCGATCCATCACCTCTATAGGCTGCTGCAAATAAACACAAGACTCCATCGTTCTCCTGAAATTCGCTGTCTGTATTTTTGTTCTTGGCAAAATTGGGCCCTTCTTCTATGATCTATTAAGCAAAGTTCCAGATGTGTTTGCTGACACTTAAAAACTCGTAAGTAGAAAATGTTTTGCTCGTAATAATGTTTACATGATTAGATACATTTTTAATTAAAAGTAGCAGAAGACATTAGATCATAGAAATGAAATAACCGCCTCATTTACTGATTTATTGGAAAGATTTAACAAGAACATTTTACTCCAATAATGGTGATAGCACCAGTTTTCTGTTTAATATATGTTTTCAGAGATATTTAGCTGACAAATATTTCAGAGTTATCTCAAGCATAATATCAAGTTGTTATGGAGGAGCTATATAGAAATAATCAGAAATACCAGATTTGTTCTTTGAATCTAGTTTGGGAAAGTTGAAAAAGGGTTCATTTTATTAAATGTTAAACACAAATTGGAAAACGCAAAGACTGAACAAATTAAATAATATTGAAGCAGTGGTGTTATAAATAACCATAATAAACAGAATAACAGCATTAAGAGATTACATATGATTTAAAGTTAGCTGCAGCTCCCATGTCATCGTAACTTTTAAGGTAAAGACATATTGGAAGTAGTAAGTTACCAAATTCCAAGAAGAAAGCTTTTAAGTAAATATTGAGAATAAACTACTACTTTGTGATGGATTTTCATGTCAGTTGTCTGCATATATTTTATTCAGGCAAATTATTTCAGTAGCAAAAGATACTATGAAGAATCAAGTTTCTGTCATGATCAAAAGACTCGCTAACATATAAACTAATGCATTTCTTGAGTCGATGAGTTTTGTTTGTATAGGCTTTGTCTTTGTGAAATAGTTCCTGCCAAATAAAGAAATAACTACTTTAAACGCAGGAACGGCGAATCCTTCAGCAGATTGTCCCCAGAATCCTACAAGCAGATTGTCTCCGGGTGCCATGTAACTTCGTTAGGTTTATCTCAGTTTGCTGTGTTTAACATGCCCCGCACATCATCATCTGATTCTGATCATTGGTATTTAAAAAAAAAAGGGGGGGAAATAGTGAAATCTTTCTCACTGATTTTGAATCACAACCCTCTGGAACCGGCATAAATTCTAAGGCATTTTATCGCATTTCTCTGCAGATCCTATAAAGCAATGATGATCTTCGTGCCAAATGGTTCTGTAACCGGCAGGAACGTTGTACAGTCACTGAATGAAATCACTTGGGCATTGCACATTCTTGTATTACCAGGGCCGTTACCGCTTTGCAAGCATTCATTACTGCAGTGATTCAAAAATAAAACCAACTTCACAGCCTTCTTTTAATTTAAAAGAGATTAAGTAACTATCTGTATGAAGAACATATCCTAGCTCCATAGCTATTTGTGCATACAAAACCAATTTGAAAGCAATAGAGCAAGCTGGCAGTGGTACGATACAATAGCTCCTCATTTTATAATACTACCCAGCAGTCTCACTCACGCAGGCTGAACATCCTTCAATAGTTGTCAAGTATTTGAGCTTACCTGAACTATGAAAATTTTGATTCAATATCTGCAGTAGAGACTGCAGAGAAGATGGAATAGTGTGCAGTGCGTGACAGCTCTATCCTGAGCCAATCCTTTTGACATTTCAGTGTGGACCTGACAAATTAATACCCGAGGCAGGTTGTAACTTTGAAGCTAAATGTGTAATTATTCCAGTTGAATGTAAAATGTTTTCATAACATGAAGTGCCTGTGAGGCAGCAATTCATTTACAAGACTACAAGATAGAAGGTTTAACATCAGTCATGCAAATGGCATTTTAATCTTTTCCCATCCTGAACAGAAATACTTGCAGGGCCTCCTGGAAATCATAATGTGACCATCCTCAAATGCTTTCCTTTTTTATAATTAGAAAATCTGATTCTCCTACATGATTAGGAATCCCCTACTGACAATTTCCCCCGTGCTCATGAAGTGAACAAATCTCTTGTTTAGAGGGTGTGTAGGATAAACAAAATGAATGTCATTTGTAGGAACGGGACCACATGCAAATGAAGTGTGAAACCAATAGAGCTGGACTCCTGCACACAGAACCCTGACTATTCTAATCCGCTTGTAATGTTAAATTTACACAGTTACAGACAACAGCAACAAAAGACCCCAGCGAACACAGACATCTCTCAACAAACAGAGAAGCTCCCAAAAGGAAGCTAATGGTTGAGGTTGAGATTTTGTAGCATGAATTTTTGGCATGAATGTGAGGCTGATCACCTGTTATTTTTATAACTCAGTGCCTGTATGTTTGTATACACACTGCATATAATTGTATATCAATGTATGAAACTATGATGAGAGAGACAACCCATCCATCCATTAGAGTCCCACACACGGTAGGCAGACGTGACCCAAGAGCTCTTTCTGGTAAAGAACAGTCTGAAATCTTTCCATCAAAGGAAAGGGGTGGAGACAGATTCTGCTAAGAGATGTTGTTTGTTTCATTGGGAGCCAGGGCTATCATGCCCTTCATCACTGTTTTCATGGCGGTGTATTTAAATGGATGTTTCTGATTGTTTTGGGTTTGCTAAATTTAGGCACTCAGTAAAAATGGATTTGTTTTGCTGTTCTGAATGTACTGACACTCTCTTGCAAAATGGTCCTTTACACATATATTCCCTTGTGCAATATGAAATAAAGTTCCGATCCATTGAAATCAGAGGGAAATTCCCAATTAATACAGATTTTCACTAATAGTACTAAAAACAGTGTGAAAGATATCTCAGGGAAAAACAGTACTCAGATGTAGGGAATAAATAAAAATGAAACAAAAGCTCTTCCATTTCCTGCTGTCAACAACAGTGTTGTTTTGCAAGTAAGTTTGGGAATAATAGATTTGAATTCAAGTTCCCTGAGAGCCTTGCATGTATATATATATTCTCACATGCATGTGCATGTGGCTTATAAATGACACTATCACCTATTTTATTTATTAACTAGTTGTTTTATTTATAGAATCATAGAATGGTTTGGGTTGGAAGGGACCTTAAAGATCATCCAGTTTCAGCCCCCCTGCCATGGGCAGGGACACCTCCCACTAGACCAGGCTGCTCAGAGCCCCATCCAGCCTGGCCTCGAACACTTCCAGGGATGGGGCATCCACAACTTCTCCCAGCAACCTGTTCCAGTGCCTCACCACCCTCACAGTAAAGAATTTCTTCCTGATATCTAATCCAAATCTCCCCTCTTTCAGTTTAAAACCATTACCCCTTGTCCTATCAGTACACTCCCTCCCCATCCTTCCCGTAGGCCCCCTTTAGGTACTGGAAGGCCGCTATAAGGTCTCCCCGGAGCCTTCTCTTCTCCAGGCTGAACAACCCCAACTCTCTCAGCCTGTCCTCATAGGAGAGGTGCTCCAGCCCTCTGATCATCTTCATGGCCCTCCTTGCTGTTCTAATTTTGAAGTGACAAGGAATGGCAGCTCATGAAATTCAAGTCTTGGTTCACAAACTGCACGTATATCACAGCTCTGTGGCCACAGATTTGTTCTTCTGTCAAGCAATGTTTAGTGTCTGAAAGCTCACCGTGAGAGTCCTGGCTTCTGGCACCAGAGCCCTTCCCCAGTGTGTCTATTGAGAAACGAGGGGACGGGGAAACCTCCACATCAGCAACCACGTTCAACAGTAATGCCAGATGTGAAGCCCTCATTAACACTGAGTGAGATCCTGGCCCTGAGGAATCAATGACCCCAAACAGATACATCCCCCGGAGACATGTTTATAATGCAAGCATGCTGCTAACCATGTTAAAAGCCTATACTTATCAAGACAGTATAGACAAAGTATAGACAGTATAGTATAGCAAGGCGGTAAGCTGCATCTTAAAGTATATTTGAATCAATTGCTAATATGAATTAATATAAGTCAGTTATGCTAAGGCACTGTCCTGAAAATCCTTGGTTGGATCTAGCAAATCAGAGTGGCCCTGAATTTCTACTTTAAGTAAATATATCGTGATCAATCCTGTAGAATAATTTTAGGGCAATCTCTCATTTTGCATCTAGAGTTATTTTTGGAGTTATTTTTTCGCTTTCATATTTATGAAACAGAAGAAAGTAATATTGAAGCAGATGGTCATGGCAGAACACTGATTTCAAATAGGAGAGTGTGAGTCAACCTGTATCAAAATGCAGACAGGATAGATTAGGAAAGAACAGTCACCCCCTTATCAGGAATTCAAAACTCACACGAAAGGGGAGCCTGTGAATCCTTGTGGATATTTCAGAAAAAGTGGGAACAAGTGAGGTTGCCACTGGGAGCCCGAGTGGGCAGCACTACCCAGAGGGGAGGAAACAACCAGTTTTTCTGGTGCTGGAAAGTGGCTGCAGCATTGCCCCGTCCCACTTCTGCTATTCCTCACAAGGAAGTGCACACATAAATCATGCCATTTTGTAAGAACAAGTATTACAGCACCTGACATGTTGAATGCAATAAATATTCTATGAAAGTTCACAAATCTGTATTTTTTTCCTTTCAGAAGTAATATATAAATGCAGATAAGGGCTGCAACTTGAGGAAGAGTCTAGAATGAATCAGCAAGAGTTCCTTACCTTCCAGAGGTGTTTCTGTATGTGTAGCAAGACAGAAAAATGCAGAATGAATGACTACAAAGTCACACTTGCTGTATTATTCCTTCTGTAAAAATCTTGTAATGAAGTCTGGATCTTGAGACATGCAAGATTTTTTTTTCTGCTCTTACACATTTGTTATACGTGCAGATTTCTGCATTCTACTGTATCGCTTTCAAAGATATTTGGCCAGGTCAGTTCAGATACTCTGGGAAAAATTCTTTAAAATGAAGCAGTTAAAAATTATTAGAAAGTAGACTTTAAAAAGCAATCCTCTGTGTTCGACTTTGTGCATGTATTCGTGGAGTTTAAAGCAGAAAGGACCATCAGGTACTGCTGTCTCATGACCTGCTGAACACCTGTTAACCCCATGTTTTGGGAATTACTAATATGTGACTTGCATTTAATTAGAGCCTATCTTACTGAAGATCATCGATTATTTGAAGGAAATGTGTGACTATAAGTACATGACCTCCAAAAGCAACTCATTCTAGCAGTTCATCTAATAACATCTACTGTTCATCTAAGGTTCATCTAGCATGCCTCATTTAAATCTGTCTGGCTTCAGTTTTCAGGCACTGGTTGTTGTTATGGCTTTTTCCACTAGGTTAAAAAATCTGCAATATGTATTTCTTCTTTTTATGCGCCAGCTATTTGTGCATGGTAGTCAAATCACCTCTTTTCAGCAAGCAGACCTCTCTCATTCAAAAACTTGGGGGTTTTTTGCATCCACTTGTGTGGCTTTTTTTTTGCACTTTCAATGTCCCTTTAAAATGTGTCTGTTTTAATGGAATGAATAGTTTCTGTATCATCCTCATCAATGAGAAATTCAGAGTTAAAATTGTTTCTCTCTCATTCTCGCCCTACATGTATGTAATTAGTGACAGCATAAGGGTTTGTTTAGTCAGAGCATAAGGATTTGTTTAGCTGTCCACTTTGACCCTAATTCTTCTTGAAAGTCACTGCTTTCCAAGATACAGTCCCTTATGCTGGGCATGTGGTTTGCATTCATTGTCCCTAGATGTATTTTGCATTTAGCTGTATCTCAATACACTTTGCTTCAACAAGCCCAGCCTGTCTTTGTTGAGATTCACCACACTGCCCATCTTTGGGTCATCTGTGTATTTTGTTCACCATCGATGATGTGAATATCCAGTACTGGTAGGAATGGTTGCAAATCCTTGTAAACTCTGCATAAAATCCCCTGCTTAAGTCCCAACAGAAAAGTTAATGCTACATTGAATCAATAAATCATGTATTAGATGGTTTTATTAGACAAATCTAAACAAATATCTGTCAATAGGAACAGTATGCCAAATGTCTGACTGAAGCTTGTTAGCTGAACCAACTACATTTTGAAGTTTTTCAGGGACTGAAATCAGGCTCTTGAAGTCATGGGACAATACAGAAAATTTCCAGAAGGCTGAAGAGGGCTCCTTTTTTGCTTTGAGCCTCTGCCTATGAGTATTGTCCTGCTCCTGGCTATGTGATTCCGACATTTCACGCTTAAAGCTGCTGTGAAATTAGTGGGTCACTGTAACTGAAAAGTTTCCCTGTGTAAATGATGAGAAAAAGCCATCTGCAAATGTTAGCTATCAGATGAGAGAAGGCGGGAGAGAAAAGGAAGAACTGAACATCCCTCACTAGGACACAGCATGGCTGACTCGCATGTTTGCTAACACTTACTGAGTTGAATCAGCGTCGGTAAATGTCTGTTTGAGTGGATTTAAACAATGAGCCTTGGTTAAATACAGCAAGCAAAAAGAAAAAGAGTAGGAAGCCCAATAAAGATCTGCAAACTGTTTCACTCACCCAAGTCCCCTCTCTTCCTGGCTACAGTGCCTGACTCCCTTTCAGTGAAAGCAAGGCCTGAAGGGCACAGTCTATGACCAAGTGCAGACCCATATGAGCACTGTGCTTGGGATCCTTTTCTGTGGAGCTTCATCTTGATTAGTTGTTCAACTCCTTCAGTCATGCTGGTGAGCAATTTTTGGAAGTCATTGCCTGCAAGCCATGTGAGACACAGGCAACCCACGTACTGCAGTGCGTTCCCTACAACAGTGTCTCTTGGGTAGCCCAGCATATGCTTGAGGTGCTTCTCAACAAGGATGAAGCTGCATGAGAATAAGGAGAGGGAGGGTCACTGGATTCCAACTGGCCACCACTGCTGGAAGACAGTAGTCTCTTCTCCCCGCTCCAAAACCTTTTCCTGCACAATCCCATCTGCTTACGTTCATTATTTGCATGTGCCAGCTATGATATTCTTCTGAACTGTCATGAGATACTGCAGCTCACTAATCCAGCACAAAACTAAACTTGCAAAAAGACAAAGTGGTCGCTTTTCTGCTGTACTCTTGGAAGTGGCTTGTAGCAGGATGTTGTGAGTGTCAGGGGCTGTGCAGAGCTGAAAGGAAAGAGCAGAGGCAGAGAAGGAGAGCAGCGGGGTAGGAAGGGCAGGAGCAGGACCTGCCTCAATGGCCACCAGGTATTAGAGGTACCCCACGCTCTCGGTCTTCACTCCTGAGTCCTCCTGAGACAGAATGAACAATGCAGCTCCTGCCCACCAGCCACCTCAGGGTCGTGGGCAGCTAAACACCTGCTTGAAAAAACCTCTTTCTGAGAGATTATTTAGAGTAGCTGGTTTCAAAATGTTTGTGTCTAAGATCTCCCTTAGCTATAGAAGAGCATATCTACCAGTGTCCTAATACAGAACAGAACGATTTTTCAAGCTCTGCCTTTCCTGAATCATTGTTATTAGGTTTTCCTGCCTGCCTTGAGTAATGTTGCAAGAGAAGTCCTAAGATTGCTCTTGTTCCTGCTACTTTTAATATTTTTCCAGCTTGCTAGCTTTCTAGCTTCTTGTATCATGTTTTCATATTCTTTTTTTTTTAAATTGCCTCTTTTTAAATATATTCTAATTCTCCCAATAAAATTAATACTCTCTTTTCTTTTTCTTGAAATAAATATTTCTCCTTTTTCTCATTTTCCTCAGATGTAAGACAATAGATACACATGTGCAAATAGATCTCAATATACCTTGGCTCTGGATATGCAGGAAACACAATGTGATCATTCATTCACACATTCTTCTGAAAATTTCAGTTCTACCCACATTTGAATGAAGATAAAATTGCTTCCTAGGCTAATCAAATAATAAAACCTTTTAAAGAGAGTATTTATTTAAAAGAAGTAGTATCACCTGCAATATAATCCACAATAGCTAAATCAGTCAATTTAGGGTTTTCACTACGTACTAAAAACCATGCTTGTAGTGTGCAAATAAGGTAAACCCAAATAGCTGTATACCAAGTCAGTCAGTATTACTCCCTTTAATTAGAAATTTCCCAAGTTTATTCTCCTCTGTATTAAAGTTCCAACCTTTCAACTTTCAATTCAAGAAGGAGATGAAGGGACATTCATTGTGAGATTAGACAGGGAATGATTTTATAAGCGGACATAAAATCCATGCCTCATAATTTGGAAGGTTTCATTGTGTGATTTACTAGGCTTTGGTTCGAGCTTTGTCTTGGTTTAGGCTTTTGCTTTAATTTGCAAAATTTCTTATTCTGACAATTACTAATACCATGTGGGTGGAGAACAAGACCTTGTTTCTCCAGTTCCCACAGAAAAACTACAGGGACTGAAATACATCCATGCAGGGAAAACAATGCCTTATCTCCTGGGGTTCTTTTAAACTGACACCCACTTAAAACTTCTTTAGGCTGCCAGAGAGCAAATAAATATTAAAACTTATGGTTTTTCCTTTTGTTGTCTGTAAATAAAGGAGCATCCGTAGATACTTGGGTTGAAACACTGACTGCTCATTCCATAGTAGCTCTTTTATAGCCCACTGTGGATGATAACGATGTAATTACAGTCCTTTTAAGGCTACATTGTCTACATGATAAATTAGCAATTACCTGATTAGAAAAATTTTGGAGACCAATATTAAGTATACAATAGACCACAAGTCTGGTCAGCCATGCAATTATGGAACCAGAACTCATGCTGTTCCTAATCAGAATTTATCTAAAAGCAGTGCTTTGTGCATGTGCAGAACATAAGTTTAAAACCTGGCTATCTCAGTTTCCTTTCATAATATTAAACAGTAGCAGATGTTAGTTTGAGTTGTAAATTGTTTTCTTCTTCTGTGCATTTATTATTAAGTTCATTCTAGTTTTACACTAGTGTAAATCTGTCTTACCAGTTGATGCCATTGTGAAATGCCACTTTTAACCCAAGTCATTTGGAGGGATGGAAATGTATCCAGACTTTGTAGATGATTTATTGCTGCGTGAGGTCGGAGTAATCTTCCCAGGAAATGGTTCTTGAACAGAGTATGCTAGAATGTTATTAACATGTTGATCCTTTTTCCATGCTATACGTTTCCATGTTATAAAATCTAAAGCTATAAAAAAATCAGTTTCACTGTAGCAAGAACGTTCCCTGTTAAAGAGAAATCATTAAAGTTGATAATGCTGAAACAGGGGAGGATGGCAGACATGATGAATAATGATTAAAGAGACACAAATGAGCTGCAAGTTTGATATGCTTGATTGAAAAACATCCAGCAGGTTGGACATACTTTGAGCACTTCTGCCCTGCCTTTCCCATGACAAGGAGCAATAGAGAGGTGAGGGGAGACTGGAGAACTGCAGAGAGCCTGGCTCAGTGCCTTAAACGCATGAACCTCCTCCATTGTATACAAAATGTTGAGGCTGAAGTAAGTTGAGGTGATTTCTGCAAAAGCATAGAGATTCCAAACCACTTAAACCAAAACTGGAGCCAACAAGTTTCACTCAACTTCCCTGAAAAACTAAACTCACAGGAGAAGTACAGAAAGAATCTGAATTACCTTTTGGGTCCATCATGACATTTACGGTGTCTATATTCTTCAGTCTCTCTTCAGTCAAGGATTTGCTGGACATGCAATCACCAGCACCACGTGACTATAACCCACAGTAAAGTTTTCAGGACAGGAAAGTTAGAATGGTGGAAGTTGGAAATAAAATCACACCCTCCTAGTGTGGAGAAACATTTTGGGAAAGCATTATAGGTATCATACAGGGGAAAATAATCAATTGGGCTGTAATAACAGGGGAAGTAAAGGAAAAAAAGTGACACAAAATTGGAACCAAGGTAAATGTGTTAAAGGAGACAGGAAAGCAAAGCCATACCCATAGAAAGTGGCAAGGGGTAACTCAAGTACTCAGCACTGGTGAGGCCACACCTTGAGCATTGTGTCCAGTTTTGGGCACCCCAATACAAGAGAGATACCGAGGTGCTGGAGCGAGTGCAGAGGAGGGCAACGAAGCTGGTGAAGGGCCTGGAGAATAAATCTTATGAAGAGCGATTGAGGGAGCTGGGACCGTTTTAGTTTGAGGAAGAGGAGGCTGAGGGGAGACCTCATCACTCTCTACAACTACTTGAAAGGACATTGTAGAGAGGTTGGTGCTGGTCTCTTCTCACAGCTAATTAGCGATAGAGCAAGAGGGAATGGCTCCAAGCTGCAACAGGGTAGGTTTAGACTGGACATTAGGAAAAAATTCTTCACAGAACGAGTGGTCAGACACTGGCATAGGCTGCCCAGGGAGGTGGTGGAGTCACCATCCCTGAATGTGTTTAAGAGTCGTTTAGATGTGGTGTTGGGGGATATGGTGTAGGGGAGAACTTTGTAGAGTGGGGTTGACGGTTGGACTCGATGATCCCAAGGGTCTTTTCCAACCTGAATGATTCTATGATTCTAAGTGTAGGATACTCTGTTTCAGGGTCTGGTATCTGTGGCATGAAACTTAAAGTAGTATAGGGCTTGTCCAGAGAGTCTGGCGGGGGAATAGCTGCACGACCTAGAGATTAGCACGTCCTGAAAGAGGGTGCATGGCCTTGGGGAACATCTCCGCCCTGGTAAAAACAAGGCAGCTGCACTTCTGTTCAGACTTTATACCTGTGGTCTCCCCCTGATGACGAAGCTGAGGATCTCTAATGCTGATGGTGCTGGAAGCAACAAGGAAATTATGTCTGGGCATGGGCAGCTGGGGCAGGAGTGCCTCAGCTCCTGCCCGAACAAGTCTCTGACATAGCTGTGGTGGAATAACACCAATTTTACTGTTGGAAAAGTTTCTGTGCAATCACACTCTACTAGAACAAATTAGAAGAGTAAGCAACATCTGTGGGAAGAGTAATCATCCAATGCTTACGAACCATATAGCTGCATCTGAGCTGATCTTACTGTGATCTTACTGAGTTGATCTTACTGAGACATTGTGCCACTGTTAACAGCCCACTTTTGTGAAGTCTCAGGTCACTGAGTATTACACACAAGTGACCACAGTATGCAAAAGCCAGTATACATAAACTCTTGGAAGGGAAGTTACTTTAATTCCAACTTCCTTTTCTGCACCTGAACCATAATAATAATAACAACTAAAATAATTGTATAATCCACCTGAGTTTTTAAAAAACCCTGTCACAGACATTTTAGTGATGCGTGTATGGGAAACTGTCATTTATACATATATTTTTGTAAAGCAAATTCATACCAGCTTCAATGTCAATGAAATTTATACAATCCTCTGTCTTGGGATTTGCCTGTGTCCTGGGAAGTGCCCCTAGAACTGTTCTGCAGTAAAACAGATTTTGGCCTGGATTTTAACTGTATTTGATGGCAATGTTTCCCATTTGTGATAGAAACAGGCTACTCTCCTATCATACACATTTGTGAGTTCATGAACTATCAGAGGAAGTTTTCATATTGTGAACATCTGTTTTTTCCCCATTCAGCTGCACAACTACAGCTGGGAAAGACATGAACTGAGCTGTTAGTCATTTCTGAAATAAAAATAGTTATAGTCTATGACTTTAGACTTTGGCTATGAGCCTGAGACCGTGATTTAAGGCTTTTTATTCCACTACATTGCATTACATTAACATATCTAATACCAGGATCCTTATTTAAGAAAGAATTTGAAAAGAATAGAAGAAAAAGTACGATCTTTTCTGTTAAATTAAAACGCCTTTTTAATGGGCTGTCTTCCAAAGGCATAGTTTTTGTAGTACTACACTTCAGTCGTTGACTAGCCAACACATCACAGACAGCACTCATGGATACAAACAGCTGAAAAACTGGCATGCTTCTTATTTTTTATCCTGGAAACACTGATTTCTGGAAATCATTTCATGTAATGATGTAGCAGTTCAGGTGTGGCCTGTGCTCTCTCCTGTAGATTTAACACTGAGCAATACAGTAATATATAAGAAAAAATATCTAGGAATTACTTATTATGAGTAATTTTATTTGAGAGCTAATTTCAACATGGTGAATATAAGAGGCTCATGCACTCTTATGAGGAAATAGTGATATCGGGCAGGTTTATCCAGTGGAGACACACATGGAGAGAGTGCTTTCCAATCCATCCACCTCTGCCGCACTACTGCTTCCCTGTCTGAGAGATCTGGGGATCTCCCAAGTGAAGAGTGTATGAGCCAGGAGTGAGATCAAGGAGAATGAAATTATTTTCCCCATGAAACCAGCAGAAAATTTTGAGCAAGGTTAACCCAGCCTAGAATTTGTTAACTTTCCTGTAAAAAATTTTAAATAGAGATGATTGCTAGAGTCTTGCTCAGGGCTAATCTGACCGTGGCAGCCTAACTCTGAGTGACCGTAAGGGTCTTCTGCACAGAATATCATAGGTCCCACTGCTTTTCAGGTGAAACCTCCCTCCTTTTGCTGAGAAAATCTTCCCACTCACCAAAATCATGTGAGGAGGCATGTCAAAGATACGGAAGAGCCCTCAGAACTCTCGCACTTCCTAGTTATCACCTGAACCCTTTACAAAGTAAAGAGAAGCAATTTGGCTAAATGACAAACATGAAGACATATGTGTGTTTCCATAACCCCTAACATGAAGACTCATCAATGAAAAGCACTAGGCTGGAAGACGGTGCCAGCTAAATCTTTTCTGGGAGCCCTACGGTGTTTCTAAATTAGGCAGAGAGTAAGCAAGAACTATCCAGGACACCAGAGCAAAAATGCAGTTTTTGCAAACTAACAAAGGGAGACCAATACTCATCTTGCTTGAAGGACAGCAACTGTCAACACTACAGGCTATCTCAGTAGCGTCTTGGAGTCAACATGGACCAGCATGCAAAGGTGTTAAAATCCAAAGGAACGAAAAATTGCGTTTCATTAGTTCGATTTTCAAAGCCATTGACATAGCTGATCCTTAGACTACAAGGAAAACCAAAATTACATTTTCAGAAATGTAGCTGCCTTCGACTTAGCAGTATTCAAGTTTCCAAAAATTATTAATAAAAACTATTCAAGTTTCTTCAGAGTTAATAGTTTTCCAAGGCTATGTTCTATGCTCCATTTCCCTTTTAATAATCCTTTAACTAAATCTAGGCAATAAGCCAACCCATTTTAGGTGATTGCAGGTGACTTAGGTGTTGCTTTGTTCAATATACTGCTCACCCACTGCTAACTCTAACGGCATGAGTATTTTTACAAAGTTTTACAATGATCAGTGTGCTCTCCTCAGCTTATGAGGTGCCATGACAGCAAGCGCTGGCAATATTCCAGTAAACATAATATGACAAAAAGATATCATATACTCATATGCCAACAATCCCAGTCAGTCTCGGTGTTTGGACAAGATCAGATAATGAAGAAAAAAATGGCTGCTTGAAAATGAACTGCAGAAAGAGAGATGACGCTGATCTGTGAAGGAAATACTTGAAGATATGGTGCAGTCCTCTTCTTTTAATGGTACATGTGTATGACTAAGTGGTTAAATCCATCATTGCAAAAGTCATTCAAGTAAAACTTTCTGCTGTCTCTGACTGGTAGGGGAATGTCTCCCACCCTGACAGATGGTGGCCTCCTCTTGGATATATGTCTTCTCTAGCTGCATGGAAAATAGCAATACAGCTGGCCATGAAACTGAGTTTTTAGGAAACATTGATGAAGAGCAGAGGAGTGTGTTCCCCTAACCACTCATCTCCCAGTGAGCCAGTCCCCCTCTCTCCACCTTCTCTTCCTCTCTGTAAAACTAAGGAAAGGGTTCGATGTTGACAGCAGAAATCTCTACCACAGGGCAAAAGTTCACCTATGCAGAAGACAGAGCTGCTCTGGAGTAATCCCAGATTACAGAAAAAATCAGGCACCAAACAGAACAGCCACTGCAGACATCCCTGCCCTTCTCCCCAGTGAAAAGTGCAGCTCTGAGACCTGTCTCCTCGCATACAGATACAATAGGACAGGCCTGTTTTATTTAAAAAGAAAAAAGAAAACAAAAACTCCCAAGTACTCATTTTTTCCATTAGGGAAAGAATGAAAAAAAATGAACAGCTTGTGATAGATATTAGTCATGTTACTTAGTACACTAGTTACTCTGACCTTTCTATACACTGTGGTGGCAGGCATGGCTGTTAAAACTTGTATAATCTGTCTTGAAAATTCACCTCAAAAAAAAGAAAGTGGGGATCAGGCGTTTTTTCTTTAAGGTTTTCCCATAAGTGAGTTAAGCACTGTTTCAATTTACAAAACGTGCAAATAAAACAGAGACAGTATGAGAAGTCATCACAAGAATGAAACGAGAACTTGGACCAAGATGAGAGCGTGCAATCATTTCTACCCACTGGCAAGGATCAGCTGTCTTCCCTCCTCCTAATCTTCCTCCTTCTGCTCTTCCTACCCCACTTCCTACTCTCCTACTGTTCTCTTGTTGTGAATTCTTCCATATGCTTCTTGTTTTTACAATTCCTCCCTCTCCTGGAGACTGGAGTTAACTTAGATCATCATCTTCAAATATCTTCTCTTGAAATACACTTTTTCTGAGATACTTTCAAATGGGAAATCGTGAGAAGTTGTAGCAGCGTAAGAGGGCAGAATGTATGTAACAATACATAATTTTCATGAGTTATCGATTACTGTAGATAAGAAACGAAGAACTAATTGAGTCCTACTCCAATATGGAATTGTATTTTGCTGATTATTTAGTTGCCCCCGTCTGCTTACAGGAAGAGAATAGTACACCTATTAACTTCCTATGTTGAAGAAATTAATAGTCATTTATTCATACATTTCCGGACCAACACATGCCCCCATTTGGAGGTTCTTGATTATTGGTACCTCTGCCCAGATTTGTGAAACAAATGCAATCTATCTAATTCAGAGGAGATTTTATTTCTTCCTGTTTCATCAAGAACAAGCCGTTTCTGTCCTGCTTGCTCTGGCAAACAAGAACAAGCACCCCCAACTTATGTCTTTAGCTGAGATATGAAGCCAATACAGAAGATAGTGGAACTCCTGGTGTCCTCTTCACAGGAAGAAAGATTCATTAGCAAAATTCACTTTTTGGAAAGATGAGGATGTATGTCAGCACTGCTATGTTACTGTACAGTGTTGCCAGCTAAAAGAAGGGAGAAGCTGGGTGGTGTTGATGCACTACAGGAAACAGTGGTGAAAGAAAAGCGTGATGGACAGAAAGTTAGGTGCTACTGCGGCTGTGATTAGTGAGAAGAAAATATGCAAACCCATGTATTGGTATTTCCTCTGATACGTCTTCCTCTACGGCTCCCAAGACTGGAGCATCTGCGCAAACTCTCCCGTTTTTACTACCAAGATTACAACAGTTGCTGTGAGAATTGCTTTTTTTTCCTGCAGTACAAATAAATAATCTTTATTCAGCCCAGTTATTTCTAACGAGTATTACACAAGGTTTGAATGCCCACACAGATTAAACAGATAACATTTCTCTGAATATTTATCATCAGCAGAGTGCACAATGGTGTAATGAATGTGGTGAGCCTCATTTTGAACAGCAACCCTAGTGTTGCAATTTGAAGCATGACAAAAAACTCAAACAAACATTTCCTGAGGTTTTGAGAAAGTCCAGCTGTCTTCTATAAAGTTAAATGTCTCTTTTTCTTCAGCCTTTACCACAGTCTTGATGAAGACTGAGACCCTGGAATTGCAGAGGTACCACTAGCTACTGCAAGTACCCTAACTCTTCTGCACAGCACAGTTTGGACAGGGCTTATCACATACGTAACCTGAAGGGAAATAAGCAGAACTCAAATATGAAAATGGCTTAACTTTCCTTGTTGATGTCATCTCTTCTATGTACTAAATGTGGCTGTACCTCCTTTGGCCTCAGCGGGTCAGCTCCTGAAATCCTGTTAAGAAGAATATAACAGCAGCCTTTAGTGTTTTTTTTGTTTTGTTTTGTTTTTTTAACAAAATAGATATCTTGAAAGCAAATTGAACCATGTCTTCTTTTCCAAAGTGTTTAAATTTCTCAGAATCTGTGACACGCTAACAGAAATTGTAACTGGCAGGCTAAAGAAGCCCAGATAACCATCTGCAGCCTAATCACACAACAGACCCAAGGGCAGCTTCAGGGCCACCAACAGAACTGCCTCGGGAATCTGTGGAGAAACCAGATGCTTCTATATACAGGAGAAGTCTTTGCCATTTATGCCCCTGAGGCTTCTCTGTGCTTGGAGAGGAATCTGCACCAGGGCCAGTACACCGCAGCATCCCTCTTTCCAAAACCACATGTTACTAAAAGACATATCAAGTTCAAGAGTAGAAAATAAATGAATAAACAGATCAATCACTGAAAAATGAAATTATTGGTTTTGAAGTTACTGCTCTCATTTTCTCAATGACTAGCTAAATAAAAAGGCAATGGAGATGACAGGCTCCTCTCAAACTACAAAGCACCATATGAAGCAGGCAAAGGTTCCAGGAAACATTTGGACATGCTCTGATTCCTTCTAAAGGAGCACAGATTGATGACAAGTTCACTCCTTGGTTAGTGGAGAATTCTATCACCGTTTGGTTTCAGTGTATGAATTATGTCCGTTTAATCATTAGGTTTTGTGCTGATTTCTTTATGGCTGTGGATGTCTTATTGCATGAGGATGATTCTTTCATTCTTGAAAAGAGCTCTGGTGAAAGTAAGAGCTTGCTCCAGATTTCAGTGTTGAAAAACACCTATGCTCTATAGTTGTCTAATGTTAATTCTAATCTTTGAGTTTGCTTTGATTTGGGGTGTTCAAAATTCAAATTCTTCTTTTTACACCGTGTGCCGGCCACTAGAGTTCTACAGCTGCCTAATGGGAAGCTATCATCACAGCAGTCATCCATCTCCATTTGTTTAAATGCCACCTTTTCCCCAGTATCCTCTGCTAACTCATTCTCTCATATGACTATCAAGAGGTCTCAGATTATGATGATGGCGCATATCCTAAAATTGTTTGACCTCCATCCTGTCCTTCTGATTCCCATTGGACAAACTGCCAAAGCTGGGTCTGGAAGATTTTTACTTTTTAATCTCAACAGCTGTGACACTGTCCATCAAAAAAATAAAAAAACCCCTTTTCCTAAAATAGAGTCCCAGGAATAGCTCAGAGCTGTTACCAAATTAGAAAATTTGATATCAGCCCAGAACCTCTTTTAGAAAAAAGAGAATGTCTTCTTCATTTTATGAACTGCAACTGCACATCTTTTACGTTTACAATTTTTTCATGAACATTTTTGCAAGTTTGTTCAAAATAATTTACCGCTTCATAATAGATCTCTAGATCATGCACAGTGAATTAGTTGTTTCATTTAAAATTTGACAGGCATTGATTTCTTTTAAAACCTTGTTAAGATCATCTTCCTCATGACTGAAGATTGTAGCGTTGGTGTTCATGTTTCATCATTCAAAACATAGTTTTCTACAAAAATGTTCTACAATTATTTAAGCTAATAAATTTCCTGCTAAAATCCCAAAGGTTAATATGCTTTCAAAAGCACAAATTTAATAAAATTTCATTTATGAGCTTTGAAATATTTCCTTGAATAATGTAGAAAAGACTCCAATCCACAAAGAAGTTGGTACGCTAAATTAAATGGAAATGCTTTGGGAGTAAAGGAATACATTTGAATTGTTAGATAAAAGTGCCCTCGAAGCATTTCACAATACAGAAATGTATAAACGTCCCATCTAACATTTGGCTGTGTTGTATCTGATATCCTGGATTGCTACAGGATCAGAGGCTGAGGAATTATCTCAGGACATATGGAAATTAAAGTGTCTTCAGATCCATATGGGAAACATCTCTGAGAGCAGAGCAGAGATTTACAGGCTGATGTTACTTCCTGTGTAAAAAGAAAATCCTTTCTACAGGAATTGTCCTTGTCCTGGGTATTTCCAAAACTTTGTTTCCAAAGTTTTAGATTTAGTTGGGTAAGTTTTCCTGTGCCTACTGGTCGTTCATCAGGCTTTCGTACTGACTATAGCATTTTTATTGACTAGTTTTCTTTCTTCAGTGGAATTAGTTGGGTTGGTTTGAATTTATTATGAAAATTATCTTCAAAGTATATGATTTTTTCTTCCTTCCCCTGCAGTATCTTTGAAACATTTAATCATGTAGAATAAAAGTGTTTACCCAGCTCAAATCAACAGCAGACTAGAGGCAGGAGAATATGGAAATGACTGACGAAGGTTCCCTGTGCCTCTCGTTAAAGGTTATCCTAACCACATTAGGGCTTATTTTGTGAGCACATACATATGTGTGTACGCAAACCTGCCACCACCGAGAAATTCAAAAGTGGCTGTTTCATAGCCTCACTGTGCCCATACAGATGAGTACCGATAAGCGTGGCACCACAAACCAGCAGAGTGGTGCGCAAGCAGATCTGCTCTCCGAGCTCTCAAGAGAAGAGCATCACATCTCTTCCCTGCATCTCAAGTACCCACAGTGGAGCTGATAACATCTGAGGGACGGGACCCAGAGTCCATTAACCTCAGGACAATGTCCTTTGTTCAGGAACAGGCAAACACACATGGCACAGTGTTTGCTTACGCCAATACATGTATATATGCACGTGAACTCTTTTTTTCCCCAAATGCACAAAGACCGACCAGATCAAGTGATTTATGCTTCCAAGAAAAATATCAAAAACGGTTTGAGAGAAGTCGTTATGGTAACTAGCTATCTTGTGTTCTATATCACTGTGGTTTAATATTTCTATAGTAGTTGATAAAAAAACTGTGTTAAAACCGAATTTACCTGAAAATCAGCCACCCAGGCAGCTCCCAGGAAAATAGAGCTTTAAAAAAATCATTCAAACAAATAACAAGATCCTCTATATGGAGTAAAAGAGAGAAGAAAAGACTTCAAAAAAACTTTCAAAATCCCCAAACTATTTGACATGAAGTAATTTACAATCCTCAGCTCTCAACTTGGAATCACAACTCAGCATCTCAGTCCCAGTGAAAATCTTACCATTTCTCTCCAGTTTAAGTGACTGACTTATTGCTGAAGCATAAACTGTAAAAAAAAAAAAAAAGAAAAAAGATCTGGGATACAATGCTGAAGTACCACTTACTGCAATAAAAAAAATCCCCCTGACATTTACACAGTTGAGCAAACGTCATTCATTGTGTAGCAATTAATATGTTTGCCTTTTTCTGACTTTAAAACAAAGCAAATAACAAAACCATCACATAAAAAAAATACTTTCTGTATGATTCAGGCGTAGTATCCATCTCAGGAATGAAACTGTCTTGGTGACTGTCCCGGCAGCACTGTCTGCGTGCAGCGGCAGCAGGAAGCTGTAGGATGGCATTGCTCAGGCAACGTTAGCAGACAAACCTTCAGTCTGGAAAAAAGCAACAGTCTTTGTTATTTCACCCATACATATTTAAGTTGAAAGTGTGGCAATTGTCGGTTTGCATGGAAGGGGACTACTGAGATTACCAGAGAGGATGGGAGGAGGCAGAGATCTGCAGCATCTCACTGCGTTCTGCTTCGGCACAGCTGTCTGACTAAGAACAGAAATTCTCAGCTCCACTAACTGATAAATTCAACTTTGTGTCTCAGTACGCAGACAGGGAAAGGAAAGTGGAGTAAATCATTCGGCTACCGGTCATGCTGTTAGTTGTGCTATCTGCCTTTAAAGCTGAAGAAAAAGCTCCTCCCTCCCTCCAAAATGTTGGTGTGTTCAGTAAGAAACAAATATAGCAAATTCATCCTTTACAGTATTTCTTTTATATAGACAGCACTTGTAAACTCAGTAACCAGTTTCAAATGCTGACAAAGGTTTATTTTGTCTCACTTTTTGTATTAAAGAGAATAACACTGCAGTGCGCCTATCTGTCACTTCTCACCTCTGGCTTTCAGCTTTAAGCAATGCTTGGTACCTGAGGGAAAAAATGCTTAGATGTTTTTCCATCTTAACACACTCCTGTTGCTTTTGCTACACGTCAGGAAGCGAGGCATAGTGCTGAGTCTACAGCTTTATTGCTCGGGGGGCAGCATAGACCCGAGAGCAACTCAACTGTGCCTGCCCCATGCCTCCCTCTCTCCCCGCATCCCAGGAACCCCTGGGACCCCTCCGACAGCTCCCACCGAGCCACAGACATGCCCAAATGCATTGCTGCATCCAGCAACTTGTCTGCCGGGTGCTGCCGGTAGCACTGCCTGCTTGGCCTTACTGCAGTCACAGCTGTCTGCAGAGGGCAGCTTAAAATCAGCATGGACGTGGCCTGTCTGACTGCTGTGTCAGGAGCACAAAGGAGGAAAACTCATCTGATGCAACCTCAGTCTAACGCAATGCATACAGCTGCGTGGCAGCCAGGTAAATCCCAGCGACAGGGCTTGCTGGGCTGTACAAATGTCATTACTGTAAAAACGCAGCAGTCACACAGGACGTCCTACAGCCTGCCGTTGCTCATGGCTACCCTCAGCTACTCTATTTCCTTAGCCAGAGTGGGGGCATATATGAGGAAAGACTCGACCACCTGTGGACATTTACAAGTCCATCGAGAAGAAGAAAAATTAAATGTCTCTGCTTTGCTTTATTTCTTGTGACATGTGCATCGCGTTACATCTGGATGTGTCAAAATGTATTATGTCACGTGATGCTCTGTAACCTGGTGGCACTGAAAGTGTGCGTCAGGCTGCAGAAGTAGCTTACTCAAGACAGACTTAAAATCAACAAAAGAGAAAAATTAATAAACTGTAAAAAAGGCAGGGGACACAGAAGAATTTGCTCTCTTGTCTATGAAAGCACGTCAGCTGGGACATCTCTGCTCACAGAAACGCGTCCTTAGCAAAACCACCAAGTTTCCTCACATCTACAAAGCGTTGAGCTGAAGTTTAGTAAGCAAGGGAAGAAAAAGAAAAACAATGAAACAGAAGTCATTCTTTGTTAATTCAAAAGATCTGGAAAATTTGAGGCTTTCTACTGCAAACTGTTCATTTGGCTGCATCGCACATGTATGAAACCATGTTTCTGCAGAGGGAGTTTTTCTTTTGTACTTCACTTCTGCTACAGTAGTGTTAAGTTGATACAATAAAATATACAGTGTTAAAATGCTAACTTTTAATTTAATTTACATTACACTATTTGGATTTTAAAACTTTAACTTTAAGCATAGTCTGGCATTTGTTTTCCATTCAGCATTTTGAAGAGCAAAAGAAGTGTGAATCTTAAAAATATCTGAAGGATCCCAGTTAACCAGTGAAGCTCATATCTCACTGAAATAACTGGATATGGCAGTACCGAGAACTGTTGCAAAAGGCTGAACTAAATGACAGAAGAAAAAAGTCATGTATTGTGGCTGGGTTATATTTGTGACTGTAAATGGTAAAAAACCACATTTCTTTTAAAAGAAAGCCTAGTGTATCTTGAATATCATGTATATGCTAGAAATGGGAAGGAACTCTTAAAATATACAAAGTGGATTTATTTCTTTTTCTCCACTCACAGCTTTATTTTGTTAAGCTTCAAGCGGCAGCTTTTGCTCGTGAAGTCTCTCCTGTGTGGTTACACTGGAAGCTTAACAGGGTCCTGCGCACAATTAGCTCAGCCGCAGCCCCATGGGCTTCCCACTCTCAGCAGGGAAAAAGGACACCCCGGTGCCACAGAAAGGACTTTATAGCCCTGTAATAAAATTTGTGCAGCAGTAATGGTGTTACAAGCAGCCGTGATAGTCTGCCAATTCAGGAGAAGCCGGGTTTGTTTGCAGGCAGAGAGAGTATCTTTTGTTAGACCAACCAAAAATAACAAGTGAAAACAGACCTGTGTTCAAGCACATGAGCGTGAGGTTATACTGAACCAAAAGAAGGGTTCATGTGCCAGCAATTTTGTCCATTTCCATACAGTTTTTGCAATTCTTTCAGGTGTTTTAATGAGATGTAAAACTTCCCAATAAAAATCAAGGTAAGTGCATAAAGTGCAGTGATTTGAAAAACATAAAAAAATCGGTTCGTTAACTTTTCCTTTTTAGTCAGGCTCCCTTCAGCTCCATCAGCAGGCACATTACAGAAAGGCTCTGGTTTTTCAAGGTGCGGGTGAAACAGCCCTTCTTAACTCTGTAGCAAAAGAAACTCTTGCTGTTCTTGCTGTGGAAATGGAAGAGAAGATTTTCCTTTCAGTCAACAACAAATGTTCCCTTTCACTTGCAGCTAAACATCAAGAGTTTTACCCTGAAAGGTGGGTTTTTTCTGTCTCCATGCAAGTGGAAATAGCATGTATGTATAGCGTGTAACTGACTGTGTTGTGTTGGACTGTTTGTTTCTACATTAGTGCAGATCAGAATATATGGGTTCTTATTGAATTCTAACCAGTATTGATTTAGTTGTGATAATGTGAAGGTATAGAAACAAAGCCGCACAAACTCATAAATTTCTTTCAGCCTATTTCCATAGGCTTTCCAGTCTTTAACGATAATACAGAAGAAAATGTGGTTCTGCTTCTCTTTTTCTGCCTTTAGCAGCAAGAAGTTGCAATACGGTACTGATAGTTTTATGTGTGCTTGTGATAAACAGCTAGCGATAAGTTGTGGTCAAGGAAGTGGTTTTCTGTTCCATATAACAGCAGGTACTAGTGGTGCTGCTTGAACCAGGCACAGAATTTCTATAATACTAAGACTGAGAAGTCAAAGTAAGTTCAGAGACAAGGAATGAGAGTTATACCTTTTACACTGCGAGGTGTTTAGTTGGCTCTAGCCGAGTGAAGCAAGGACATGAATGTTATTTGCTCGTAGCAATTCCCACCATAAACTGTTTCATTCCCAGGATTTAGCCATCCTTAGTTTGCTCATGCCTTCCTCCATCCTCAGCATTACCCAGTTCCCAGTCTGTGCAAATGCAGAACTTCACGCTACCCGAAAAAATTCACACATGTATTTCCCACCATTTAGCCCCAGCTCAACAATATATACATATTATCATTCAAAAGGATTCAGCCCCGATATTTTACTACTTCAATACTATCCCAGTTTGGCTATGTTGTGCTTATTTGCACCTCTAACAGGCCACAGTAAAACCGTAATTTGCACCTTTCAAGGGAGGAAATTCAGAGGCAAAACGAGAAAGGTGTTACTGTTCAAAAGCTGTCAAAACAGAAACTTAATCAGGGAAATCCATATAAAAGGGAATGTGGGACAGTATGTGATGACAGCCTCTTGTTACAGTGCCTGTGCACAGCATGGGGCTTCTGGATCACACTTCTTCTGACGCAGCTGAGACACACGCTCTGCTTTCCAGGTGTCTGAGCTAGGTAGAGCAATCTCTTCATCATCCCGCTTCCTCTGTAATGTGATCAAATCCATCATTCCTTTTGTTATCTCCTTTTGTGTTTGCTTTGCCCCTGCAAAACTTTGCTAACTGCAAAGCAGGCAAGTGCCTTAAAAACATACAAGCCTGCTGCAAGTTAAGTCATACTTATCAGATGTGCTGGTAGTGAATCATGCTGACAGATTGGCTCTGTTTACCTCAAACAAACTGTCAGAAATGTTCAGTACCCGAACCAAAGCATGGAAAAGGCTTTCAAATACACACGCAGATCAGATCATAGCCTAACGCATCATATTTTGCATATTTCATAAAGGTATCACATGTACGCTTGCATGTAACAATCTGAACATGCTGTTTACAAAGATATTTGGTATCTCTACAAGAGAAAGCAATTAAGACTCATGTAGCTAATGGGTCAGGAGTGGATTTTCTCTCGCTCATTCTGCCCAGTGAGGCTGGTTGGGGGCTGCAGGAGCTGCCAAGCCGCAAATGCTGCTGTAGTTGCTCCAGTGCTCTGTCCCTCCCTCCGCTTCATCAAGGCTCCCAATGGTTTTGTGCCCCTCTGTGCTGTGCTGGTTCTCCAGACGGACGGTGTGTGGGACCACGTGGCGACTGGGAGTACAGGAGTACAGACAGCACAGTCTGCTCCAATGGCCAGAGCACTCCTTTGCCACCAGCATTATGTGGTCGTGTTTGCTTTACATTGCCTGGGAATTTCCCTCTCCACAGGGGGCTGTATATAACAACCTTGCTTTTCTTTCTCTCTTCCAGCTTCCCAATTTTGGTTCCAAGATCAGTTTCCTTAGCAATTTGAGAAACATTTTTAAACTGAGTTTCTTAAAAAGACACATTCCCTCAATGTTTCCAAAGTCATAGCCACTCACGCATACGGCTATGATTTCTGATAGCAGCCCTGACCTACGTGCCACAGAGACCCCTCTGCATGTGGCTGTAGGTTGGGAACACAAGGTGACGTTCTTAAAAGAAAAATTAGACTGGGGTGATTCCATTTCCAATGCGCTTAAAGGAAAACACTTTTTTTGTTTTAAAGAGCTTTTAAAATAGTCTACTTCCCTGCACAAGATTCAGAATTAAGAATAAAATGATACAAACCCTGGTTGAAATTTAAAATTGCAAAGTTCAATGCTGTAAAATCTGGAATAGTTCATATTAACTATATGAACTATATAACTAAATAGTTGTATTACTAAATAGTTCACTAAATAGTTCATATTAAACAACTTACCCACAGCCTTGCTCAATGTTTAAATGGAAACCAAGTGGGACAATCTGAGACTAGAGCAGAGGGAGCAGCAGAAGGTTGTTTTGTTTTTCACTTCTCCTTGTTTCATCTTTTTGGTTTTTTTTTCTACCTGTGAAAGTGTCAGAAAACCTCCCCCCATGGCCATGAGGCATCAGTTCTAACTTCCCTGAGCAGGGACCAACCCAAGATGCTCCAGATCTGCACCTAACCCAAAGGGGCTGGCAAGCATTTAAAATACGAGCAAGGTTTCTCATTAAAAATAACTACAAAGCAGGAGTTCAGAACCGGGAATGTCCTGGAGAGAGAGGGACAACTAGTTACAGCTTATTTATGTGTTCAGGAATTCAATTAGGATTGACCTGGGCACCCACCAACATTGTTGTAACAGGGTGACTTAGGAGAGAAGGGCTTTCCAGGGCTATAAAAACTGGTTTTGAGCTGCAGGGCCTGTCCAGCCGCTAGGTCTGCACGTTCCCCAGGAAACAACAGCTTTTTTGCATCCAGTACCACCAAACATGGCAAATAAGGCACTCTGAAGGGTGCTGTGGCTAGACTCACAGCGGGTGGATGTGATACTGATGCCTATTTTGTGTTTATGATCCAGGACAGGATTACAAACTGGCATCTGGCCACACTAGACAATAATTAAGTAAAAATTAATTCCCTCAATCTAATTAACTGCTAGTGAAAAACGGCTTTGTTTATATAGGGAAAAAAGGGGAGACAGTAAGTTCTCGACTTTGTAGGGAACCTGGTAACAGTTCTTTCCTGCCAGGTGAACAGAGCTCCTGACTTCTTAGACAATGTGCAGTTTTACAGCCATCATCGTGTTTATGAAAGGGACTGAGGAGACCACGGTGCTGTTACTTTTTGCCCTTGACTTTTATTGTGTTAATTTTGCGTCTTTTTTGATCTCCAGCCATCACCACCTTAAGCCGATACTTGCAAAGAGTGAGAGAGGAAATGGCGAGTTGTTCTAGCCAAAACACCTGTAGTACCCTTGGCTGCTGGCAACTTCGTTTCTCTGCTTCTTTGATTATCTGTTACTTAGGGGGAGACTAGCCTTTGTAGAGGACAAGAAGAGGAGGGTCTAGAGAGATTCTTGTGAGTCTTTCAGATCCTTTTACAACTGTTGTTTCAAAAGGATCTGTGACCTGCAGAAATCCATCAGAAAGACAGAAACACAGGCAGACGCAAAACCTGCCTGAAAGATTTCTTTACATAGACATTTCTTTCTCTCTGTTTTCAAGGCATTTAGCAACAGCATTTTATTCTTGTAAATATGGCAGATAGAAATTTTTCTATTTTTATGCAGCTTTTCACCTTCATAAATCTGGAAATGGTGTGCCGCTTGCCAACTCCAAATGGAAATTCAACCTTCTGTTCCCTCTTGAACAGTATTATCTGTATCTACAGTACAGGCGACAGGAATGGGGGAAAGCAAGCTAATTAAGACATTCTTCTCACTCTATGATACTAAAGCAAACTGCAGATACATTAAAAATACTCCCTTCACAGTACTTTGCATGTTATATAAAGTCCTGGGAATGAATCGTCCTCAGATGGATGATATTTTTAAATGACAAGCTAAAATGAAGAAAGTTTCTGATGGCATTCACATAGTTCTGTGAAGCAGACCCTGCTGAGGCTTGGGCTTTGGGCTCAGCGTTGAAGTTACTGAATCTGTCAATCACCAAAGGGCCGTGGGCTCTTTCTTGTCTCCTTGGGTTTGTTGACAGCAGCTTCTCAAGTCCGCAGCGCCCTGATGCACCACCTACACAAGCAGATGTACACAAAACATTTAAGTACTAAGATAATTTGAACTGTGTTTTGGAAATAAACACAGCTCTTTCTTACTGGATGAGAAAAAAATTGTTGAGGAATACTTTTAATGTCGTTACAAGTGTATTTATTCAATTGTTCCTTCCTGGTTTTCCTTTTTCTTACTGAAGCCATTTTTATTTAGTTCCCCGAAAAAACTACTTAAAACTCCGCCTTTGGGACACCAGAATGGGCCATCTTTTACATCACCAGAGAAGACACAAGCAAAAGAAACAGCTTCACAACCAAAGGGTCTAGTGTGGGATAGATATGCTAACATCTGCCCCCCTACCTCTCTCTCTTTATGATATCTATTATCTATCAGTTTCAGTGGAATCTTTCAAATATTTATGATGCTGTGGGGTGTCACAAGCTGCTTATAGAAACGAAAGGCCCTGTGAGTCATCAGTCTCTTTTTCCAATAATAGCCCCGGGTAAGCTCAGGGGCTGACCCCTGCTTTATTGGGTTTTCTGTCATATAAGACACAGGAGATGAAAAGATTCTGATTTGGTTAGATATGTTACCTAGTTCACTGGAATTGCTTGTGTTTCAGACACAAACAAACTTTTCTGCAACTAGCTGAAGATGTCACATGGCAAATTTCTGTTCATTTACTCATCCTAGAACTGTCATTTTTTATGTGTTCTGTAAACCCCTAATTCTCCCTCCCTCCCTCATTTCCCCACCACCACCTTTATAAAGTAGCATTCTGCTTTCCTGTGTTGCTATGACAACATTTACACTTGCCTTTTGAAGGCAAAATATGTGGCTTCCTTCCATATTTTTGTCAGCCTGCTCTTGTGTTAGAGGGACACACAGGGGAACGAAGGCAAAAGCAGATAAAGGTTTAAGCAGCAGGCTGCAACTTTATTTCCCAACATAAAGGGTGTTTAAGTGGGTCTTGCATGGATTTACCTATGATATAATTCCTCAGTATACCCCGAAAACCGATTCATTCAGTTTAGTCCTTGTGAATCGTCTTTCTCAGTGCAAGAGAAAATTAAAGGAGAAACAGCGAAAACTTCAGAGCTGCCTCTCTCTCCTGCCTCCTCTCATGCAGGCAGAGAGACCACCAGGAAAATTCACAACAGACTTTACTTCTAGGACTTGTCAACTAAGTCCAGCGAGGGAGAGCAGCTTAAAGGAACTGAAGGTTAAGCAAGGAGGCAAGTTACTTTTTAAATTAATCAGGAGGCAGAAACAAAGAGAAAAAGCCCTTTCCTTCACCCCCCAGTTGCTCAGAGGAAGGCCTTTGAGAACATAGCGTATTGCACTGCAAAATATAGGAACTAATGCTTGCCCCTGATAAGAGGGACGGTTGGTTATATGGGCAGAGAGGGGTGCTGGGCTCCAGCTCCCAACAGGATCCTCGGTGCCACTATCTTGCCAGTGACTTTCCATATTATGAACAGCCCAACTGACCTCTGCCTCTTCGCAGGTCTAGAAGCTGCCTGGCAGCTAATCTACAGCAGAGGTAAAGGAAAATTCTCCTCCAAAGACAAAACCTCTGCAAGAAGTTTTGAAGAAATTGGGTCTTCATTAGAAATGCCAGGAACTGAAAAACACCTCCGTTCACCAAGCGCCTGGCTCTCCTATTTAAGTCACAGGACCTGAGTTGGATAAGTCTGGCAGGCTGCAGCACTCTCTGTTTGGAACATAAAAATAGATGGAGACATCACATTCCCTCAAAGCAACAGAGACGGGCTGGCTTAGCTGATGCTTATTTCAGATCTCTTTAAAATCCTACAGGAGAAGATATGCAGCAGATATATCTCTATATTTCTGGCACTGTCAGCAATCTGAACTGCCTCTCCTTACTCAGGCTGTGGGACCGTTATCCTTTTTTTAACAGAGTACACCTCTGCAACACTCCAGCTAAAGGAAAAACTTGTGCTCGCTGAGCGTGGGAAAATACTGAACTCTGAACACTGCTGACAAGATGTTAAACCATGTCAACAGACTATGGAACAAATACATTTGCAAACAAAATGTGTTGCATTTAAATAGATTGTTAATATGTTCTTCAGCGTATAAAGGTATCACCTGAATAGAAAACTCACTGCAGTCAGAACTAAATCCTATAAGAAGCATGAAACGCCAGTATTAATCTATCTTCTATGAGCATGCCATGAACTCAGGGGGAACCACAAGGGCATCTCTTGCTCCAGCACCGAACCCTGTATTTTCCAGTGATTCCCTGTCACTCACACTTTGAGAGATAGATAGCCCTCAACAAAATGCAATCTACACAGACTTTAGAAGGCAGATAAATATGCTGAAAATTATCAGTGTAGAACAAACATGATTTAGCATGCTCAGAGGCCAAATCAAGTCTGCGCAACGCTGGCGACAGTTCCACTTTTGACAGAGAGGCTGGGTACCGGTGATACCTCTTCGGCACCCATCTCCAACTGTGGAAAGGCAACTTAGCAAAACAAGGAACAGCAGGTTCCTACAGCTGTCTTGGAGGGAACCTGATCATCTCCAGCCCCAAACCCTGAAGTCTATATCACAGCTCCACTTCTCAGTTCCATTTTGATTGCCCTGTGCTATTCCATCAGTAACAGCTGCTACTCTCTGGATCTGCTTTGTGGTATCCAAACTGTAACCACCGTCAGCTTCTTAATGTTCGTTTGTTTTTCTTTTTATTTAAAGATGTACCTTAGAACTAAATCAGTAATTAACCCTCCACCATGAAGGACAATGATCTGAAGAACTTGGCTTTGCTATAAATTTACAGGGTTTAAATCAATTTTCCTGATCATGCTACTGGAAACCAGGGAGTTACAAAGACATTATTGAAAGAGGTGAGTTTTGGCACATATTGTTGGCATATACTGCATAAATGATGGGAAGAGTTGTTCCTGTGTTAACACTAGAACTCAAGGGAAAAGGCAGATGGAGCAGAAGCCTCACAGTTTCCAGAACTTTAGTCTTTCAGACAGCTATTCCCTCACATGGTGGCTTTTGCCCTCCATGGAGAGCAGAGGGCAGCTCTGGGTGGGATGTGTTTGGGCGCAGCCCCACGTGCACTGGCAGCAGGAGCACCCCGGTGCCCACACAGCAGCAGAGACACCGGTGGAACCCCGCTGCTCCCTCTTTTCCAACACGCTTGTATGTCTCCGCACAGATTGACTGTGGCACATTTATACCCAGCAGCATTCCTCTACAGCAGGGGATTCTTTGTTGTGAATTTATGGCTGGATTACGTCCCTCTTTAAGCTACCTCATAGGACAAAGCAGCTGTAACACATGGTGCTCGCAGCACTCCTGCACTGGCAGCAGGCGTGAGCGATGGGCAGCAGTCTCACCCAGCCTCCGTTATGTTTTGTCACAACAAACCCCTCTAATGTGGTACGAAAATTTAGGCAACACCCTTTTCCCTGAGGCAAGCAGTTTTAAAGCTCATATTTCAGCCGAGCGGTGTAAGAAAAATAGGAAATGAAATACACGTATCTTCTGAAAGCTTATTTTTAAAATTTGAGCTGTATGCACAGTTTTGGTTTGTGTTGCATCACTCCTGTTTAAAACTTCATTTTAAAAAATCCACAAAATAAGTATACAACAGCCAAGTCTTTTTTTTTTTTTTATTGACTCCTCAGTGATATTACTGTGTGTATGCAAATAAGGATATATTTATTTGTCCATGGTGGTCTCGCTCAGCTCATTTTACTGTCCCAAGAGAGCAGTCTCAGAATTTTAATTTTTCTAAATCAGATAATAATAAAAAAATACTTCAGGCTAGGGGCAGTGAATATTACCAGCTCATGCTAAGGTCCCAAATCAGAAGTGCTAGCTGCTGTACTGACCTGTGGCAGCACAACACCACGTGTATATTCCTGAAAGCCTAAATGATCTGTATCCATAGCTCCTATCAAGCACTACTACCTATACTAAGATATTGCTTTTATTCTGATTGGTACAAAATGTCAATCTGGAGACAGACACATGGATGAGGAGGTCACAGTCAGAGAATGCCTAACCCATTTAGGGTGTGTTGGTTGCTGTTCCATTTTTATTAATAATTTGGTTGCTTTGTTTTGGTTTTAAGACCCAAACAATGAAGCTTCACTCATTAGCTACAGAAAACAGTTCATAGCCTGACATCTGTGATAAGGGCTCTCTTGATTTTCAGTCTTAATTTTCTTTCCTTTAATTTCTACCTCTTAATTGGAGTAGTGTATGACATGCTAACTAATTTCCCTCCATCATTACACTCTAGTCCTGCACATATTTATGCACATGATTAACGTTATCACAAGGAATCTGAAATGAAGGTGGCAAAGCAATAAATGCATAGTGTGTTGGTGATCTGACCGTCCTCAAATATCTATAGATTCAGGCAGCTATAATCTCCTTAAACTCCACACTGTCAGCCTACATATTTTGCCTAGGTTAGTCTCCTTTCTGAAAGCAATCCATCCAGATCATTAATCATGTAGTAACTTTTCCCTGATAGATATCCAGTCTCTTCAAGTTAATTAAGTATCCCAATATGAACACGATACTCCAGGTCTGATTTCTTCACATCTGTCCATTAGCATATAAGACTCATTCATACGGTTTGTCACAACCATCGATGTACATCCATGTTCAGAAAGATACAGCTCCCAACTGGAAATGCTCCTGGGGGTAAACAGCATATGTTCCGTTTCATGACACTGGAATGGATGTGCATGGCTCAAAAATTTTCCGTATTTTTTTATAATACACGGAACACATTAAATAAGACAGAAAGAGTAAGAAGATTTGGTAGAGCAGAGTATTATCTAACAAGAGGAATTAGGCAAGTCTAAAGGAGCAATGTTACTTACAGTGCTCTAAACTGAAATTCATAATTTAATGTAATTCAAAGCTTTTATCTCAAATAAGCGCACTAGAAGGTCCCAAATTTTGTGGTGTTTTCATTATGCAAAAAAAGCATAAGGAATAAATGAATAAACCAGAAACGCAAGAACATTAAATAACAGCAAAGTAATCACTTTGAGCATAGGAAGAATTAAAAAAATAAATAACTACTTCTTTAACCCTCATTCTCACACACTCCTAATGTCTTTCTCAAACACAGATGATCTGACATTAATGTCCAACAAAATCCAGGCTCTCTACAAAGTGCAGTGCAAAATTGACAGCCATCCCTAGGATTTAGCTAATATCTTCATCGGACAAGAGCAAAAAAGAAAGTTGCATGAGCTCTGACCACCACCGTAGCCCCTGCAAGCAGTAGCAGGTGGAAAGTCTTAGAGCAGACCCACAGAGCTGTCTTTTTTAATCATGATTCTTCCCCACATTATAATACATTTAAGTGCTGTGCTTGCTCTTTAAGACGGCCTCATCTTGATAATCAATGTAGCCAGTCTAGTGAAGTGCCACTTTCCTGCTGTGAGAAAGCACAATTCTTCTTACTGCCACAGCCCCCTGCTGACATGTTTTACAACATTTAAGCAGGAAACTGTTAAACCTTACTTCTCTTTTTTCCCTCTGTGCAGACAGAAATCTTCTTTCCTGCTGGTTTCTCACTTGAAGTAAGAGCCGTTAAGTTGTGCCCCGGCTTTTACCCTGAGCATTGCCCTAATTTTAACCTTGTGCGACAGTTATCTTAATTTTACTCAGATTTTTAAGTATGACTCATTGAGTAAGGCAAACTGTGAAAGTGTCTGGTAAAAGAATAGATTTCCAATAAGCACGGTTAAAAGGTCACCTACACCAACTTTTCTTCTGAGGCAGGCGGGTGGCAGCTTCAATGCCCTCGTTTACAAACCACACCGAGTCATTTTGGGACATTCTTTTTGCTGTAAAATATGCAAAAAGCAAAGAGGCTGGACTTGGAGATCTGCGTCTGCAACGTCAGGCACACGTTTTCATGCCATGAGCCCCGCTTCTCACCAGCAGCACTTTTAAAGAAGGAAGGAAAAAATGAAGTTAAGGGGCTGATAGCTCCATCAAGCTGAATAAGCACCACTAATAGATGTTAAAGTTTAAGACTGAGAAGCTGATACAGGTGCAAGTTTTATGAGTTTTAAACCGCACTTTGACACATTCTATGATTCTATGATAATGAGTGAAGTTAAAGCCGGAGGCTTTTATGCCATTATGAGAGGCTCTGTCAGTGAGCACTGTAACCTAATTAGTTTTGATGCAGCAAATCAGCAAAGCCACTACTGGTTATGACCTCTGCCAAGAGCACGAGAGAGCCAGACAAATGAAGCTTAAGATGTTATTAGTTGTTCTGTCGCAAAGTTCCAGATAAAATATGACAGGATGTTGTTGCTTGACTTCGGCATCGGTTCTCCAGATGGCACTCAGCACTGGCTTGTAGCGAGGCTCGCAGGGAGCCTGCCACATTGTCTCTGTCAAAACGAAAGTTTTCCAATTACAAAGAGATAATGCACAGAGATGCAGACTTAATATCCTGAACGAAAGGTTGCAAGCTGTGTAATAGCAGTTGAGGGGAGAGATTTCGCATAGTTCGCTTGCTTTAAATACTGCTGTTCAGGAAAGCTTTATTATTCTGCCCAGTAAAACAAAGAGATCAGATGCACTTGACTCCGTGCGTTAGGGCAGCTGTGGCTGGGCACAGCCATGCCACAGCCGCTCTTGTGGAATTAGTGGTTCTGATCCTCCTGCTGGGCTGTTGGTGTAAATCAGGAACAGAGGTCCCTGAGATACAATGGTGTAAGATGGATCAAAAAGAAAAATTAAGGACCTTTGAACTAGCTGAGAACTGTTCAATTTTATTTAGTGGTAGACCAGGTAACTTCCCGCCAGTTTGGTCGAGAGAAATAATGTATTTTCTTTCTCAAATTTTTATGAAAACTTCAGTGGAAAAAAGAAACAGAATGTCATGCAAGTGGTGAGCTTACAGGATTTGACACTGATGTTATGAAATATTATCTTCATATTTATAGCACTGTACCAGTCATGTTGTAGTTATTCAATAGCCACAGTGACAGAATGACAGGGTAATGGCCTGATAACTAGCAGAAGCAGCATCTCACTTAAAGATCATTTTGAGCTGCTGGGAAGCATTGGGAATTGTATAAAGGCTAGAAAATACAGCAAAGAAACTATCTTCCACTTAACCCATGTACATAAAGAACTGTTGAATGAATGTACCACATCCAATTTTAGAAGCTCTCAGTAGTATAGCTTTTGTATGTCACTCAGTATCACTGAGTGAGTCACGATTGTGCTTTTCAGAGTGTGAGTGTCCTGTTATATCTGACAGCCTTCTGACATGTGAAAGCAATGTGGTTCAGAAACATTATCTGAAATACTTCAGCACCAGAAATTCCCTTGAAGCATAAGAGAAAAACCTTCATCCTGTGAGGGTGGTCAAACACTGGCACAGATTGCCCAGAGAGGTTGTGGAGTCTCCATCTCTGGAGATACTTGAAGCCCGACCAGGCTGGGCGATGAGCAGCCGGCTCCAGCAGACCCATCTCAGACCAGGGGTGGGACTGGACCACCTCTGGAGGCCTCTTCCAGCCCCAACTGTGCTGGGTTTCTATCAGTCTATTCAAATTATCATCTTCTAAAAATTATCATCAGTTTCCGAACCATTTTAAAAAGAAAGCCAAAATCGATTTTAAAAGAAAGTCACGTTCTCTATCTGATTATAGGGATGTACTTTTGACAGAGGAAAATATGTAAATACAGGCAAGCAATACCAAAACATGAAAAAGCAGGGTTATTTTTGATTCTCTGATTTCTGGCTAAAACACAGATACCTGAACAGCCCCAGCAGCACAGAAAGGGGGGTGATTTCTGATGGTGCAGACGTGAGCACCCATGGGAGTCACGGATGGCTTTAGCCGCACGCATCTCCCGTAGGGAGGCCAAGTGCTTCCCAGGAGAGGGCTCCATCCCACCGCTGCCAGCCTGGCCTTGGCCCTGCCAGCCCCAGCGTCTCCCTGAGATGGCTTTAAAAAGGCCGAGTGACACTGAAGTTGCGTGAGGTGAAGGTAGGAAGGAGAACCTACACATGATTAAATGGAGTTACATTTTCCCTTTTGGGGGACTAGTTGTAAACCTAAGGATGACAAAGCAAAAGGGCTTGGAGGGCTGCAGAGAATTCTACATTGTGTCTCCCAGAAGCAAATCTCCAGACAGGTCTTCAGGAAAGGCATTTCTGTGCTTTTTTTTCTGCCTAGTCCAAACAGCAAATTCAGAGACGGCAATTTCTGACTAGAGTCTGTTCTTCAAATCACGCTACTCTTGCTTCCCGTACTTTAGGATGTTTATTTTCCAAAGCCTATCTATCCATACTGGTTAAGCTGGTACATAGACTCTCTTGACGGTACGCTAATGGCTGTCATAAATGCCGGTGTGCCTCAGCCCTAAATAGGTAGGTAAGAAATATCTCTGCTTACTAGAATGGAGAGGAATGGTGATATATATGCCTATGCACAGAGCCATGAATGGCTTTATTTTCAAAGATGTTACTGTCAATAGTTTGCCTTGGTATGCTGCATCCTTTCTCCTCTAGATTAGGACAGGACTTTTGCATAGGTACCAACAGCCGTGACAGCCACAGTGCTGCCCCCATGGCAGGGGGGTTGGAACAAGATGATCTATAAGATCCCTTCCAACCCAAACCATTCTATCATTCTATGATCATGGAAAGAGAGGAGTTAAAGAAGTAGGTCACTGAATGGCACAAGGCTTTACCTGCAAAGGGCTGTGCACCTTTATTTCCTGTGGAATCCAGTGGGAATAGGATACTTTGAGAATCACCATCAATGGTTTGGCTAGAGACACTGAAAACTTGAATCTGAAGGGAGATGTGACAGCGTTTTCACTGCTTCAGAGTCACATTTGTTCAGACAGACAAAGATAGCAAAGATGAGGGAGGAGATTGTCTTATAATTGTAGGATTTGCCATCTCCAGGGCCCAGAATGCAGCTGTCCCAGATTTTATTCATACATACAGTTTTTAAAAAATGCACCTCTCCCAAAAAGCTGTCCCAAAAAGCTGAAAGAGCTTATATTGAAAATCGGAACTGCACCATGAAAAGAGGATCCAACAAACGAGCACAAAGCAGATAAGAGACAGCTATTAACTCTACATGAGCTCGTTAGTGCCTTGTAGGCAGCAGCATGTTGGTAAACGCTCAGCTGAAAGATGGGGGGTGCTGGTGGATCTCCCCAGGGAGATTCATGCACAGGGAGAGCTCAGAAGATGGCCTGGAGCTGTGTGCTGGGGCTGTGCTCTACCCGGTAAGGAACGGCGCAGCAGAGACCGTGACTGACAGGTCACTGCAGCGCGAGCCGTCATCTGATGAGTGAAGACGTGGGTTGGGCATAAAAAACCTATAAAGAGAAGAAAACTCTTTTATATGTTTGATTTGGTAGAGATGGGGAGGGTCTTCTCCCCTCTGCAAAGTTTAACGGGTTCCCAAATGAGCAGCAAATCAGGGCCTGCCACTGCTTACTATTTCAAATGATATTCTCCCTTTCGGCTAAAAAGAACCATGAATACCATCTTACTCCAAAGTGTAGCTGTAAATTCAACATTAATAGTGCAAAAGAATAAGAGAGAAAAGCATTTTCTTTTTCATTGAAATAGCAGGATGTGAAAATCTCCAGTGCAATTGAAGCAGGACTGAAAGGAGTGCTCTATAAATGGGATTAAAGAAGTAGGTAAATGCAAAATGTAAAGAGAGAAAATCAGAAATTCACACACAGAAAAATGAAAACGTCTAAAGCAGAACAGCTTGGGGGAAGTGACTCTAGTTTCACATAGGTGTGGATGAGAACAAAACAGCAGTGAAGGGAAACGCCCTACAAGGTGACACAGGCATTTACTGAAAAAATTAGCTGGGTTTATGGGTCTATTTTTGCATTGTTTGCAAGATCTGCAAAACATTTTGCCTCTAACTACCCTGGCAAAATGAACTGATCCCCCTCTTATCTTTCTGAAGAAAACTTTATTCTTCTTTCCTCATTGAGGAAATACAGGTTTGACGTAATCAAAAATTTTGCAAGAAGACATGACATTCATCAATACTGTCTTTCATGAAAATTATCCAGAAATACCTTCTGTATTTTTGGTCAGGTGAATCCACTTTGTTCTGACTGCTCATTCGGATGCTGATAGTCGTGCTCTGGAAGACACACATGCAAATAGTAACATCAAAAGGAAGTGCTCTGATCTTATCTCAGCATAATGCCTAGATAAATTCCCTTAGGTATTCCCAAAGTGCGTGGGTTTTCCGATTCCACGACTTTCAAAATTGCAACTCTTTATTCTGTTTTGGGATGAAAGGAAATTCTGAAATGTTAAGCCTGTTTTTTGTTCTCATTGGTGCAGCAGAAGCAGAGAGCAATTGAGGCTTAAAATGCGCTTCTGTTGGACATTATGTCTAGACAATTTTTTAATAATAAAATTTTGTGGCATGGTTGAAAACATTATTTCACAGCGGTTGATGTGTTAATCCGGCATGGGGAAGAGAAAACTGAAAAGACATTTCAGCCATAGGGTTTATATTAATATATAAAATTAGTAGATGGTTAAAGCCGACAGCATGTTTACATCTGGATCCTGTATGATAGCAGTTGATACATTTAATATGGCATGTGGCATAAAACAGGATTAGATAAGGTTTTCTGCTTAGCCATGCTTTTCTTGTGCAAAAGAATATTTATAACGATGTTCTCTACAAATCACATCGTAATGCTGAATACTGTTTTGAAATGCACTGTGCATCAGCAGTATTTTCCAAAGGTTATGTCCCTGTGATTCTTGCTAATTAGCAATGAGTCGGCTCTGGGGTAGAAGACATGCTCAGGAGGATTTTTAGAGGTTTGATTTCAAAAAACCCAAATTGACCAGACCATTCCTCAGATTAGCTGGTGTGAATGGGCCTGAAAAAATAGGCTGGAGCAGGATTATTCAGGACCAAAAAAACCCCATACGTTAATGTGAACTTCAAGAAAGCCTGTACTCAAAATCCTAGGCAAGGACTGAGATGGTACTTCATTATTTGACGTTTCTTATCCACATGACTTAGTCTTCAAGTCCTCCCAGAATCTGACACCTCACTAACACCTATTCGCGCAGTCCTTAACAGATGCTAATTTCTGTGTGCTCCCATTTCCCTCTCCTCAGCTCCTACAGCAATATCCTTCCCAAATTGAACACAGAGGACCAGAGTCTGAATTTGTTGTGAAAAGCCTAACTAAACCGTAATAACGTGTGCAGAGGAAACCTTCTCCCTCATACCCTGGTGCTGACCATCTCTGTGTATGTCACTACAGCACCTGGCAGTGTGTACTGGAGGCCGGAGTGCCTGGCACTGTGGTGTCCAGGCAAATAGGGAAAAAAAGGGAACATGTCAACCAAAGGTACCTGTAGCATGTACTACTGATCCCTGCCCGTTGGAACCTGATACCCAATACCTGGAAGTGATGGGGACACTGAAAATGCTTTCCACCCGCGAGTCAACAGGAGTGAGAAATCATGCCTGCACATGTACTGAGGGTACCTGTTCAAATCCACTTTTAAGTAGTAGAGACATAAACGAAGTTAAAATAGATGGGAGGCAGCGCTGATAGTCATTCTCTAGCCTATAGGTGTAACACAGGGTAATGTTTGATGCTGTCAAAGAATATGCAATTGACAGCCCAAAGAAAAAAATGTAGCTATGTTTTCATATAAGTCCACTAAAGACCAGAAAGAAAAATGCACATGATTTCTGTAGTCAGTAGTAAGCACTGCTGCCATCACCCTGTGTCTGAGTAAGACACTAAACATTACGGAGATGGAAATAATGAAATATTACAGAATTTGTATTTGGAGAGAAAACCAGCTTATTTCAGTATGCATCTAGAGTGCATTTATGAGTCACATAGTCTAAATGAGAGAGTTCAAGCACAGCAAACAGGTAATAAATAAAGCCCTAGAAATGCCCGGTCTGGCATGTGTTGCTCTGTCATGAAACGGAAATGTTCAATAGAGAGGAAAATTGACCAGCCACTGACAGGAGATAATGGACTTATCTGTTAAGGGAGTGGAGATAATGTAATATTTAATATGACATTCCTGATAACTAGTCAGGAAGATCTACCTGTGCCAGATTTCCAAGGTTATTTGTAATTGAATGCAACTGAATATCATTAGAAAGAAACGTGAAAGGGAAAGAAGTTTCCTGCAATTTATTGTCAAGTGCCGAGAACCTTCAAGTCTGAAGGTAGAGTCTCCGTCCTGAAGAGCTTGCAGGCCCCCATTTAGGACCGATTTAGATTTAAGCAAGTAGCTAAGCACTTTGCAGGGAGAGGGCCTCTCATTTTGCTGCAACTGAGACGGACAGATGTCTTCCGGTCCTCCCTGTCTCCGCATCTCTGCCCCTGCTCTTGGCTCTACGGCCTCACCCACACCTGCGCACGAGCTCTGGCACCTGTTTGACCCCAAACTCAGCTGATGTAGCGTAATGCAACTGCACAAAACTAGATCTTTTTTTCACCCTGTCTCCCTTGCCTGCTGGCTTAACGAGCTGGGTTGGCCTCTAGTGCATTTCTCAGCTGTTAGAGGGCTGGAAATTACAGCTCCCCATAGGTACAGTCCTTAGTCCTCACCGCACGGTAGTAGCCATCCGGATGTATGGGGCAGAGCCGGGCTGGTGGGGCTACTTATAGTGATTCAACAACGTGATTCCTGACATGTTTTGAATGATTGTTTTTCTCTTTAGTGTAGAGTCTGATTCCCCACATCTGCACCAGTGCAGTATCTGTTGGTTTCAGTGCAGCTGGTGTAGGGCCAACAGAAAAATGGTGATGTCTGAATCATTCGTGGAAGACATCTGGACTATTCACTTTACACATGTGTAAAATCAAAAACCTCTCTTTTTCTGGTCTCACCACTTCTTTTTTTTTTTTTTCTCTCTGTAATTCCAACAAAGATGGAGTTCCTCCAAAAAAGAACATTCATTTCTTAATGCTGAAGGCATTTAGAAAAGATGTGGAGAGCAAGCAAATTGCCAGTAAGTGGTGTGTCTACTTTTAAGGATGCAGACTAAACTGTGGTATTGATAAATCACCATAAAAAGAGCCTTATTTGGGGAGTATGACTTGAGCAGACTTCCTCCTGATGTTGACAGAAGTTTTGCACACAATAAAGGACAATAAAGCACACTCTTCCGTCAAGAACCAAAGTGCAAACTTAATCTCCTGACACATTTCTCACCTATCACATGCTGTAATAACTATTTTCTTCAGACAAAAGCCTGATAGTGGCACTGCAAAGTACAAAGTGCAGTTCAGAAGTAAGAGATGATGAGAGGGAAATAAAGCATGGGATGGTTTGATACCAGCCATGGGGAGCGCACAGATGGGATGAAGAACCTGAAAAGCACATATCCATGTTATTTAATAACACAGGGATGTTAAATTGAAAGAAAATGGAAGAAGGAAGGAAGGGAG
>VYZM01009538.1:127978-195470 GCA_013398915.1 Dromas ardeola | reverse complement strand
GGAAGGAAGGAAGGAAGGAAGGAAGGAAGGAAGGAAGGAAGGAAGGAAGGAAGGTAAGGAGGGAGAAACCTGAGCCAAATATACCCCCAGATTGCAGAGTGCAATGAGAAACTGTCCAGGGCCACCGAGTGGCTCCACTTTCTGCTGTCAGTCCCTCGGTAGGGCTTGTTTGTCCCTACCCGTCTCTGAGCGAGTAGTGTGTGGTGCCCACACTGGGGCTGGTGAGCTCCAGCCAGTCCCAAGGCCGGGCAGAGTGAGGCTGGGGCTGTCTGCACCCTCTTTTGCATAGAGCAGAAACATTTAAGCAGTGTGCTGCTCTGCTCTTCGCATTTCCCACAGGGCCATTGAAGCTTTGAGATACTTTTCAGCTCTCAGTCTCTTGGGAACTTGGTTTTTTGGGAACCAGAGCCTGCTTGCTGCAATCGCTGTCTCTGAGTCACTCTTTGCATCAGCCTTCAGCTGCTGGCAACTTCTCCCACTGAAAGATCTTTTCTTTTTTTTCATTTCCCTATTCAGAGGCAGGGAAAAACAGCCCTGCCTGGAGCTGAGTGTCAGGAATCATGACTTCACCTCTATCACGCTGACTTGGCATTTAGGAAGATGCTTTTTGTTGAAGCTATTGTCTTTACTTTTCTTGCCTGGTGGCAGATGTTTCTGAATTACACCCGTACCACATACAACTTCAGAAATACGCATCTTTTCAATTCCAAATGATATCAACATATTCATCGGGTTTTAGATTCACTATGAAACTATGCATTGTGTGTTCATTAAATGAAGTGTTTCTTTGCCCATTTGAGACTCCATGGATTTGGCTAATTGTCTTGTTGTTTGTTCATGTTTAATTGCTATTGCAACCCCCTGATTTCAGCTACTAGAAAGAATCTTGAAGCATGTTCTGGAAATCCGCAGGCTTTAGGACACTTTTTTCTCCACTGGCAGTTCTTCTCCCAGGAAATACTCTTTTCTCTGCTTTTTATGCCAGTCATTGTCAACTGTTGCACTCAGAAAAGCAGAACAGGTAGTATGTGACACAAGCCATTCCTGTAAGCACCAGCAGCTCAAATTAGTGCAAGAAATTACCTGGCAACTTATGAGGGACGGGGTGCCTCGGCTTTGTGTGTTTTTGACACATGGCAGCACGTAACTTGAGTCACAGTGTGGGATGCTCTCCAGCATGGAAAGAAGGAGGAGAAGGAGTATGTAACTGAATTCAGGCAAAAGGCAGGAGCTGGGTTTCGCCGTAAGATAGTGAAGTAACCTACCACTGTCCCTAATTTTGTCGGGAGCCGAGAGTGCTCTCTATGTGGACAGTGAGAGTCTCTGGTGTTGAGGAACACCATATATTAACTTGATTTCTTCATTAGTGTCATTCCCACCTGTGCAACAGCTCCTGTCCTAAAACACCTGAGCCACCATTTAAATCAGCCCAGCATGTAATCTATCTCTTCTTCTTCTTCACTGTGTCTTTTTTTCTGAAACTGCTGAGAAATACTGAAGTGGAGGACATACCGATCAGTAGCTGGGACCGCTGGTCTCGATATAGCACGAGGTATCCCAGATCCTTGGCACAGATTTGTGAGTGGGTTGAATGTAATTATGACTTTGTAGAAGATGAAAATAAGGGACTGATTGAAGTACACATTGAGGTTAGCATAACATAAGAATGCTGATCCACCTACAGGATTCTTGAAAGAATCTGAAGGAGAATATTTAACCAAAATTTCTGAATTTATATTCCAAAAGTTCATGATGTCGATCTCTTATCAGCATATGACATGATTTCAAAGGCCTTCTTGTTGACGTTAACATACAGGCTAAGGCCCACCCTTAGCCTCAATATATGAGAGAAAATCAATAGGATTAAAAGTCCGTCTCTCTCTGTTGCTCCTTTTGAGGAAGTCACAGAGATAAACAAAGAACTGTAATTCTCAGATTTGCAATAAAAGCCTGAGTGACATGAATCTCAGGTCTTGGGTCCAGTCTGTCACTGCTCCACCTGTAAGTTTTGCTCTGAGTTGAACCGGGGGATGTATGGCAGCAGTCGATGGCAGCTGCCCGACCTTAACTACAAGGAGAAGTCAGGTATGTAGTCATAGCTCACATGAATACTTTGGCTCAAAAAAACCCCCCATGGTTCAAAGCTGCCATAACCAGACGTAAGTGCCAGGGAATATTTTATTGTTGTTGTTGTTGTTTGACCTTTTCTAATCCAACATAGACTTCCAGCATTCCAAACAACATCCTTGAGGAAAGGAGTTTCCTAACATGCTTCCTCAGTGATCTGAGGAATATTTTTTGTCTTTAGTTTGTTTAGAAACTGGACTGTGCTTGCTTCAAGCTGGAATTGGATAAGACAGTGAACAATCAGTCCCAGGCACCACTCTTGGATGGCAAGCAGCAGCTCAGATCCTATCAATCATGTACATAAAGTCAGACTCTTCCTCCTCCTTACTACTTTACATTTAAATATATTGAATTTTTTGGTTGTATTAAATCCTGGTCACTGTAAGTTATTTTGATAGTTCTTCACAGTCAGCTTTCCTCTTAACCACTTTGAATAACTATAAATCAGCAGCAAACTTTGTCCCCTTAGTATTCAGCCCTCTAGTGTTTGCTTGCTTTTGATAGCTTCCCTTATTCTGGAGCTAGCTTCTTTTTTCATATTTTTAAAAGTCTTTCCTGATAAGAGCTTTGCTCTGAGGCCCAATATTCTTTCGCAACAGAAACAGGTTTCTTTAGATACTTTCCAGTCTGTTTATAATGATTTTACTCCTTTAAATGTACTCCTAGTGTACTGTTAACAGGTGTCTACGTAGTCCTTAAATTTTCTTTTTCAAATTCACCTTGTTTTTTTGGGGATCCGGTATGGATGCTGAACAGAAGTATATTTTGGGCCCCATTACAGGGTAGCTCTGCAAAAGTAGCATTTTGTCTGCAATGCGTAGGGGTTTTTTCACTTATGGGTGCTTGCTTTCTGTGGCTGCTCAATCTTGGGCATCCAGTCTTTCCATCATTTATTATTTTATTAAATAAAAAGTGAAATAGTCCCACAGTTCCAGAACCAGCTTCATCCTTAACCCTAATCCTTGTCTGGGGCTGAGGCCAAGCCTGTGACCCCCAGCCATGGCCCAGAGGATAGACTCATTTGGGGACCCGTCTTTGGGCAGCGTGGCCTCTCCCTCGGTGGCGTCCATCCAGCAGCACTCCAACCCAGCGCCAGGCTTTGTCTGTCTCCCGGCCCCATCCCTAACCCTAATGGGATAAGAGCAATGAAGGCCCAGCAGGATCATGGCCATCTCAGAATGCAGCAGGCGCGGCAGCCGGGATAGGGAAATCTGCACCTTTCTGTCCACACCTTTTGTCTCACAGTCGAATTACCATCCCTCTCCCTAGGAGGAGGATGAGTAGAGCCATCCATCTGTTCATTTGCCACCAGTCAGGCCTAACTCCAGCACGTCAGTTTTATTTTCTTCACTCCCACTGTCTTGCTCCTCTTGTTTACCAGGGAAGTCCTTTAGACTGGTCCAAACTGTTGGGTTTTATTCAGCCAGGCTTTATTTCTGCCCTTTGCATTGTGCTGGATTTTTGCAGCCACAGTGGCAGGCTGAGCTGGCCCTCGGTTACGGGCTCTCCGAGGAGCAGAGACCCCATGCTGAGCGTAGTTGGCTCCTTGCCACCTGCTCCTGTGATAGAGGATGGGTGTCAGAACAAAGCTGGCGGCATGAATTGGCATGATGAGGTGAGAAAGTAGGGTGCACGGTGCTCCAGCTGATGCTTGCCAATGTAATTGCCCTTCAGGCAATAATTCTTGCCAGTGTGATGGCCTCCAGGGACCTTCTGCAAGCCAGCGTAAGCCAGAGTCGCTTCTGCTTCCCCATCACTCAGCTGCCATGAGTGTTAACCTTATATTAATTCAAGACTGAACCCCTAGATTCACATTAGCCAGTTTTTCATAATAGCAAATTGAAGGAAATTACCTCTTCTTTCCAAACCCTTAAAGTGGAAGGAAAAGAAAGCAGTAGCAAGGTTTGGAAGGATGGTCTTAGGAGAAAACCCTTTTGTACTGGTGCACAGCATAAACACCACGAGGAAGGTGTACTCGTCTGGTGCTTGCAGCCTGCCTGGCACTTGCTACAGTAACTTGTTCTTAAACCAGCAGAAGCTGCTCCCAAAGCCACTTTCCCAATGTGACCCTAACGACATCTGGGAATGGCAGAGTCAGTTGTACGGCAACAAAAGGAGGAAAGCAAGGACTACCGTAAATTCAAGGCAGAAAAATAAAATGGGGACGAGTTCTGAAAAGAGCTCCCTCAGTTTTCTGCAATGAAAACAAAAAAAAAGTCTTAAATCTTAGATTCCAAGAGACAGCCGGATCCTCACAGTAAAAGTCAGCTCTAGCAGGTTGGAGCTAGTAGTATCCATGGGGACTTTTAAACCTTCCCTTCTCCAGTACTTCATGTCTCCCGACTGCTCGAGTCTCGGGGCACCACAAAGACCACATCCACTCCCTTCTTCTGAAGAGCCGGGGGTTGAATACCAAGGACTGGCTTGTCCCTACACTTTCAAATTGCTCTCAAATATGCTTCCTGATTGATTCTTTTTTTGTGAGTGTTTTTATTTCACTTGTGTGGCAAATGTTCCTCAGCTGTGGATGACTGCTCTTATACAAATAAATAGGGTTGGGTCACAAAATGTACCTCCTCTCTTTGTAGTTCCCCCTCTAAATGGAAGTTTGAAGTTTCCCAAAGGCCAACCAGCAGCTAGAAGGCCCACCACCCTGAGAGGTCCCTCATGAAGTAGCAACTGCCTATAGGGAGCATCACTGTGATGGATGGGGCAGATGGGTCAGGAAGAGCCTGGGCTGGGGGCTTAGTGCCATGGGAGTTCCCCACGATGCTTCCCTGTGCCAAACTCCCAGCCTGAATCCTGGCCTGATTTGAAAAAAGCCTGGTCATTTTTAACTAGCTTTTCAAGCACCGCTGCTGGCTGTTTAAATTGTTAAATGTTCAAATAGTCCACAGCAAGGAAGTGCTGGTTCTTCCCAATGCAGTCTGTGGGACTTTGCGGTAGTTTTGTATGATTTCCAGCACATTTGGAGGCCTACAAAGCTTAAATCTCAGCAATTTGCATGAACCATCCCCCTTTGCAGTTTATGGCTCTGTAAATGTCTTTAATAAAAACCCTACCACAGGAAACATCTTAAGATGACTGCTATTTCACAGCTTCACTACAAGTTTCTAATGTAAGTTAATAAGGCAAACACAATACCTGACGTTTGTGATGGTAATTGCACAGGCTTCACTTTGAATGCCGGCTAAATCCGATTCTGCGTGACTTCCTTTGCAGAGTGTCTGAATTACAGCGTAGGTTGAGGCCTGAGAAATCAATGGCTGCTTTAATCACTCAATTAAAGCCTTTGAAAATCATTAGCAGTTTGGTACGTTTAAAATATTTATCCATACATCATTTTTCAGCAGACAGTACCAGACCGGCACAACTCCATTTGTTACATGGGGGAACTGCTGCTGGAGGGGTAAAAGGAGCAGCACTAGTGCACTGTGGCTGGGTGGGCAAATGTATCACCGAAGCCGAAAGGCTGAGAAAGTCACAAGTCACTTCTGTCAGCTTTACCTGATTTGCAGTGTTTAGCTGAGGTCGCCCTTCAAGTGGCAAAATCCAAGTCGAGGACCAGGAGAAGTTTCGCTGGTTTACAGAGCAGAAGTCCCCCACAACTGCCCCGCGTTCGGATAAACTCCTCCGAGACCTGACTGGCAGGACAGACCATGCCAAGGAGTAAAGGAAGCAGCGCCGTCAGAATCCTTTGTTACTGAAAGAAAACCAGCTGTCTGGAAGGCCAGTTTTCAGAGCGGGACTTGTGAATGAAAATGGCTTACAAGAAGAGGAAAAAGAACTTTGTGATGCCAGGAGCCTAATATTTAATCTAATAAAGAAAACAGAAACTGAACATGATATTTCAGTCCATCTGGGCTAAATCTACCCATCTGCAAAGATTTAACTTTGAAAGACAGTTGGAAAAAAATCTCACTTCTTAACTTGCATATTTATTTTCTTTAGCTGCCCCTTCTTTGGAAGCAGTGGCGTCAAAGTGCAGCACCACTATTCTAAATATATGGTCTCTCTGAGAGCAAAAAGAGATGCTCAGGGAGGAGGAGCACGCAGGCTGAGGGCACTGACCAGCACACCAACGCTTCACGTCCCTCTCGGGCTGTTGGGCTTATGTAAGTGACATTTAATTTTGTGGAGCTTAAGGTAACTCAGTGAACTTGGGAGAGATGGAGGACTGGGCTGGCAGCAGCTGATTTCAGATCATCTGTTGCAGTTTCTTATTTTTGACTATTTTGGGGCAAAAATACACTTTGAAGCGAATTGTCTGTCCTTAGAGTGCACCGCAGTGGCTGTTGGTAGAAGGCGGCAGCGAGGCACCCTGCTGGCATCCCCGCCAGGAGGGGAAGCCCCCGGGCCACCCCCTCCTGTCCCGCAGGGGGAGGGGTGTCCCCTCGCTGCAGCCCCCGCTGCGCCGTCGGGCGAGGGGACGGTGGCCGGGGCTGTCCCGCCCGCACCCGGCTCCCGGGAGGTGTCACCCACCTCGGGAGGACAACCCCCGGCCGTGGGAACCCCCAGCGGAAGGCTGCCCGGCCGTGGCCGCTAGTCCCCTCATCGCCCGGTCGCCTGTCCCGCGTCCCCCCCGCCCGCCCCCCGCCGTCGCCGGCGGGGACGGGCGCTGGCGGTACCCGGTGCGGCAGCGACACCCAGCGGGCACCCTAAAGATCGCCTAATCCAACTCCCTGCCACGGGCGGGGACTCCAACCGCTAGCCCGGGCTGCCCAAAGCCCCATCCCGCCTGGCCCTGGGCACCTCAGGGATGCTGCGCTCTGCCAAGGAGCAGGCGCCTGCAGGGAGCTCCGCAGGGCTCGGGGGGAACCACTGCCGCCACAGCTGGGTTTAAAAAAGCCCGCGCAACCGAAAACTTCTCAAATGTTTTATTTGGCTATTTCCTCGGCTTGTGTTTATCTGTCCATTTATTTTATTTTATTTCCTCATGGAAATGTAGGAAATCAGCTGAGACAGAAAGGCCAGCGTTTGGTTTCCCTTGTCCTAACTTTAGTTTTTCCGTAAGGCAAAGTTCAGACATTTAATGTTTTTTATACACGAGGCAGTTTCTATTTTCCTTCTCCCTCACTACAACAGAACTCCACAGTACTTCGTCTTTTTCATTTATTCTGTCTGCTGGTTTGTAAGTGCCTGGGTCAAATATTACGCAGTAGGCAAAGGAAAATTGTAGTAAAGTCCGTGATTTACCTATATAATATACTGAACTAGTAACAGACCTGCCAATAAACAGCATAATCGTCCAGAAGAACTTCTGTGTAATTTAATTCTTGACTCTCGTAGTTCAAGAAGGATAATTCAGGTCATTTTGCAGTAAAATACCAACTAAATCAATGAATGAAGCCTAAATGATACCTTAATGTTTTTAGTTCTTCATTAAATCCATACTTACGAAAAAAATCAGCTGGAAACAGCAACACTCAGAAGTGAATAAGAAGAAAAATGTTGCTTGTACATAATAACTAACCATTCCAGCAGTGAATAGGCAGCACATCAGATTCACAGCTAACAGGGAAACCCAGGCAATGGCAGAAAAGCATAGAGTGTATTAATATTTCCCTTCAGAAACTGACAACAAGTTCAAAATAATTTGTCACTTTAATTCCACTGCCTATAGATTAGGTACCATAAGTACTGGTAACCTCTTTATTTAGCATGCAGTCAGGAGAGTCCCAGCTTGGTTCAAATTTTCACAAACGTGTGCAGATTTAAAATGCTGGGATACATAAACATAACCATGGACTTCTACGCTTGCAAGAACCTGCCTGCCCCGGTATAAGAAATGCCATCACGCACCGCTGTACTTTCACAGCTTCATTCCGCTTCCATTTATCGCCTCTGCATTTCCAGCCCCACTGTTGCTGCCTGGCGCTGCGGGCGAATGCTGGACTGCAGGTTTCCAACCCAACCGTATCCTTCAGAGATACATCCAATCGCTACATTCAGAGGAATTGTCTCCCACAGGATTTGCGATTCACCCCTGTCTACCTATATGATATCCCAGAAAACTAATCTCCGGGGTGACAGCTCATTCAGCGCTCTGGAAAATTTACCCATGCTGAGCTCCTCTTTAAATAATGACCTGACATTTGTTCTGTAGAGGGAGACAAAGCCCAGACTGATGAAAACAGTTGGCAGCTGCTTTCATTTGTGCCATTCAGAAGCCAGCTGATAATTTGTCCTCGGGGACCCATCCTTTCTTGGCAGACGGACCTGTCCAGTGCACTTTGCTGTTACTTTTGCTGTTACCTCCCACCCCCAGCGTATGTGGCACACACAGAGTCAATATTCCAGGCTGGCTAAACTAAAACTGCCTGCCAAGAGCCATAAAGGATTTCACGATCCTGAGAACTGGGAGATAAGATCACAGATGAATTTGGTGATGATAAATACAAAGCGGCGGACATCGGGAAAGACAAATTTGTTAAACCTTACATAAAAGGTTAAATTAGCTATTGCTCAGAAAAGAGATTCCAGCATCTCTGAACACAGCTTAACAGAGACAGTATTTAAGCAATAAGCAATGGTCGAATAGGCAAAATAGTACGAATTACCAGGCAAGCAGACCAAACCAGAAAACATTATTCCAGATGAATTGTGAGCTCACCTTTTGCATATAGCGTGCAGGCTCATTCCTTTAAATTAGCTGGAGCAGAATTACAAAATGTACAGAGAAGGGTGACCAGGACAATCAGAGCTTCTTCCATACAGGCAGAGATGAAATAAATGAGGACTTTCCAGCCTGGAAAAAGAGGTTACTAGGGGCTAATAATAATGATGGTACATAAAATCATAAATGGGATCAAGAAGGAGAACAGATGCAATTACTCATTAATTCTGACAGTACAAAACTAGGAGGCACAAAATGGAGCATTCACATAGAAGGTTACATGAAATAATCATGTAACAAACAAAGTATTTTTTCACAGAGTCCATAATTAAACTGTAGCATTTGCTGTCAAAGGATCTTGTGGAGGGTAACAATTCAGGATGGTTCAGAGAGATGTTTATCTTGGACAACGAAGTTACAAAATGCTTCCCGATACCTGGAAAACCAACATAAACAGATAGGGCTGTCCGCACCTTACCTGCAGAGGAGCAATAATGACAACAAAAGAGACAAATATATGCATTTGTCATCCATGCACGTGGTCCCCCACATCTTACCTCCCTATAGATGCAGGGCCTGTGCTCAGACGTAGTCACCATTAGGGGATAAGATACGTGTGTTGTTCATACATACTGTGTTTCTTACTCTATCTATTCCTGGCAGTTTTTAAGGATCCCCCAAATTGTTGCGAGTATGTTGGGTGCTTTCTGTTCTACCCAGGGACGGAGGCAGTCATAACTGCATTCCAGAGAGACCTGCATGCAGAGCTGGGGGAAGACAAGCTGAAGCAGGTTTCCCTCTTTAAGGATAAAAAAGCAGAAGCCCCTGCGGGCTGCAAATGTTCCAGCAATTACCTTCCAAGTGCATTATCTGCTCTTCCACCGAAGCTACAGTTGAACATGTCTCATTATCATCGACATCAGCAAGGTCACGCAGCAGAACAAGCAGCCACGCTGTCGTCTCACCACTTCTCCCTTTAAAACACGTCCTGTATTACACGATCTCTCCTGTTGTCCTGGGATCCTCTCCAGCCACTTTCAGCCGGGGTGGTTAGGGAGGGAAAGGGAGAGGCGGTTCGGAAGTTACCGTGCAACACAACCGCAAGCGGTGCCACCATGCAGAGGTTGAAGGGACACTGTACACAAAGCAGCGCCGAGTTCTCAAATGCATGTTTCCCTGGCTATAGCACGGGCTGCCGAAATACAATGCTGGTTTATGGCTGAATCAAATCTCATTTTAGTCACGCTACTGCCACCGTCCTTTGAAGCTGTTTTAGTTCAGGATGCCTGCACAAGCCTTCCTTCTTTCACAGCACTGAGTTTTGCTGAAGGAAATGCAGGAAAGATGAAATTCACTCTTCACCCTGGAGTCAGGAGTCCTTCCTTCGCTGCCTGTGCCCACGCAGATGAAACCCCAGGGGCATAAAACCACGAGATCAATGTAGAAGCTACTTTGGTCTCCAGCTTCCTCCCCTGCGGTGCTGTGGTGACCCGGCAGGGCCGCGGGGAAGCTGGGGTGGCAGCAGCAAAGGGGTGGCCAAGGTTGCCCTGCGGCTCGGAGCTGCACCTAGCCGGCGCGAAGCCCCTCGGCCCGAGCCCTGCAGCTCTCCCATCGTGGGGACGCTGCTGCAAGGCCACAAATCTGCTTCCCACGCATGAAGGTGAAGAAAGGGAGAAGCTTGGTCTCACTGTCTGCAATACCCATGGCCACAACTAAGCTGGTGCAGGGCAGGAACTGGTGCACAGCAAAGCGTGGCAGAGTTTCCTTTTCCCCCAAGAGGCAGGGAGGGAGCAGAGCACGAACCAGACCTGGTTCAGTTTCCGCTTTCCTTACGAGGCTGTGCAAGCGCATCCCATCCCTCAGGCTACCCTGCAGTCTTGCTTTCTAGCCCCATATGGCTCCCTTCCCGGCTAGAGTCTTCAAGCAATTGCTAGCCAATACTGATCAGTAAGCGACACTGTCTCCTGATAAGGTGCCCCACACATCAGTAAGACATCACAGAACATGAAGCAGCTCACCAAGAACATGTTAGTACAGAAATAACAAGGCTGATCTCTATTTGCCTTTCCATTGTATTTAATATATTTATATTTAATACATTTATATTCACCTATTCCTTCTCATTTGATACGACAAAGTATTTCCCGTGAACGTAGCCACCACCTCAGCTGAAAAGTGGAGAGATGTGACTGTGTTTGCCCCTCTCTGTTCCTCAGCAGGGTCACAGCTCAAAGGCTGGGACAGCTGGTTCCCAGACGAGCGCTCCTTGTGCCGGGAGATCACGGATCCCAGTTCGGGCACCTTCCCACCAGCCGCATGTGCTCCTCACCCAAATCCCAGAGACAACAGAACAAGAAAAGCCCATCCAAAATGGAGACGAGGAGGGGATGTGTGATATCTTTATCTGGTCTTTTCACAAAAATGTCGTTTCGGTTCACTATTTTTCCCAAATACAGAGCCCACTGATTGGCAATGAGAAGATGGAACTGAAAATTAGAACTGTAAAACAGGATCAGTGCTGTGCTTCGGTAGTGTCCGGTATTCACCCCAGCACAGCCAGGAAGGAAACAGTTTGAAAACACCAGATGCTCTTTGCAACTGGTATTTTGGATATATTTCCAGCAGGGATTTCTCCCTTCCCCAGGAAAACAGACACACATTCTCATTTAACAACTAATTGATTTATTTAACAATACAAATTTCTTTCTACTGCATGGTTTAGCAGAGAGAACTTGAGAAACAAAATTAGCTTCTTTTCTTTTTTTTTTTTAAAGTTTAAATGTTTACACAAAAACAACCTTTACTTCAGTAAATATAAAATTTACACACAAAAAAACTACATTAAAAAAGAACAGAATCATGACAAACCAACAAAAAAAAAAAAAAAAAGGATGGGAATTCAGTGTAAAGGATCCAATTGCAAGGAAGGCAAGATGGGGCAACACTAAAAGGCATCCCACTTGTACACCTAGGTATCTGAAGTTGTAGGTACAATACAAAACCAAAATACATTAAAATTAGGATTAAAACCTGTATTTTTATACCATAATGTTTTTATGATATAAATATCTGTAAATTCTGTAGGCAACACAGTTAACGTGTGAAATACATAGTTTGCTCCTGACTGGAAAGTCACTGGAGTGGTGTACGAGCACCGTGTCACCCACGCGTGCGCTAACGGTCAGCAGTGAGCAGACTTTAGACGTCCCGCCCGGATGTGATAGCCCCTTGTTTCTTTGCCAATCTGTGCTATTTCTCACACGTCCAATGACATAATGAGAAACTCTGGTCACCTTCAGCAGTGATTTCCAGCACTTCATCTCCTGGCATTAGTCTGTTACCTGACTTAGGCATATTCACCTGCCAGATCCCCTGTTTCTCATTCCCTTTTGCACTTTATAACCTGAACTCTAAAGCTATCTTGTAGCTACCGAGAGAGACTGGCTTCTAGGTTGAGATATTTGGGATACACAGTTCTTCAAGCCACCTTCAGGAATCTGTAGAAATACTTAAAGTAGGGTGGACAATTCGTGGTCAAAGATTATGTGATACAAAAACCAGGGACCGATATAGCGATGGCTAACTTTAGATCTAAATCTTTAACATTTTTTCTATTGCTTTAATATTTAAACTTAACATTCAGTTTTCATATATTAAATGAGCATCTTATTGATGGAAGTGCTACATTATCTCCAAAAACACCAGGTAGGAAGGGAGACTGTAGAGCTTAAAATTAAGTGTAATTTTAAAAATCATTTAAAGGGATCAAGTCTCTTTTTTTATAATCAATATTGTGACTGGCAACCTATAAAAGCTTAAATTATAAAACTATTAGTGACTCTGCTTTTTAAACTGTATGTACTATAAAGCTGTATATCTTTGTTACTTACAGATGTTACAAAATTTCCAAGCCAGAAAGTGAAGGGGGGGAAACGTAGTCTAAAAGTTTTACAGATTTCATTTTCGCTAACAAAGGTTCATTTCCCCCACAACTGGTTTTTATGTCATAAAAATCTGATTAAATTTATTCTACTCCCCTCTTTTCTGGACAGATGATATAGTGTTCAATCATGCTTTGGAAGACCATTTTCAACGGATAACTGTAATTCTCTAGATCAGCAAGTCCGACTTGCTTTACTCAGAAAGCACCAGACTATCTCTAACTTGTCCCTCGTCCTGCAAAAAAAAAAATACGTCGCAAGACTCAGGCAGTCTGTTACGAGAGCAGGACTGGCCCTGAAGCAACCAGCCCCATTAACTTCTGAAGTAAGCATAGGCAATGCTCTCATTCCAACTTGAGAAAGAGACAAAACAGTATTAAATTTAAGGAAATTGTAAAAATGGCATTTGTTCTGTTAAAAACAAAACAGGGAAAACTTAAACAATCCACAGGTGCGCATTAAACATTTAATAGCAAGCCTTTGCTTATGTATATTAATTTAAAGATTATCTACAGGGATCTGTGATACATTGGCCCTGCCTTGTTACTATAATTAAATTTATTCAAATATTAATTTAAAATAGGAAAACGAAGAAACTACTCCTTGGGGAACATGTTTATTGTGTTTGAGATGATACACTGGGTGCTCTCTGAGCTACAAAGGGAAAAAGGAAATCCTTTCATTACAAACTGACAAAGGTAAAAGTTAAAACAGTTTTCACAACAGCATGTACCACATATTGGAAATAGATCTGGGTTTAATACAAATGACATAATTCCTAGTAATCTACAGCTACCTTTAATAACTTCATACAGATAATGAATTAGGCTAAAATGCACTATAATATTTGGTTGACTTCAGGAACAGTATCCTTAGTACATCACAAAATACATTTTGATATCCCAAAGAAGCAAGACTTGCAAGTAGGCATTTTAAACATAACTAATCTACAGCTACAAATTTCTACTCTTGATAGCATTTACCTTTTTGGGGGGCAGTATCCCAGTCTTCAAAAGGATAAAAGCAGAGTAGAATCAGTATAACATATACACAGAAGTCCGTATTGTAAAGGCTATAAAGATTTGTTGCACACTGCAAAGTTGCCTTCTGCACCTTCACACTGCACAAGTAGTTTGTCATTTATGTTGCATATCTCTTGGTCCACTGTCTGGCTATCCTGTCATGTTCTGCTCTGTTGGTCAGGTACTGAGTGGCTATGCTTCCAACCAGAGGGTCAGCTGCAAAAGGCAGGAGAAGATGCATTAGAAACCATTACACGATAAAAAAAACCAAACCCAAACACATGATTTAAAATGCAGAATCTATTCCAAACTATAGTCTTTGTTAGGCCAGAAAATGCTGTGAGATACAGTGGGGCTCTTGTCATACAAGACATTTCCAAGAGAAAGCACACAAGGCACAATGAACAGAAAAAGGAAACAGAAAATTGTGTTGTGGTTGCCTGCACATGAACAAATCTCGCCCCAGCCAGGTGCCCTGCTTTCACCCCTCGGAGGGGCCGCGGGGCGCGGGGGACGTTCGGCGAGCACAGCCTGGCACGCTGCTGTCACAGAGCTGGGCAAGACATGGCTACATTGGGTATCAGGACTGTAGGACACACACAGAGGGGATCCAGTTTGCCTCAAGAGTCATCAAACTTTTGTATCAAAGAGGCTAATCCATTTCTCCCTGATCGTTACCAGTCTTCTGTAAAAGAACTGTCATCTTAGCACTACTGCTCAGCTCCTGCCCTGACCACAGGCAATTAGCATTCATTGCCTAATGACACTCGTCACACAGTTGTTGCTGCAAAACTTGTTGCTGCTTCTGGTGGAGTTCCTCCCCTTCCAACAGGAACAAGGAACGCTCTTTGAAAAAAGGAAAAATCTCTCTGAACATCGTCCCTCTCACATTTGCAAGACTAAACGTTTCAATTGCTGCCTTAAGGGAAGGGACTTCCTGTGGCCCCCTCCGAACTGCAGGATTTATGAGTTTATAACTCAAGAGAACTTTGTTGCTTTCCTGGATTGAGCACTCACTTGCCGGAGCTCCTGCAATACAGACCTTTGATGACATCAGCTTATTTTCTCCACCATACCTTGGGAAAAAAAGGGCTTAATGCTATTTACTTTCTGTTTTGCCACAGGAGTGAAAAGCGCCATTAAACGTGGGACCGCATCCAAGTAGGAGTATTTCATCCCCCATTTTAAAAATATTAATTTTTATTTAATCTGCATACAATCAAATATACAAATTGCATTCCATGGCAACTAAGTCAAACGACTAAGAGCGGACGCTCAGTAAACTATCAGCTCCTTACCCGGGTTGCAGTCTGTCAGAAGAGAACAAATAGACAGCAGAACCTTTGAAATAGTCAAAGCAGGGCTCCAGTTGTCTTTCAGGATATCCAGACAGATGACTCCCTGACTGTTGATGTTGCAGTGATAAATTCTGGTACGGAAAGTAACCTAGAATCACAGCACAAGGGACAGAGAGAGTGTCACTCAGCGTTGCCCAGGGATGCTGCCCCTGGTCTCCGAGCAGCGGCAGCGCCTGGGGCGCTCCCAATTCTGCAGAGCTTCTGTGGAGGCAGCTCCTCTCTGCTCATTTGCTAACGCACCATTATTTAACAGAAGATTGTGTATTTACTGTAGTCATGGCTACTTTTAAGAAACCTACCATGGAGATCTTTGGTGCATAAACTGCTTTCACACAGGCCCTCTGTCTGGTACCCACAAAAATTAGGAGCTACTTTGTAGTTCTGTACGCTATTTAATGAACATATGGCATGTCAAGAACAATCTAATCACAAATGTAACTTTACTGTGGTTTCTGAAGGTGAAGAAGTAGACAGAATTTGGCTGCACGTGCAGTGTTATTTGGTCTTTTCCTTTCTTTCAAAAGTCTAAATATAGACCATGAAAATTAATATTTAAAATTGGAGTATTGTACTATTCTTGTTCAAACTGGCAACGAAATCCTCGCCTTACCCTTCATTAGGCAGGACATAATATACAACCAAAACAATGCTAGCACACTAACACCATCCTTGGTTTTAAATTATTTCAGGTTAATATTGGTAGAGCATGTGAGCATCATTCTTCACAAATCAGAAGTTAGAAATATTTAAGTGTTTTAATTACATAAAGCACCAGAAGATGATGAAAATTTTCTTATTTGTACTGATGCAGGAGGGGAAAAATCCATGATGTTTTCTGAAACCCGTGAAAATACAAAAATGATCATGCTCTAAAAAAAATCTACAAGATTTTCATGAGGAATTTGTCTAAAACTCTGCATCACTTCATGATAATTGTCTTAACTCAGAGAATATTAAATTTTGTGGGTTTCAGAGAAGTATGAAATACATAGAGAGTGTATTGTTCTTTATGCTGTAATCTTTCTGGGAATGATAAAAGGTATTTGATTTATAATAACAATGTTATAGCCACAAGAGCCATAAGTTGTAGAAACATTGTGTGGTAGAATGTATTTAGTCTTTCTGAATGTCAGCGGTGTCCTTTCTGGTGACTTGGTCAAGAGTTGTAATTTGGCTTTAAGGGAGGGGAGGAGGGAACAACATTTAACTTCTTTGATATTTGTTAGGAAGTTATAATTTCTTAAGTGTCCATACTACTTCTGAGCAGAGAATTGAAATCTTAGTTTAAGATTAGTTTCATTCAATAAAAAGAGTTTTTGCTTAAAAATATTATCAAACAAGGTTGCCGATCTTACCAGTAGTAAATAGACTGACATTTTACAATGATGGGAATTCTCACAGTAATTTACCCAATTTGAAGTGACAATGTAACACTCTAGTTGTCTATCTAAACTTATTCTATCTTTCTGTTATTTTGCTAAAAATTACATGAAAATATATAATATAGAATCTGGTTCATAACAGGAAAAAGTTTATTATACATATATTTTAGTGGCTGGAATGAGGCAAAGAATGCATAAGAAGGTCTTTCACTGTCTTCTGTTAGAATTAAAATTTCTTGAATCTTAACTCTTGATCAGAATTATCATCTCATTTATCACTTGGTAAAGCTTGGAAATCAGTGTTGACTGTGATAATCAGGAAATAAATTAGACACAGGGTTTTTCCAAAACTGCAAGCCAAGATTTTTGACCTTGTAGTTTTCCAGAGACCACGAAGAAATCTGATACTCAGAAAGCAATGAGCACTCACTCACTGCAAGTTCCCAGACGTGAAAAAATGATAAACACAATAAACCCCTTACCCTTACCTTTGGTGGCTTGAATGGATAGTCAGATGAAAATGTGATATCCAGGAAAAAAACGCCTCCTTCATATACAGAACCTGGAGGTCCAAGTATAGTAGATCTCCACTCATAAATGTTATCTCCTTTAGGACCAGCACTGTGTAAAAAAAAGAAGAGAGAGAAAGAGTGAGTCGGGTATACCTTTGAGAGAGGCATTTTACGGAGCTCCTTCTACGTTCATTTTGTTTAATACAAATCACTTGCCTATCTTTAACACCTGCCTCATTTCCAACTGCTTTCAGTGGGCTCAGTGTTTTAAATGGGCATGAAAGCTGGGTGCTCTGCTGTTCCTTTGGAGATACAGCAATGAAACGGATCAACCATGAACTACTGGACTGTCACAGTCGGAAACATACCCCCAAATCTGCGCTCTCAAGTATGTGGTTGCTCTGAGCTTCTGCATCATGCCCTTCCAATGACATCACATCCACACACAAAAGGAGTTGTCTGTCTTGACCACATTCATCTTCTCCAGGCATTAAACGGATCATACCTTCCTAAAAAAATGCGACTTACACGTATATTGATACACATTTATTGCCACTTGTTTCACAGGCTGGAGTGAAATGTTACACCCTTGGGCAGGAAAACTGGGGATGGGAGAGACAGAATCAAATAACCTGGAACTGAGCTTCTTACAGCGCTGTCAATCCAAAGAACTGCTTTCTTCAGGATATATTTGTGTTATGCCTCCAGGCAATCAGCATTGAGACTACTAGCCAAAAATAGTTTATTTTAAGAAGTACAATACTGAAAGCATTTCTCTCTAGGGGAAGGGTTATTGCATAATTAATTATTAAAGTGAAGCTTTGAAAGAAGGGATAATGAACAAGCATTTTCTCGACTTCTGAGCCATCAGACTTAATGCTATTATCACACAGCAACCATCTAACCTCCTCACAAAAAATACCAAAGCACAACCTTATTTCTGTAAGCAAGTCTCAGGGTAAAAACTAACCTAACCTTCCGCAAAAGGTCCTGAATCTGAAGCGCCGAGATCCAAACTGACCGCTATGGAGAACAACCCCGCTGAGCCCACGCAGGCGCAGTGGATTCATCACGCCTATGCAGACAAGTCAATAATGCAGCGCTGGAAAAGATCCTTTCAATTCTCCCCACCTTGGCAGCCTCCCAGGCACCACCGACATCTCGCAGACACAAGGTCCCCATCCTTCTCCTTCTGCGGTCCCAAGGAACAGGCACTGAGGACTGTCGTATGTGATTGCACATGAGGCAAGCGACAGGGCATGGCATCAAGCTGTAGCCTGGGAGTTTGTGGTTTCTGGCGTTGCTCGACACTCGAGAGGAGTCTCCCTACAAGCCCTCCAAGTGTTAAGGCTCTTCCCATGTCATGTCACCTCATGTATTTGTCATACATATGTCAGCAGTCTATAACGTGGCACGTTGGACATTCATCCTTACTATGTAGCCAAACACATGGAGGCACTCATCAGAGACAAGGCACATGAGCAGTCTGCGCTATGCATCTGCAATTCCCGCACCAAAAAATTTAGCTCTTTTTACATTAAGATCGTATTTGAGAAACAACCAAAAAGCTGATTTTGATTATGAACTCCCTTTCAGTTCATAATTTCCCAACGTGTTTTTTATCTTGCGGATGTTTCATGTACCAAATGTTTAAACTGTTGCAGGCCTTTCATTAACAGGACAAAATAATCATGGGTTTTGGCTGACATCCTATTTAATTAAAACCAAAAAATTATTTGATGGAGCTGTAGCTGTTTTCCTGTTGCCAAAATGAAAGTAGGTAACAACGGCGTGGTGGCCTCCAGAGGATAGCTAAGAAAGAAAAGCTAGAAGTGCTGTCAAAATAAAGTTTGGGTCTAAAGTCACTGATCTTACCTTTCTATTTGCAATGCATGCATAAAAGCAGAAAAAACCCCAGTAGATAAATTTTAGGGAAAAAAGGGAAATCCAGAGGCAAGGAGGTCCATTTTCAATGATGTAATGAACCGTTTGTACCCTCAGTCACTCCAGAAGGTAATTCCATTCGTGCTCTCTAAAAAGCAATTAGTGTAGGAACTGAAAATACTGGGGCAATAATGACAATATTTAAAACCCACACAGGCCACTGAAATGTTTTAATTAATTCTTGACATTCATCAAGCTTACAGCTAATTAGTATTGTGCGCAGAAATCAAATTTCTATGGAGCAATTCAATTTCAACACTAGATGTCCTAATGACTGTTTTATAGTTTAATGCAGAGGTTAGTGCTCTTGCCTCCTGTGTCAGGTACCTTTCTTTCATACACCTCTAACAGCTGGATGCAATTCAATCAGATTAATGAAATAGCTGAATTAAATTAGTGACATATTTCAGCCCAATGAATCAGTCACAATTAAGCGTGGCACCAGTCCGGTGCCAAACTTGCTGGTAATCACTCACCAAGTCAGAGTAAGGGCATCCATCAGCCAGTTGCCAGAAGCTAAAGTGCAGTAACTCTCTGCCCATTACTATCTGCAATCCTCTTCTATGCTACCGCCACCGATACACAAAAGGTTCGGGCTATAACGCGAGAAGGGGAATTCCTAACCTTGTAAGAGGAAGAAAACACTGTTCAAAACCCCTCCTACTGCTGAGAAAAGATTGCTGCGATGTCAAAAGTAACACAAAGCTGTAACAATAACCGCACTCAGGTAAAGGAGAAAAATGTGAAATCGAACGATTTCATTACACCTGATTGAGGTTTGCGAAATTTCTATTTAACAGCTGAAGTGGTGTCTCACTTCCACTGGTGTAAAAGATAATCCTGCTTCATTAGCAGCCTGAAAACCCCCGCCATCACTACATTACTGGTGTGAGGCCACACCAGAGTAAAGAGAAGAGACAAGACATCACACTTGGCTTCTACCACCTGCATGTTTCCACTGGGGATCATCCTCAGCCAGCCCTGCCCTACTTTGTCTTTTGTATACATACCAAGGTATTTTTTTTTTTTGGAAGTAAAAAAACCCCACACTCTCTAAGGCTCAGCAAAACATATCAGACCTATTCACGGCAGTCTCGGCCTCTGCAATGATTTCCACAAGGACAGGACAAGTTTACACCCACTTGGACAACTGCAGAGGAGAGCAGAAGGCTCAGTCCTGCCTCAGGCAACACCTCGGTTGTCTACCAAGCTGCCGGAGTCCCGCTGGAGTCACTGCAGAGCATCGTCTCGGTGCTGCAGAAAGCCACAAGGAGGGAGCTGCCACTCCCCGGTGCAAATCTAACTCCTCTGTTCCCACCGAAGACAGTAAAAACCCAGGGCTGAAACCTGGGAATGACGAAGCTTTACGCTGCAATCTTCTATTTCATTGATACACCCAGAAGAAATGCTCTCCTCCTCCTCTCAGGCACTGAAGAGGCTGGCACAGGAGGTGCTTCTAGAGGCTGTATTTGAGCTCTTTATTCCCAGAATTCTCCTGCTGTTCAAGAGACTCACTCTCCTATTGCAAGCACAGGCTTCAAGCATCTCACCTTGAACCTTGAGAGTTGTAGTGAGTGACAGCCCAGGAATCTTTCTCGCTGGCTGCCTCGCTGGATGGAATATCCCAGGCTGAGCGCTACAACGGGGAATTGTCATGGTTTTCTTCCCTTTCCTTTTTTCATCACCAAAAGACCCAGCTCCTTCTGACTTCCCCCATGGAATCCACATGGACACAAAATCCTTCTCTATTCTGTCCTTTGAAACACAAAGTCCTGACGGAGCAACGGAACTGATGACAACTTCGATGTTTTGGCTACACAGCATACATGTGCAGTTCATTGCTACCAGCCTGTTGCCCTCAAAAAATCAGCTTACAGAACATCACAAATTCAGTTGAGGCACCACCAGTATAGTCTCAATAAAAGAACTACTTGATTAATTTTTTACAATATGGGCTAAAAAAATCTCAGGCAAAATGACAAAGCAAATTAATTGAAGTGACAAAACATTCTTTGCAAAATTAAGAGGTTTTTACTTCATCCATAAAAGATGGATTGATTTTTTAAAATAAATTAGATAAATTGGCAGAATAAAGTTAACTGGCTGCATCTGCTTCCTATCTAAATATTCATTATGCCACTTCACTGAGTGGTATATATACCTGATCCAGATAAGACAAAGGATTTATAACCATGCTCTATCCAAGCTAGCCCGCCGAACAGATTTAATTTACAAGCATGACTTCAGATGGTGAATCTGAGAAGACACGAGGTTAAACTCTTGGGGCCCGTGGGGTCACACCAGGTCCTTTAAACCTAACTCTGCTGAACCTTGGCTCTCGGGTTTCACGAAGACGAAGGACAGCTTTTCCAGCGCAGTGTTATGAGCACTCACACGGATGCAGCGGCATTCACACCAGCAAGAAGTCTGTTAGACTCCTGATGCAGTGGTCACAGAAATCACAATTCAGCATTTGTTACAATTCACTAAAGCAAAATGCATTAAAGCTGCCCATATGGAACTAGCTGCAGGATGAGAAACTAGGACAAGAAATTTCCAATCTACATGATGCTGGTAGCATGCTGCTTTCTGCACTTGCTAAATGTGCTTCTCCTGTCAACAGCCCTCCTCTGAAACACGGGGCCCTAAATTTGGTGACAGAATGCAACTTCATAGTACTGAGACTGTGATAATTAAGAAGAAAAAGGGTGAAGGAAAACGTAATTTAGCTAGATTTGATGTTAACTCTGTGTTATGCTTTATTATGAAAAACAATTTGGGTCTGTAATAGGATATAACTGAGGGGAAAAAAAAAATAAATCTGTTTTTTAGGAAGCTTCCCAACAGTGAAGTCTGTCAGACTCTAAAACAGTCTTATGAGAAATGTCATTGGTATCAGATTTAAGTGGTGGACTATTTTCCTACATTCTCCTTTCAAAGTCCCCCCCCACTTAGGTCTGATACCCAGGCAGGTATCACAAAGGCAGCAGCAAACAAACTGAACGGGGCACCTGGAGTGAGAGTTAGGTAAGGAAAGAGCCCCCTCCATCTGCCCCAAACTTTTGTCGCAAGATGAGATTCAGCAAAAGTAAAACTTCCGAAGCTCTTCACAGACTGCTCAACCACAGGGACTTTGTCACAATGGTGTCGTTATAATTTTTACAGCAATTTAAGTGAAGATGGCGTTTCAAGAAAGGAAAAAGGTATCTTTTTTTTATTTCTCTTAATTCAACTGAAGGTAGTAAGGAAAGGAAGAGTGAATGCCCTCATGTTGGCACAAACTCGTGCTTGAAAAATCCACTTTAAAAAGCTACATAGTGAATTTTGCAAAATCCACAACACAGCTTCAGAAATTGAGTTTCACAAATCCTGCTGTGAGAATGGCACTCATCATGTTACCAGCACGAAAGGCTTTGTTTTGGACCGCAGTGTCTCAGCTAAAGCTGTTGGATAATGTTCGAGTTCAGTACCACGCCACTAGAGGCTGACGGGACTGTAACAGATCCTACCGGTATATACAATTCAGGCAAATACACAGATCCCATCCGTAGCGAGTCTGCCTGCCTCACCATCTGAGCTTCTGAGCTTGAGGAACTCACCTCCAATGGAAGGAGAAAGCCCCAGGCTCAGGTAACTTCAAGTTATCACAGAGGTGGGGATTCATATCTACCATGTAGGGTATCTAGTGTGGATGCTGATGTTCGCACCTCAGACTTCCCAGACAATCAGGGTAGGGAGATCGGTGACTCTCTGCAGCACAAGGAGCATCTAAATACTCCCTAATACCAAGGTTCTCCATCTCCCTCTGGTGACACCTACTTTTCATTGATGGCATGGGGAGCTTGGCTCCTAACTCAAGCTTCTAAGCTCAGTACTTCAGAAAATCCTCCTCACCCTCCATGCAGTGAGAAAGGGTTGTCTAGCTCTGTATTCACACGCTACCTTGTAGCACACGAGTTTTTTATCTAGATGTAGATACACACTGCCATGCTGCTGGTAATTAGAAAAAAAAATAACCTCACAAGGAACCAAAGAATCTCCATCTGGTACAAGCTGTCTGAGAGTTAATTCAGTGCTACTCTGTGAAGCCTGGAGAGAGCACAAATCACTTACCAGTAGTTGTATTTTCACGTTAAACACGGGAATGGAAAGATGCTCAGATTATTTTCCTGCTTTGATATTTTCAACGTTTTGAAGAAAATTTATCCATTACCTTTTTTTCTTAATCCTCTTTTCCCAGTTGTGGAGGCGCTCTTGTATTATTGGTTACAGAGCACAAGAAAGGAAATGAACATCAATTAAAATACATACACTTGTGGCTCTCAGTCCTGAGACCTTTGAAAACTGACAAGCATGGACAGAAATTTCCATTTTCTTTATTTTTCAATGCCTCATTTACAGGGCTTTCTGGAGTACTTATTCATATTATCAGCGCCAGTGCCTAAGCACTTCTACTTACAGAATCTGGGTAGCGCATCCTCTATATGCAGAAAGCAGAGACTGGTTTTACTGGCAGGAGCCTCAGGTATAGCCCTAATTTTTGGTTTACAGCATTTTTCTAGGGTTGGACACACGTGTATTGTCTACAACAATATACGAAATCCGTGTTGAAAACGCTTTTTGATAAGGTACTCGCTATTATTAAGGTTTCCAGGTCATGTGCAATTTCTTACAAAGAAAAAGTTTCAGTCTATTGTGTTCTTTATATAGCTACAACTGTTCTGTCTTATTTTACCTGCCACCGAACTATTCGCTACATCTGTTTGCTGAAAAAGGTTATTTGCTGCTTCTAGCGGATCCACAGAGGCTCTGTGTAATTGAGGACACACGGAGTCTGGTTCACTGTACAAACCTTTGCTTCTGTCACTTCCTTAAAGTCTATCATGCCCTTAAGACTGAAATCTAGAAATTACTGCTAAAAAAAAAGCCTATTTTTAACTCGTGGATCCCCTGCTAATTCAGCTGGTTGTAAAGCAGCGCAGGACTTGTGCCTGAGGCCATGGTTTGATGCAACAGTAAATCCAACTTGAGAGCTCCTCCTACCAGATCAAAAGCAGCGTGGCTACTCAAAGCAAAGTGCTGATCCAACCTAAATGAACTTGGCCAAACCGTACATGTTCCAAAAACGTCAACGGATTAGCTTCGTAACACCACGCTTTATGCCTAATCAGGCATCATTTGTCCTCCTGCAGCCAGCGTAAAGAGGGCATAAACTTTAGACTGCACGGTCTGGCTTAGAAATGTAATCATGTGGCTGTATTTAGTTCACGTCAAATTGTACCATTAGGGGAATCTAACCGTGTGCCGATCTGCTATTAATCACCTTAAACATGCCAGATTGTACTGTTTTAGACGATTAAAACCTCCAGCGCTAAACTTGCCATTAGTAGAAGAATATACGCTGTTGTTACTAAAGGAAACTGAGTAACAAATCATTTGATAATTCCATCAAAGCTGTAATATGTAGATAACCCAAGTAATGCGTTTTGGAAAGCTGATCGTTTTTCCACTGCCAAAAGACCCATTAAATTAGTTCATTGCTACAATAGTTCAACTTTACTTTCCTCTTTGTATTTCTGCTAGCTCCTAGGACCTTTCTTGCGGTGTTAGAAGTCTGCCCAGGTTCTCTCCACCTTCCAGAACAACCGTAGCCAATTATGGCGCCAGAATTCCTGTTATTTTCCTTGTGAAAAATAACTAACCCCAGAACATAGTTTTCCAAATTACAACAGAAATGCTGAATTTAAACCAGGTAACAAAACTTATCAGATTGCTTCTGTCTATGCTTTTGACAGAGGAGTTGTAAATATATATTACCCAGGTAAAACATAAAAAGTTAACCAAACACTAGATGTTTTTGAAAACAGAGAAATCACAGGAGCCGCGGGCATGAAGAAAGTTCGTGCTGAACATTTGGTTTGTTTTAAATATCTTGCAATCTGCATAGAAGTCCCTTTCACGTGCCTACACCAGAGAAATTATCCATACTCCCTATTAAAACACAGAGCAGGACAGTCAGTAAAGGGAAACATTGCCTGCTACTTCGCCGTGTGTTCACAATAACAAAGCCATAATTTAGCATAAAATAAAAGACCAGCTCCCTGTCATCAGTGCTGAAACACTGGTAGTACTAGTGGCAAAATGTGCGCTATTTTCTTGCTGTTGGTATAAAACTCAATTTGTACTAAGGCCAAATCACTTTGCCGAAGAAATTTGTCTACCAGGTATAGAGTTCACATTTTCCTTCCACTCAAAATTACTGATGAACCTGTATTTAGCAAACATGGCAAATTTTGCTTTTCTTCCATGAGAGATGTTCCTTTTCAACTCCCTAACACAAACAAAACTCATCTGGGATACATGCGTATTTTATTCTTCAGTATGTTACAGCCTCCATACTGACGCTAGCAATCCATACTGAAAGCAGCACAGGCACCTGAGAAATCGTGCGGCCTTAATTTAAGGTGCCTGCCCACAAATACACAAAAATCGAGGCACTCAGACACAAGACCGTTTGCCTAATGTCATCCAGAAAGCGTGTGCTGTGGAGCATGACTGCAATGTAAATCTCCCAAATCCCAGGCCATCACCTTACCCACTGGACTGAGATGACACTATTAGTAGCTCATTCAATCGTTCTGTGGCATCCACGTGTTTTAGACATCAGTCACCTCCATCACTCAGTGCAAAATCTTCATGTCAAAAAACTAAGTGACACTGAGAAATCCACTTCAGGATTTCCTACCAATATTTTCAATGACACTTTTAATGTCAACAAAGAAAGTCTACTATTCCCAACATCCGTTACGCACACACTTCGGATGGAGGAAGAAAGAACAGTTAAAACAATTAATTTCACTAAAGGATCTAATTAATCTAAAAATACAACTGGCTTTAAAACTGTAGTAAACTTACAAAGATTCATGCCTAGGAACAGTAACTGGGCAATTTTCAACAAACTAAGCCTGCAAGTCAGCTAGAGCTGTTCAAATGAAGTCCCCAGCCATCAATCTACCCCAAATACCTAAACATTAGGCAATTTCAAATACTGACTGATGTATTAAAAAATCTTCTACTGCTCTATGGATTATGTTCTGCTTCTTAACAAACGTATCTTCAGTCAAAAATTGAAAGGACCTCCACCTACGAGCAGTGCTTTTTCAGATAGAAAACACATTAGTGATTTAGAGAATCACCACAGTCTGAGAATTCAAGCCTAAAGGCAGATTCCAGGACTAAACTTGTGAATGGTGTTAATGTTGTGGAAAAGCTCTCTTCTAATATCGTAAAAGGAGAATGTGCAATTTAGTGAACACGATTTATTCAGGTACTTCATGAAGGACCAAGAAAGACAGAATTGCTGGGAAGTCACCTTCACTGAAATGGGGGTGCATCCACCTGTCGAGAAGACGAACACCCTACGTGCCTGATGCCACTACAGTGGAACCTCCTCCTCTTACGGGATGCCCAGGATTGGGCTTCTCTGTATCACTTCACAGCAATATAGCTAGAAGATGCCACCCCACCTCGCCTCTAAAAATCAGCTTTCAGCTTCAGCAACAAAGTTACAGCTTACCCACACTGAGATGGAGAAAAGACAAAAGCAGCGAGTCAGCCAGCCTGCAGCCATTAAAACACATTAACACTCTGAACGAGAGGCACCTACTTGGGGATTTCATGATCTTTAATACATGCATATTAGCTTCATGCTTTTAGTTGTTTCATACTAACTTCCTGAATGTTGCCCTGTAGCAAGCACTGAGTATTTTCCTCCAAAAGAAGCCTGTATTGTCATCATCTAAGTTCTTGGTTCAGTCTTCCTAACCTTCTCACATACACTTTCTTTCAAATGTAATTCTGTTATTACTTGTAAGTACTTCCCCCCTCTTGCCTCCATCCATTTCCACATCACGCTGTCCAGCCTAACAAACCAGAAAATGCCGTGCCACAGCTCCTTGGGTTGGATGCCTAACTTGAAGCCATAAAAATCTGATGGAAATCTCTGTAACTAGGAAAAGGCTGTATTTCTCAAAAATAAAATTGACCTTTCCCAGTTCATACACAGAGACCTTCCCCACCTCCCGCACAATAAGGGTGACTTCTCAAGCCTGGCTCATTTCTGAACATGGCTGGGGTCACTACGTGGCTTTTGTCACGAGCTACTTCATCTGAATTGAAAGGAGTTAGCTATTTTGAAGGGACGTGAATCTGCTTATCCAAAAAAACAAGAACCCTGTTCAATGCCACGGTCCAATGTTCAGAAGTCTTTAGTCCTGTTCCGACACTGGTTAACAAAATTTCTGACACTGAGGACTGATTAAATTAGATTTTCACTTTTTTTCACAAGATTCATGGTCTGAAATGATCATCAGAACTCTGGCTACGGGCTTTAAACTCTGCTTAAAGCAAAATGATGCCAAGCTTCACATTCAGTGCAGGGCATGAGTTTATCATTGTTGACAATTTTTACATATTTAATCTATTCTTTGGTATTACATTTTTTACCTTTGTACTTTTAACAAAACAGTTCTGCCAAGTAAGCTTTTGCCGATCTGAATATATAAAGCAAACCCGCAGGGTACAACACATTCCAGCAGACCTGAGTGCAAGGAGACCGGTGCTGTCCCAGCAAAACCAGCGCCGTGCCTCCTCTTACTCCTTCCCCTCCCTTGACACCCATAGCGGTGCTGGTGAAATCCCACACTGAATTGCTCTGTGGTGCTGAGGGGGTTGAGAAGGAAGTGCCAGGCTGCCTGGGCTCCTGGAAGCCGCAGCTGGCTGCAGATTGGCAGGGATGCGATGCCGGCGCCAGCACAAGAAGGGAAGCGGGAAGCTGCGGTGGGCAGTAGGGCAGAGGCGGGGGGCTGCAGCAGCTCAACCTGAACTGGCTTAAAACTCAACTGTAATTATACTCTGTGAGGGCAAGTCTGGATCTGCAGTGTCCTCTTTATCAAAGTAGAGGCTCAGGATCCTCTCCTCGTCTCTTCACCATTCCGCTCTCTCTATTTAGTCCAGAAGCTGTAGAGTGACCCAACATTATGAGCAACAACTGTCCTGCACCGAGCATAAGGCAGACTCGATTCGGGTGCAAAAACATTAGCCCAACAACGTACATTTCACTGGTTGAACAGGAATATTTAGAGAATTTCAAAACAAAAGCAGTTGAGGATAGGAATCTGTTTTGTATAATACAGAATTGAAGACAGCTGAAGCAACACTTGGTACAGAGTAGATATAAATGTAACTGGTGTATTAAAAGCATTAAAAAGCCCTGTGAATAGCAGCTTTAGTTCCAAAAGCACAGCAATTCAAAGGAACGGAGAAAGCATCATGCATACAAATACATAGAAATCAATGTCTGATATGAGTTCATTTTACTCCACAGAAGTGTACTATGCTAAAGAAAAATGTGAAAATAATAATCATTTCAGGGGAAAAAAAAGTCAATAAACATCTAAGTGAAACAAGTCTCACTCAGTAAAATCTGTTTATTGGAAAGCCAGCTCCATCCCAACTATTGCTCCCTCTAACAATGTTAATTTAATGAGTAACTCTTTCAAACGAATGTTCTCTGTGAAGACAGCTGTAGCCTATGGAGCAGAAGCTGTCTGGGTCAGCCTTGGGAGCTGGGCTTTGTAGCTCTCCTCTAAAACAGCTGCCACCACCCAGGATGGGCTAAGAAATTTGTGACCCGCACAGAGCTTTGCTGTAGAGCTTGGACCACTGGTACCAGCGGACTAAAATACGCTGCAACTTCATTCCACCTTTTTACACATCTGCCTGTTCAGAACTACGATTAAAAAGAAATGTAATTTCCCCCCACAACCCAGATTCAAGGCAGCTGTTGGGAAAGTGGGAGTTTACCGCCTGCAGGAGGATACAGCAACTCAGACCTCAGGCAAAGCAAAAGCACATGGGCAGCACCGACCTCTTCCTGGGCGCTAAATCCTTCTCTGCAATAGATCAGGTTGCAGCACCAGATGTACTGCGTTCAGGAACTAGACACCGCTACAACACAGACACACAACGGCTGTAATCTGAAGAAGAAACAGCTCAGACTGCGTATGGTTTTTATTTGAGAGTATAAGCATGATTTATCCGTGGAAAGACTATGCCTAATGGCTACCATTGCAAAATTCATCGGGTTATATACAAATTAAGTATAATGACTTCCAACATGTCCTAATATTATATATTGATACACAACTCTACTTCCTTCATATTCTCAGTCAGTCATAATTTAGTGAACCCCATTAACCACACATTTGCTTACATTTGCAATTTAGGAAAAATAATGTTCTTTCTGATAACTAATCTCAATAAAGCTCTTTCTTGCTGCAAATGCCTAATTTTAAAGTACAGCACTGCTAGAAAAATTACCTTAAGACAGGCTGCCTGCTCATTGTACTCAATAGCTTCAGAACTAAAAGGATACACATTTTTACTAGTAGTTAGCCTGCGGGGATTGATTACCGACGTTTAGATGATTAAATATTTGTACCAAAAAAAAAAAAAAGTAGTAGTAAATATATCATTTTGATGGTAACCATTTTTACTGCAAGTGTCTAAGACAAGATCAATATTCTGTTTTACAGACAGAGTAATAAATGGGACAGGGCAATGACTTCCTAAGAGTGACTCCTCCGCCACACCAAGCAAATGCCAGCAGAGGAGAAAATCCTGCAAAGGGTAAGATGCCGTTTTTTTTTTTTTTTTGTAGGAGGTAGTTTTCCAAAGAGGTACCCAGAGACTCTTCGATAGCCCACTGATAATTTGTGAACACAAAGATCCTGCTTTTCAGCATTACGCTTCAAGTCCCTCCTGCTCCCCCTCCACTCCAAGCAGCAGCAGCTTTCACAGGGCAGGACTCCATAGGAGCTGGAAGCTAATTACCAGATGTCTTGTAAATCTTTCCATTCTGCACAACTTCATCCAGTTTGTGATGTTTAACATCAGCTCTTTTGGAAACTTTTCATCCTTATTTTTGTGTAACAAATTTTCAACAAGCCGGGAGTTCTTTGTTCTCTCCTAATAAAACAACCTAAAATGTTAACAGTTCAGCATGAAGCTAATGAACTAAATGCACTTTTCTGGAGATCTGAACAGAAGTACAGACATTTCCAGATTTACGTGAAAATTTATTAATTTTGCAAAAAGTGCTTCGGGCTGTTTCTTTAAAATAACTTTAGAACTACAAAACTGAATGCACACAACGGTTGTAAATTATTTATGTGTTTTGCCGTACACATGGCCGTTCAAATGCTGCCCTTACTGAGGACAACTTAAATGAAAATCTTAAAGGGGGCTGAAAAGAGAAGTGGACCAAGTCAGTTGCTCAAATGCAACTGTACTTAATAGAAACTCTGTCAGCAAAATTTTACTCTGAATAACTGCTAGTGGCAATGCAGACAGATTCTGCAGAGCACTGAGTGTTCAAGTCTACAACTTACATGAATGGAAATGATTTTCAATTGCCTCCTCTTGGGGAATATAGTGAAAAGATGAAGAGTGAAGAGTTAGTCAGTTGAGTATTTCTGCTCCTGCAGTACTGCTGACACAGGGAACTGTCAGTCCTCCTTAACCGATTTCAGTGGGATCCGCACCAAGGATCCGTATGGATTTAGTATGAAGCAGGAATATAGACCCCCACTCACATGGTTCCTCCAGTTGGCAGAGTTGGGAGGGGTTTGAACCACCACAGGAGAAGTCTGGTAACATCTCCAGAGCTGCAGCTGACTGCAAAAAGCGAATGCCTGACCATGCTGTGACTGTGCTATGGAAGGAAAGATGACCCTGAACTACCTAGGAAACGTGTTCTATGCCCAGAGCCAAGAGGAATCGGTGACATATGGCTTTTTGCTAGCTGTATAGCTGGAATGCCCCGTTTAACCACAAAGATGTTTTGTTTAAACCTCTTTGGCCAAAAGAAATAAAGCAAGAACTTCCACCTCGGGCAAAACACCCAGGCTGCTGGATGCCGCCTGCTCTGGAAACTCTTGTCATGACTAAAACTGGAAGCAGTACCTTCGCTCTTATTTTGTACAAATTCTACCCTGTGGATGCTGCAGATTACATGGTGTAAAAATAAGTAACTTTTTCCAGCACTCAGTATTAAATGTATTTAGATACACGCATTTTGGATAATAAGCCTAAACCACGCTGTACTTCTCGGTAGCTGAGCATCACCTGCTACAAGTAGCATCTTTCCCCCTCAAACATAATAACTTCAGTACCTAAAATATTGTTCTTACCAAATTATATTCATACAAGCATTCAGGAAACATCAAGTTTATAGGAACTGCCACTATAGAAGGAGCAGCTATGCCCCAAACCAAGTGACACTTAAACCACAATCTTCATTTGAGCTGCTGTTGCAAACAAACACTAGTATTAACTACAAAACCTCTGTTGCTAAAAAGAAAAGTGGCAAACATAGAATTAGAAACAGTGAATCATAGAATGGTTTGGGTTGGAAGGGACCTTTAAAGGTCATCTAGTCCAACCCCGCTGCAATGAGCAGGGACATCTTCAACTAGACCAGGTTGCTCAGAGCCCCGTCCAACCTGACCTTGAATGTTTCCAGGGCTGGGGCATCTACCACCTCTCTGGGCAACCTGTTCCAGAGTTTCACCACCCTCAGTGTAAAATATTTCTTCTTTATATCTAGTCTAAACCTACCCTCTTTTCGTTTAAAACCATCACCCCTTGTCCTATCGCAACAGGCCCTAAAATTAGTGGCTGTGTTCAGATGTGCACAACTATCCAGGAGGATTAGGGTTACATGAAGCTCACATTTTGGCAGGCGTGGAATGATATGGTCCCTCCATCATCAATAAGTCACTGCTCCCAAGCGGCAAAACTCAGTGAGTGAGGACTGGACCCTTCTACCACGTGTTACATCCCTCGTGCCTTCGGAAGAAAGGAAGCAAGGGGTCTCGTTCATTCAAAAGGATTCAGGACAACATGTAGAAGAGTTGCCCCCATTTACAGAATTGCAACTGCAGTACCTGAAAGATAGTGACGCTCCTGAACTACATGGCCATGAGGAGCTCGAGGCCTGGGTGGGTATGCCATACGGGAGCCAAAAGCGTAATGCTAAGGCAGCAACAGTGTTTTTTCCCAATCAGATTAAAAGCAATAAACTGTTCAAAATATATTCTAGGAGGGGAAGTACTGCAAAATCTGGTATTATTCTCCTGCTGAGAGTCGATGCTGAAGTGATGACACCAGTAATTTCTATCTGACTTTTTCCATATGCTGCTCTTGCATTCAATGGGAACAGTCACTCTTGTCAGCTCTAAAGAGGCCACCCTGAGTTTTTGTGTATTAAAGATTAAAAAAAAGATTTACACTGTTTTCCTCTGGGCACTTGGGTCCTCATGCTATCCTGAATGCCTTAAACACTTGTGAGCGCTTCTTTTCTTTAAATGTTAACAAATTTCAGTCATTATTACAGCAATTTTATGAGCATGGCTTTGTGAAAGACAAATCTCCTAACATGTTCTGAAACCATCAATCTACAACACTTCCATGTGCCTCTCAAACACTTCAGAGCAGGCACCTCCCTTTGAAGATCTGCCCCGGAGAGACCTCCAGCACCCGGCACAACCTCATTAACCACTGACTCATCTGAGCCGTGGAAGCAGCAGCAGTCCACCTTTAATACAAGGCACTAAACCACTGACGGTATAAAGACAGTGATTAGTGATACGAAGTGGAGCATATCATGATGATATGTTCTTGACGGTGCTTTCTTCTTTCCATTTTAAAAGCTTTATATATACTCTGCAGATTGTCATTTCTGTGCTTCTCAGATCAACTAAGTGGCTACGCCAAGCCTTCCTACAACAAGAATTACATTAGTCACTTAAACATCAACTGCCTACACAGTCATAAACTAATCCACTCCGCTCAATTATATTGCAGCTACATATCCTGACCAGACCTGCAGACCGATGGGGGAAGAACTTTGTGGAGCACAGAAAAGGGTGAACTCGCCGGGCTCTGGGGAGCGGGTGCCATCAGGATGCACCTTGGAAACCCGAGCATCCTCCCCAGAGGGCAGGTATGGAGCAGAGAGGAGCCATCATCAAATACTTGGACCTTGAAAATCTCAAATGCTCTGAAGGTCAAGCTCCACCTTGAATCCATCTAAAAGCCATGAGGGAATTTTGTTGGCACCCCAAACAAAGTGCTGCCTAACAGGCATAGGCTGCTTTTTAGTTTCTGAACAGCCTCTAGGCACAGCTCTGAGCAGCGTATCATGAAGTCAAGGCACAAGGTGAAGCAGGTACAGATAAGGGCCGCATTCAAAACAACACGGTACATTCGATATGCAAAGCACAAATAAACTAAACACAGCTGACTATTTGGCATCAGAAAGCATCCAACAGAAAAATAAATCCCAACTTTCAAACACTGACTTCCCCGTACCTTTATCTACTTGCTGTTTCATTAATTTTGATGTTACGTCCACAAAACTAACGTACTACTTCTGCAGACTATACGTTTCCAGCCCCCTCAGAGTTCAACTTTTCAAGCTCTACTACACCTTCCCACTTCACAGTCTTCACAGCCTTCTCAACCTCCCTTCAGAAATGCAAGGAAAGCATGTCTTCCGCTAAGATCTCAGCCAGCAGAAACCAACTGCGGTTCTCCCAGAATGCGCCTACATTTGCTCTACCTCTCTCCCTCCATCTGGCTCAGCCGAACGCCTCCCATCCAGTTTCAAAGACACCTTCTTCTTCTTCCCTAGTACTCCTTCAAACTGCTACTCTGCTTACTATGAAGCCAATCTTCATCTCATGAAAGACAAAATTTTCCTTGACAATCTAATAGACTCAAGGAAGAAATATTCATTATAAATGGTGTAGTTACCTGCTTCATATCTATTGAAAATATTCATCAGATAGACAGACAGCAGTACCCAAGTATCTTTCACCATCACTGGTTATAACACAGATTGAATTATTCACCTTAGACTCATTCAAACCGGAGAAGTTTTGTTTACAAACCTTTTGTTCTGAGCATGCCTGAGATAACCACATAACAACCAGAAACTACTGAAAACTAGAGTATTTCTTCTCCCTGAATTTCTAGTCAAACGAATGCAATGATCCTCTTTGTGCACGGTAAAATACTTCTTAATTGGTTTATGCCTGTTGCATAATAATATAGAAATAATCTATCATGTTTTTACAATAAACTAAGTCTAAAAAGGATGATACACTGCCTCTAGCTGTTCGCATGTTAATCTCAAACAACTATATTGATGCAAATCTGCCGTGCTTATATTTCTACTGTCAACATTTACTTCTTAAAAATCTTCCGTTTTAATCTAAAAATATTTCAACAGTGAAGAATAGAAATAGAAAAGGAAAATGACAAGGACATATTAGAGGAGATTGATTAAATATTCATAAACTAGGAAATGCTAAATTTGAAGTTACACATGGCAACCTTAATTCTAAACTGTCTGACAAGTTCCTCAAGTTCCCTTTAACTACCTGACTATACGCCCTATCGTAAATATTTTTTCAGAACTTTAGAAACACCACCTTTTAGTAAGACAAATATTTTGCATCTATAACCTCTAGAGCAAATTGTCTATACCTAGCTTCCTGACAGTCAAAAATACCAAAATACCAGAGAACACCTATGGCTCATACGCTGGGCCAAGTTCACCACTAACACACCCCCTGTAACAACTACGAGGATGACAGTTCCACTGCTAAAGAGAACTACGGTATGTGATTATGAACCTCGATAGGAAAGAAAAAGTTTTGGAGAAGAGAGTATTTTTCCTAGAAAAGGCATCAAATTAATGTCAGTATTATAACATTAAATGATGCAAATATCTAAGAAAGAAAATATTACAGGATGTATTAAGTGCGTATGAAAGCGTAGGCAAAAGTAGCACCATCAATTTGAGAAACAAACAGGAATTTAAAGGGACTGTACAGTATAGAACAGCTGTACGTTCAATTTTAGAGATACTGCAAGAAGTCTGCTTAACATAAAAAATGCGTATGTCTAAACATTCAGATTTGCAATTGTTTTATGCTTGGGCATTTGTGAAGTTATCCAAGCAGCAGCAGCAGCTGCATTCCTTCTGAGCTTCGCACTCCGAATCCTCGTTTTTTGTAGGAAAGCCGAAAAATGGTAAGGCATTAAAAAACCTCAGACTTCTTCACTGTAAATTCTCAGCCAAACACTCCCAGAGTTTGCTTGCTCTCAGTCCCCTGACCATTACATTTTATACACTTGTCAAGCACAAGACTGTTTCCCTGCCTCCTCCTTCATTTCAGCTACATGACACTGCTGTTACTTTTCTGCAACTTGTAGCTAAATCAGAGCTTGAGACAATACATGTCAATACTCAAATATCCACGAAAAAGACATAGGATTGAATAATTTATTCTGCAGACCCCCAAAAGTGAGAAGGACTTTCATCTGTAAAGAAATCATCTCATCTTGCCTCTATCTCAATAAATAAAACGGTCCTCTTTTTTTTTTCTTTTAATTTGGAACTTGTAAACAACAGAAACATTTGCTTTCTTTGGATTTAGTTTTCTCAAACACTTTATTTTTACTTTAGCTGAGGACCCAAATTCAAAATCTATCTGTATTCCTGAAGAAGACAAAAAGTGATCCCAGCGGCGGCACGTCTAACCCTATACCAGGTCTCCCTGATGGACAAAGAAAGTTCTTCATCAGCCTGAGGCCGGATATCCCAGTCTTACAGCACAGAAACACCCACAGAAGACACATTGGCAAAAGCACTCCAAAACCAATTAAAACCTACAAAAACATTCTCAGGGATTTCTGCACAGCTACTCAGTCATGACCAAATCCCTTCAAAAATGTCCAGGCTCCAGCAGGAGAAAAAAGCAACTAGTAAGAAGCAAGAGCAGCAGAAAACACTCCACCAGCGTGTGGTGCACGCAAATAATATGGACGAATATTAAAGTCTCTTTTCCCAAAACTCACCTCAGTGCCACCACGCTGCCCTGCTCTGGGAACATACGCCACACCAGAGGCTGAGGCATGAGCTGGCTTTGTCCGTGGTGACTCCATGGATGAAGTCTGGAAACAAGCCAGCTCGCATCTGGGTGCGGCATCAATCCGTTTCCCTGCCCGGCGTTAAGACAGGTAATGCTGAGGAGAAGTTAAAGCTCTCTATATGGCATTTAATGATCCAGGCCTCTACCAGCCGGTCAGTGCCTGGGCTGTGCCCTACTCCGTAACTGAGAGGAGTTTTCAAAGTCAAACACCACCTCCAGACTTCAGTGTCACAATCCCACGTGTGTTGCAATAACAAAAACCCAAGAACAAACCAGAAAGACCCAACCCCCAAAAACTAAACTCCCAAACTCTATGTGTTTTTTTTGAATAAAAAAAAGAAAATTCACACTTTCCTCAGAAACACGAAAAATAAGCTCTGCTGAGGTAGGGAGTAATTTGCTCATTAGACCAAGTAAATGGTCTGTGTCAGTAAATGACTGTGTCAGCAGACTCACTGCATCCCAAGGAACTGTAACCAAACGAAGGTGCTTGCACAGGATTTTAAAGAAAGATAAATCTGGAAACAGATCAGTACTGTTCCCTCAGCCCTGGGGGCCTGCCCCCCGATATGTCCTGCACCAAAGGGAGGGACAATGTGCCCCATACTAGACCCATTACTGGTCTTAGATGGGTGATACCTGTTGGAGGAGAGGTCACAGATGTCTTCGTTCTGGCAGAAGAACCACGCACACAGCAACAAGCGATACCAAGTCTGAAATTTGACTCCAAGACAACATTCGACTTCTTTCCTGCATGCTGACGCAAGGTTAACTTTTGAAGTCTGATTATGATCATTGAAATTTCAATAAACTCACTCCACTGTTGAACAACAAACCGAAACATGTTATCAGGCAGGGATTTGTTCAGAGCCGCCAAGGATACACTTGGCACGTCCCACTCCTCTCTTCATTTCAGCAGGGCCGTTCCAGAACAAACACACATTCAGAAAAATTTAAATAATCTGGAGCAGCTGGATGCAATCTTGAGTCTTACTTAGGAGCACAGTGTTCAAAAGCATATCCAAAAATGAATCAAAAGCCGCGTGCTCAGGTCCGAACTCGGAGGGGCAATTCACATGACAGCTGAGGAGCTGGCAGCAGTGGGTTAGTGGGAACTGGTGGAGAGGAGCGGAGAGGAGAGGACCACTCTCCTGGTGGTTTCGGAAAGCCAGACAGCAGCTCAGTTTTATTATCTAGGGAATGTTATAAATGTCAGCAGCAAGGGGTCAACTAAAAGGACCCTTAAAATGATAAATGAGATCAGCATAACACACAATATTACCTTCTGCTCCTAAAGAGATAGAGCTTATGTTGGCTAGAACAATTTTAGAAACATCCCATGCAGAACATATTACAGGAGGATTTTCTATTCTCCCCTTTCCTGAAGATTTACCAGAGACCTCGACTAACTCTCAGCGAACCAGGGGGGATCTAGCGGGAAGAGCTGGTTTCTCACAACTAGCTACTGCCGTTGTCAGCTGATGAGCAGCTTTAGCTCTTGAGCTGTTCAAGGCAAATCCAAGAAACTGTGCAACAGGGCAGGAGGGAGGGAGGTAAGGAAGACCGATGACGACACAAAACTCAGGACATTTTTCTATTTAAATGCTTTCTGGATAGATGTTCCCCCCAAATTTAATGGAGGAAGTAGAAAAGATACCAGCAAAGCTATTTTAATGCGTACTTTTTCACAGGATGTATGCAGGATATATACTGGTTAGTGTATTTAGTTGGTATAGGAAATATTTTGCTGGCGTTAGCTATGGAGAGCATTATTGAAATGACCAAGTGTACTCAGTCCCTTTGACCGAGTTCTGTTCTCAGTCTCGTCTGAGGCTTGACTAATGTCACTGAAGTTAATGGAATTGCTTTATACCAACACAATATTATATTTTAGACACTAAGAAATGCTAGTAAGAATTAATTTACTTAATTTAAATTTCATAAAAAGACAGGAACTAGTGCTTTTATCTATAAATGTATAGTAAAAGTATAAAGAATAATGCATAGCTAATGATTTAACATTAATAATTAAAATTTAACAATTAGCAATAATTAACATTAATAATGTATAGATAATGAATTAGTATAGCCAATGAATTAATAAACAGTGTAGAAAGAGGCAATAAAACTGAAAATGAAACAGACCTCCAGTGCTTTGGATAAAAATTGATTTATAATTTCTTCAGATTTAATATTTGCTTTACAGAAAAATCTCTTTCTCAGAACCTCTACAATCTCTCCGAATAAAATACAAAATCTCTTAGAATAAGATACAATCTCTTAGCATAAGATACAAAATCTCTTCAGGTTAATTCACAGTTCTTTTGAGCAAAGGCAAAACCCACAATCTTATTATTTGGTTTTCTTGGTAAAGAGATTAGATCCACAGATGCAGCTACTGCGTTACATATGCATGTGACAACCACTGGCATATTGCTTTAGCAGTGCTCAAGCACACATTTCTCTACCAGTTAAACAATCTTTCCCAAAATAAACACATCTTTTCCGTTATCACAAGCTATAAAGCAGTTCAAGAGCCCTGAAATGATCTTTTCATTAGTTTGAGATGCTTCAGCATCCCTGTACTGAAACACCCATATAAGCCTTATGAGACAGGAAGAGTATAAATCCTGCTCTCCTATTCCCTTAATGAGAATGCCTAATAAAAATGTAAACTAATTCTCTTGGCTGCCACTATCCTGTCTACTGAATGAAATCTTCCTTTTCACCCTCATATGTTTATATAACTTTAAAGCTCCAATATCAGTATGGTTGGTTGAGATTACTCATCCAATGCCACAAACTGGCACTGGTTTCTTAATTTCCCCCATTTCTCTTTTTTTTTTTTTTTTTTTTTTTTTTGCCTTGTCTGAGACCAGCCAGATCACCCACCCCGTTAGCAGATCCATCCCCTTCAAGCCAATACTGTAACAGCCTCACCGAAGTCCAGCCTCCATCAATAAAGCAATTACAGACCCCTTAGCCGGCAACATTTCCTTGTTGAAGGCATACTTTAGTAAATATGAATTATCTATTTGATTATAAACATTTATGTGCTTTTAAACTCAAAACCATATTAAATGTGCTTAAACTGTGCTTTCCTTTCTCTCTCTGTAAATGCCTGCTTGTCCTCCTAACTCAAACAAATACAGACGGCGCTTCTCCTGCGACATTTGTCACCGTTATTAGCTGGGTGGACACTTCTGTCTCCTGTTCTACTTACACAGTGGCCCTTGCTCAGCCCTTGCCCTGCATCCCTGGGGTCTCTCCAGGGAAACGAGAGTTTCAGGCAGGCAACAATCTGACTGTCTGGCAGCAAAAGGAAGAGAGTGGAGATTTCAGATCATTTTCATGTCTGACCTGGAAGCCAGGCAAGAATGCCAGCAGTGCCCCTGGACAATTTGAAAAGCTATAAAAAAAAAAAAAAAGAATGCAGAAGCTTCCAGCTAAAAGCCAGATGTTACAAAAGAGGTCCCACAAACCCTGGGATGATGCAGAAAAGCAAGTTGTCTGGAGAATGGATCACGAAACGAGTTGAAGCATGGGCCATTCTCGGCTGTGGCCAGCAATTACAGCTAACCACAGAGCAGAGCCATGCTGCCCGCACCCGCCTGCTTTTACACTACCTGGCCAAAAGCAGGACCACTAGACGCGTTTCAAGGCAAGGAGGTCCCAGGGTGGAAGCTGCCAGAAAGAACATGTAGAAGATGCAACTGTTGAAGAGGTGGGCTGCCTTTCACCATTCAAAGCTGGAAGCGAAAGCATCCTCATTTGGTCCTGACTGGCTGTTGAAAGAGCCTACTGCCAAGGACGCGTTTCTCCAAGCTCTCTCCCAAAAGAACACCTCTTGCCAGGGACCAAACAGGGAGAAGACTGAAAATCTGCCCTTCCCTTCTGCTGTAGAGTGGTGCTCTCGTACCATGGTTAGCACGTGAAAAGAAGCACTTGGGCCCCAGCTAGCCCAAGGTACTCCCAGGGAACACAGCTGGACAAACTGGTCTTTTAGGTGGGCTTCTCCACACTCTTGCTGGTTGCCCTCTCTCCTACTGCCCCACGTTTGCCAAATCACAGCATGGAATGGACTGGCAACCCAAGCTTGTTTCTGGCTCTCCCAGGTAAATGCTCACTGCCAAAGATGAACTTTCCTGGGAATCAGCAATCCTCCCCCTCCTTGTCTCACATCCAACAGGGCCAACCCTGGCCAGAGAGTAGGCTTCCAGGCAGAGAAGAGCCAATGCTCAGGAGCAAAGCACCTGTGAACATCAAGAGAAAGCAGGAACTGAACAGCATTACTCCTTTGTGGGTTTGTACAACAGGAATTGGACCACTTTGGAGACAGCCTCCAGCTCCATTGTTTATTATAAGGTGCCTAACGCATAATTAGGCAGGGGACCCTGCCCTTCAAAGTCCCTCTTCTTTCAGCCTGTGCTCTAACCTTTTGATGAAAAGCAGACAGAAGAAAGGAACAGAGTGTGTTTAGTACATGTAATATAAGCAGGTCTGGTGGCATGCTGATACTTCCCAGTCTCCAAGGAGAGGATAACAGCTGTCTTGCTGCTTCAGCCTCCTGCTCCTGAGTTGATTCATGCAGTGTCTGAAAAAAATAAAGCCACGCCACAATGCCTCCGAGCTGGGGGACAGGCAGAGGAGAGCCTCTCACACAAGCCTCCTTACATAGCCCTACACACAAAACGTCCCACACCAACCGCTCTGTCCCCTCACGAATCATGAGTGTTTCATCCCAGCAAACTCCAGTCAAACCTTCTGTTTTTTCTAATGCTTTCTTTTTAGGCAAAAAAAAAAAAAAAAAGCATTTTTCTTATTACATCAGTATTGCCGTTTTGCTGGAGCACTAGAAGATACACGGCAAGGGAAGAGCTTCTCCTGCCAGCCTTCCTGCCCCAGGCCGCTGCTGTCATCTTCTCCACACGAGTGCAGGACATGGAGGTGGTCCCTCTCAGGGGCACCAGCCATCTTGCCCTGGGTGCGTTGGTCTCTGGTGTATTCAAACAGCTCCTTGCAGGATCCAGTGAGGTTTCCATACTGAGCAGGCTGCCTTCGAGATGAAGTTAGGCCAGCTGGTTTTCCCTTGCGGTATTCATCCCTCTGGGAAGCTCTGCCTTTCGGCAGTCTCTGCAGCCTGTGTTGTCGGGCCTGGCAGCTCACCTGCGCTTCACGCTCCTCGCCATCCCTCCACCACCATGGGAAGGGGAGCTCGCCGCCGCCTCTGCCCCGCGCTGCGTTTCCCACTGCTGGCGGCCACACACCCCAGTTCACACAGAGAGCAGCTCCCAGACGAGACGGCGCATCGAGACAGACCCTCTGGCAGCTGCCCGCAAGCCTGGTCTACACTTTTTAAATGCACACACGACTCCATGTAAGAGCTCTCTCACGCCACGGTGCCCCGCGCGACAGCCCTGCCCTTCTCAGCTCCCGTCTTCCAGCACTGAACGTGACTTTCTTCCATGTTCACAGAGCAGACCCAACAAATGTCACCCACGCTGTTTCACTCTGAAACAACAGAAGTGGGATGAAACCACCTGCAATCTCATAAAGGTGTGTTTTAGGCACTGAGGGCAAGCCAAAGTGCTGGGGTTTTTTATTGCAACTGATTCAAAGCAGAGACATTCACATGCCTGGTGCTGAGGCCAACATCAGATCCACTTTAGATGACCTCCTGCAATGCTGACATTACACTGGGCAGCTCAGCTGTGCAGAGCAGAAGACAACTTCTGCCTTGATGGCAGCCACTTGTAACACAGATCCTCAAACCTGCTTCTCACAACCACTAAAAAATACATTTGCTTCCATTAGGCATTTTTCCCACTCTCCTGGAAATGCCATGGTGAAACAGTTTTGGGTTGAGGTTTCTGGTTTTTTTTCCCCAAAAAAGTTTTGACTTAAAATAAACACACCAAGTTTTCCTTGAAAATGAGAACTTAATGCCGATGTCAGCGATCACGCAACTGCTAGAGGAGAAACGCTGCTCAGCACCCAGGCCAGGCGGCTCAGCCACTGATGGGCAGACAGACACGCGGAGCACTGGCAGCCACCTCCAGACACCCATTCCTCCTGGTGCCTGAAAGGGACCGACCTTCTGGGGTGAAGCACCCCAAAGCTCATCTCCTCTCGTCACCATGGATATGCAGACATCGCCTGTTCAAGCAGGAGCTGCCAAGGAAGGGAATGAATGAGGAGGATCTGCAGCAGCAGTTGCTAGGGGTTAAACGCTGCTCTTGCGACACAAGAGGAAAGTTCAGAAAGACACTTTGACTCCAGATCGGACTTTTTATTCCTCTACCTACCCAGATTACAGCCCAAAGCCTCCACAGGGTACTGCTCCCCCCGATTTGGGTCATTGTCCGTTTATGTGCACCACTAACAAATTCAACAGCTGCAAATCAGGCAGGGGAAAAGGGGTTTTGAGATCTACGACCACTTCATCTGGCTTACACCTGCATTTCTGGCATACGTGCAAAGTGCATCTGGATCATATTTTCTTCACTGTAGATAAGGACCACAGGAATTGCCTGCATCGTGTGGAAAATGTACTTAATCAACTTCTACGAAGGACCAAGATCACTCGGAAAGGGGTAAGCGCTGCCTCCCTATGTGGGGTAACAGCCTGAGCTCTATTTCCTAATTATGTCTGACCTGGAGGTCATCAAGACAAGCCACCCAGCCCTCTTTTTCAACCAACCAGAAGAACCATTTGCTATAGTGGGTAAACTCTTCAGAGCAAAAACTGTCCTTCTGAACGTTTTTGTGTTAGGATTAGCACAACAGGGTCCCCTAACAAGCATCCCCCCACAAAAAAAAAGGAAGAGAAAAAAGAGATATTTGCAGTGTTGAGGAGGCCTGTACAAACAGAGAGTGCAAATGAACGAAAGCCCATGTTACCTTTCAACCCTCTTACTGGGTAGCACTAGGGGTTGCCCACCCTTCTCCCACACGTGAGCCCAGAGACACTCCTGCCCTGCGCATTACGCCCTTCAGCACTTACTGGTGACAAAAGAAGGTGCAGTTTACACTTACTTTTACAGCTCCATTAAAAGGTGACCTGCAAATAAAAAAAAAAATCAAGCACATTTAGTATTATGTGCTGAATGCCCCCAAATAAACAGGATTAGATGAGCATTCAGCCCTTATGTAAAAATTAGGTGAAAAAACTGGCACTGAATGTGTACTTTGATTTTACACTCCTGAAACAGAGTCCTTCCTAACAGCAATGCAGTGAACCATTCCTGACAACTACTGGCTTCACATTTCCGCCCCTCGCTGCTTGCAGGCAGCATACTGGGATGGAGGAGTGGCAGAAATATTATTCCTTCAAATGGCTTATTTCTGAAACCACCACAAGAAAGCTGACAAAGGCGAAGGGACAGCAGGCAGGTCCCATTTCCCCCGCTTTCCCTCTCCTCACCCTGCTTGGGCGCCAAAGACTATGCTTTCCAAAGGCAATGACCTGACACTGGGCTAAACTCCACGTGGAGCCACTGGTGGGTCAGACATCTTTGAGAACGAGGCTTTGAGATCTGTTAATAATATTAGCAGTGCATTGTACAGCTACGGGTAGACCTTTCTTCTGTAAAATATTGAACGCAATAGCTATTTCTGACTTAGCAGTGCCACACTGCTTTCCCCTCTTCCTTTTGCGTTTGGCCCTGTTTAACTCCCCTCCCTTGGACCCAGCTCAGGAAAGCATTTCTGCATGTGCTTATAACCCACCAACTTCAGCAGGAGATAAGCACATGCTTCAATACTTTACTAAATGGGATGTTTAAACGAATGCAGACCTCTCCCACCAACGCTCTTTTGTACCAAATTTTGTACCTTTATTATCAGTTACACCGCATAAAAAAAACTAGCCATAAGTGATTTGATTACTTCATAGCTACTCCCATTCATTCGGATTTACAAATATACGGACATGTAAAAGAAGATTAAGGGTTTTTCTGTCATGGTATTCTTATACTGCTCCCCTGGCACACAAGAGGAGGCTGTTACGCATCATGTTGCAGTTCTCAAACAACCTCGATCTCCTCCCAATTCTTATTTGCCATTTCTCTAGAGTGAGGCTTGACAAAAACGTACATCAACCTACAGAAATACACTGCGGTGGTGTTCAGAAAGTTGTTCAAATAAGGCCTAGCACTCTGTTTCAAATTTCTTAAGTAAACAGCAGCTTTGGTAACCTACTGTCATCAAAATACATTCTGTTACATGCTGTTTGTTGGTTTCTTTATTTTCACTTTTTTATTTCTCATTCTTTTGCAAAATCTGATACTGCTTTATAGGCATCCAAGCTATTAATGTAAATCAGCAAGATTATCCTACAACTAGAACTCCACTATAAAAACTTCAGAAATGCTGTTTTGTAAATACAAGTGTTAGAGCAACCAGAGGTGTGCACACTCTCTACATCTAAACGTAGAATTTCAGGCAAACTGATTGACATACAAGAACCGTTATTTAAGTTAAGAAACCAAACAAGCGAGTTATACCAATTCCTGCAAACAACAATTATTCCGTTTTCAGTAGACTGATAAAGACATCTGCAATGGATTAAGAAAGAATTTTAAAATAACTATAATTTTAGGCAGGAGATCTTTTAAATTAGAAGTGCTGGTGATCCAAGAAAAGGGAGTAGCTTATGCCAAATTCGCACTTACATTTTGGAAGAGGCAGATGATGGAGTTGAGCAGAGAGCACTGGACAAAAGCTGCTTGGTCTCATCATTTCTCCCTGCCAGCCTCCCTGAACACACCCGCCTACCCGACGTCTTTCTGCTTTCAGCTAAATATGCTGCTGACATGAAAGGCAGGTTTCCTCTTGCCTTGCCTGGGACAAAGCACGCCAGAGAAGAGTGTGCAGCCATGGTCATGCCCCACACGCAGGCACGGAGGCATCACGCCAGTGCTGCGGCCAGAAGCATGACTGACCACTAACAAAACAGAGGAAACCAGCCAGAAAAAAAATGCACAAAATAAACAAACAGAATGAAAACCCCAAACAGCATTTTTGTCGATTTCACGTTGCCTGTAATGACAGCGGACATCATACTTCAGAAAAATATGCCATCCCAGGAGCTTTCCATAAAGTAATACTGGCATGGCTTTTTGTTGTGTGTCTGTCTGATCCAGCATCCTCCAAGTGGTCCTTCCGCTAAGTATACAATTAAAAGAGGCTAATTGCGCAGAGAGAGAACCACGCATGAAACGCTGGCACGGGGTCTGGCTGAGCCTCAGTCCCTCAGCAAGTGACTTCAAGAAGTTTCCAAGCAAGCGAAGGAAGAGAGCGGAACCACACTGCAGACTACAGCAGACTGCTTGCCTAAGAGCTATACGTGCAGAAATAACACTTAAATGAGACGCCCTCGCTTGAACAATTAGAAGCATGATTCAAAAGGGAAAAAAAATCCTGAGACATACACACTGAAAGATTTAAATATTTTTTAATTACTCTAGCGATTTACATTAATTTCAGCTTTTTCAAACTAATGCTCAACTGTTAGACTACTAGGCAACGCCATCTAGTGATGCTACTTGTAAAAAATCATGCTGCATCCTTTATTAAAAGGTTCACTCTTGCAAATTCTTGTTAGTGGATTACAGTTTCAATAGGTGCAAGATTTTCAGTACCTATGAGCATTTTCAACCTACAGCTTTAATGCAGAAAAAATGGTCTGGACCATTTTATTTACCGTGAAGTAATTTACAGAACTGACAACACAGAAAGCAAGCTGGGTTAATCACAGCAGAATTTAAACACGCACACCACATAGTTTTGAAATGATACAGGGATACAGTGCAAAGCCCAATAAATTACCTTCCAATTTTGGGAATAGCTACAGATGTTATTTGCATGATAAAATAATTTACCTAATTTTTCAAGATCTCTGTTTGTGTGTGTAAAATACTTGCTTGAAAAATTTTACTCCAGCCTTACAACCCCAAGGAAAAAGAAACCCTGTGCAGGTTTAAACTCTCTTCTTTAAGAGGTGGAACCACTCGCTCAGTCATCTGCTGGCGGTAGCTGCTAGCTGTAATTAGCTTCTGGTGGAAATTGCCAGCAGACACAACTAGAAGTTTAAATCAATTGGCTCTGCTTCCTCCTTACAAGAAAATTGGCATTTCAGGGCTGCATTCCAGCGTGATGGATCTAAGAAACCAAAGCCAATTTGACAAGAAAGGGAAGTGTCCCTTTTCATGGCCTGCTTTAACCCTGAACACGCCGCATGTTCCTGAAAAGGATGTCTTATTTTTTCTTTTTTTCGAATCCCCAGAGAAAGTAACAACAAACATACAACAAATATTCCTCCGAAAAAAACCAGTCCAGTGTTCAGCCCCAATTATTTTCACTTCACAGCTGTGAAGATGGGAGAGGGAGTGACAAGACGTGAAAAGTCAGAAACTGCGAATAAAGGTAGCACACGAAACAGGACTTGCAAGAGGAAGCGGAGCCTGGCGCGTGGAAAGCCGAGGAAAACCCTCCAGCACCAGCACAGCAGCTGGTTCACACTGGCCCCAAAGGCCATGGGCTACCACAGCTCTCCATTCCGGGTGCACCATATCGCACCTTTCCATAGTATCACAGCAACAGCTGCACGGGTACCTGCTCTCACCCTGCTCTGCCGCACACCCTGCTTTCCCCCCGTTTTCTGCATTTGAGCAATATTTAATTATTTCAACATTTAAGGCTTCGTGAGCCTGCAGCAGTGTATGGGCTGTGCATTCTTGTGACCTCTCCTGATCTTGTCCTTATCCATGTAACCTTTGTCACGCGGATATTGAATGTTCAGCCGTGATGAGTAAGTAGCATCGTTGCTTTGCCAGCGCTGGGATGTGTGTCTTGCTGGGATTTAACTTCCTTGTATCTAAACTCCCGGGGCTACCCGAAGACCTCGAATTGTAAAGAAACACTTCACTTCCCCAAGGCCACCATTAATTTGCAATGAACACATCTAACACGTGAGCAATTCTTTTGAACAAGATGGTATCTATAACTGGGTGTCATAACTACTCTTGAGAAATAACAACTTCTTAACAAATCATGTAAACGTCTACGTCAGGGGGCTGCTTAAATTCTCCATGTCAACGGCACACATGCACTCCTGCCTTATCAAACCAGGCGGCACGTACGCAGTAAGGATTTCTGTCGGGCTACTTTTGAGCACCCACTTTAGCTGTATATTAGAAAACTTGATCCATGATGTCTTCATCCTCACCAGAAAGTAATGTGATTTGAGACATGCAAGAAACTCACATGCAAAATACACTACATACAGCACTTACACGAAAGCTTAATGGAACAGGGAAGAGTTAAGTCAAGCAGAAAGTCAGGCATGGCAAAGTGGCCTATTTTTGACACTAGGTAGACTGGTCACATTGTAAAGTACTGGAATTATGTAGATCCTGTGCTAGCGACTGTTTTGATGCATTTCCTGAAAAGACATGCAGTGACAGCACAGCAGGACTGCCACAACCACTCACACTCCAACTGCCCTATATATGCACAACTCTCCTAAATATCTTCTAATACCCGCTTTGTAACCCTACTTAAACGGGTCAGCTTCTGAAAAAGGTATGTGTAGGGGGGGGTGTTATTTGCCAGAACTTTTCTAGCAGATTAACCAGAAAAAACATGCGTGCACACGCTTGACTACATTACTCGCACAATATTACATTTTTCAGAAAGCAGGTTTATGAGCACTCTAACAATTTTACTTCCTTTTAAAAAAAGCCCATTTTAATATCAAACCTCTTCCAGCATGCTAGATAGCTTTAGCTAGATGGGATCTTTTTCCCCTCCAATTAAGAAGAAAAAATACTCTAGATATAATCCTGGCTACAGGCTATCTATTCCTTTCCATTTTAAAAAGCCAACACTTACTACTTAATTATAAATCTGGTGTTTTGCACAGAAAATGGGATCTTTCTTAAGTTCTCTTCTGCTCTGCGTTCCTCTGACTTAAAATCGCAAAGCTGTTTCCCAAGACTTTATCATGTCTTTCTTGTTAAACAGTTATTCTTCTTATTAAACAAGCAATAGAACAAATCCTGATTTTTTTTTCTTTAAGCAGTGGAAAAGCAAAGTTTCTGCCAAAAAAATCTACACAGCCAAGAATGTTAGCTAATGTACATTCATTGCTTTCAAGGCTAAAAGCAGTTTGCACCAGACAGGAGTCTCACCCAGGAGCTGAAACTCTCCAAGACATATGCTCTTCAGAGACAGAGCGAGCAAGAGACCAATAGCTGTACCAAGAGGAGCAGGGAAAACTGGATTCACACTTAGTCTCCAAGGATTCCCCGCACACTTGGGTGCTGGGGAGTGCTCAGCCCTCCAATATCCCGGTTTCGCACCGTGTGGCTCCGTCCCCCAGGCGGTGTGGGGCTGTGGGACACACATCGCTAGTTCAGCTCTGCCAGGAGTAACATGAGCCTGGAGTCTTTCCTGATGGAAAGCAGGCGGCTGCCAAACCGAACGTGCTGCCTACGGCGCCTGCATCATTCTCTGCCTCGCGACGACACCATTCACTCAAAACCTGACGTCTCCTTCACCCGAAGTATCTGTCTGAGCAGAAATATGGCCCATAGGCTTTGCTACTCCCGTTGAGATCTCAGCTCGGTTTCTGCATGCCTGCTCTTTTCTAAAGGGCAGAACAAAGACGATATTTGGCCTTAAAAACGCCTCGGAAACTACAAATGAAAAATTACATGAAAAGTGTACAGCTTTAATTACATCTCTCAAGGGGACAAGATAGCATTTTTGCATCCCCATCTTGTCTTCTCCCTTCCCCGGAAATTCATGAGATGATCAGAGGTACAAATGTTCGTATTTGTAGGGGAAAAAATGACTTACATTACAGCCTCAGCAGCTCGTGTAAATAACAGGACGTAAAGTCTCACAGAATTAGTTTACATTTGAAACATTTTCAAAATATTGTTTTAGCTGGGTATAATAGACCACCACAAGATGTGACACACAGCAAACACAGGGCTGCAATTAAACAGCTGGCAAACAGCCAGGAAGAGATAAAGGCCCAGGCTGTCACTTGCTAGACAATATATATGGCTATTTTGGCAGCCAAAAACGAATGTGATAATTGAGCCATGACACATTAAAAAGGCACACAATTTCCAAGGCAAGAGTTCCTGAGCACTAAACGAGGAGCATCTATAGTGTGCTTACGGCGAACCAAGATTTAGGAGTGATAATGAGATTGGACTGATTACAATTCAGTGGTGCAAAGCCAACCTTGTTTAACGCGCTGCACCACTGTAAGGAGTTATATACAACCCGACAGAAAAATACATGTGTGAAGCCCACAAAGGCTGTCAGTATTAGAAATAACAGGAATCTGAGGAGCGTATGGCTCTGTCTTGAATTCTCTGCGTATTTTTTTATATTAATCAGGATTTTATCCAGTGGCGTTCTTGTCTCCAGAAATTACAGTGCACTCAATTTGACTTCCAACACCGGGAAAAGCCCCAATCTATACAAATCAGTTTTAAAATAAAAATATATAGTAATACATGAAGAGTAAATAATTCTTCAGAATCACACTTGCTGTAAAGAAAAATGACTGTTTTGTTTAAGACATGAAGAACCTTAACGCTGCCAGCAACAGCTATTTGGAAGACAAAGTCCAGGAACTTTTCTAATGTTTCACTGTATGTTTTATTAAACAACCTAAGGACACAACAAACGAACAAATGTACCAAATGAAGACACGGTTCTAAGTTAACACCCAACAGCTATATAAAGCCTCCTATAAAATGCACTCCGTCAAATTAACATGCTGACATCAATTGCATTCCCTTCCCGAGTAAAGGACTTGAAAGCCTATACATTGTCAGCCCCCAGTCCATTCATTCACTAACCTCCCAGAAAGTGGAGGTACTTCATGATCTAAAATTACGCTTATATAAAAGAGAAGCTAAATTTAGGCTCTGTAATAGGAAAATCCCTATGAGTTTACTTCCTAATCTTATTCTAAACTTAACCCCATTGAAGATGTATTCAAATAAAGAAATTGCCATGTGTACCTTCCCTAACCAAAAGTTGCAGCGTATGAAGAGAGCTTAAAAAAATTTGCAAGAATCCACTTTTAGGCCCACTGGCGTCAGTGTTATCAAGATGACACTTGCACAGCTCTTCACAATGTCAATACCAGTGAATCAGAACCGAGTCCAGTGACTGGCAAAACTTTAGGAAATGATCCCCTGCACTGCGCGTCAAAGAAAAAGGGGAAAATACAGAGACATTAGGAAGGGTTCCCTTCAATTTAACCTAATTTCTTATCTCAAATAAAAATACTAAGGTGCTCTAAAACATGCAGATTTCCCCAAAACAAACTCCTTACCCACCTCAAACTCAAACAGCCAACACACACTTCACATCCAACAACCACAGCAAACCGGCATTGGCACACTGGGCCAAAACGAAGAATCAGCATCGATACTTGACTTCGTACTAAAAACAGTACAAGAAACAGTAATTATTACATAATCTACTTTCACAAAATTATCTTTAATGGCTGTGATAGTAACTTCATTAAGTGTCAGTAAAGGAAATGAAAAAGCTTAAAGATGAGGTCAGAACACGCACTTTTGGCTGCTTCCTCAGGAGATGCATCAAATACGTTATTTCTGCCTGAGGAACAGCGGACTCCTGAGGGTAGCTGTTACGCAGCCCCAAAAAGATAAATGAAATCATGATACGAATTTTTCTGACCCCCAAATTAAAAGGAGCATAAGAGGACAACTGCAAGAATAAATGAGTTGATCTTCATCTGAAAAATTCATACTATTGCATGTATAAATGGCATATTATAATAGCAAGGTATATTAAAGAAGCATAGTCTTTATTTTTTTTGGTCCCCCATACTGCAGCAGACACGCAGGAATATTATTCCATAGGCTTTGCCAAGTGATGTTTAGCGGCAGCTGAAACAGGGCCAATTCACACTCCCTTCAGAAAAGCATTTAAACACACACACATAAGTTTTCCTGAAAAAGGTGAGAAAGGTATGGTGTGCTTTTTCTGACTCAGGGCCACAAAGCAGAAAGGCAGTAATTAAAATAGGTGGAAACAAAAGAGGAATGATGAGAAGTAAGTCTAAGTTAATTAACATAGCTCATACACTTGCCCCCTGCCCAAATATCCTATGGAATCTTAGTAAAAAAAGAATTTTTTCATGAATTTTGTATTCCGGCCCAACTGTGAACAGCCAGTTATGAAAAGAGCTCTCATGGAATTAAATGTCATCCAAAAAGTAAACTTTCATACAGATTAAGGGAAAGTGATGGAAAACTGTTTTAGGACAAGAAACAAACAAACATAAATAAGTAGCTTTGCAGTATGAGAAGACTCGAGGACTGTCAATAAAACTGTGCCAGGCAGAAAAGGAAAGACTAACACAGATGAAGAGGAATACTACAAGCAGGTAGTTTATTTACACCTACCAGGGAATCAGGGAGTGTTTCTTGTTATGACTATGTTAAACTCCATTCAACCTTTGACCACTAGTAATTGGCTGTAATTGCAAAAGAAACTTTGTCTGAAAATACAAGGAATTATAGGTAAAAGTTTTTAGTCTTCTGCTGCATAGAGTAGTAGCTGTAAAAAGGTGCGCCCCAGTAAAATGCAGAGCACTAATCCTCCCCACAAAGTAGAATACCCTGGAGTAGATAATAACATTCTCTGCAAAGTAAATCCTCTCTTTATTTATACTCTGGCACGGTTTCCCAATGTTTACATTTATTCAACAAGCCAAAAAATTACTCAGACTTATTTTTTCTTTATATTTCACGTTTAGAAGAACAGCAAAGCTCTGAGCACCTGGACCATAATTAAATCTATAATTCATCCAGCAGCATGAAGACTAATACACAAATAAATTAACTCCACCTGCCAGGAGAATTAATCATACCGGGAACAACTTACTGCAGATACCAAAAATGAGAACAGTTTTACAGTAAAGCTTCTGTCTTTCAAACTTCACTTAGGAAGATCTTTTTCCCCAAATCCCTATTCCAGTGGCGATCCAGACTCCAACGCTAAAACTTTAGAGGCTAGGAAAAAAATCAGAGAAACTACTGATGGAATAATAATACTCGTTGGCACAGTCATTTTGAGTCACGCCACAAGCAGAGCAGGGCTACACCATTATCATCACGCTGGGTCAAAACTGTTCCTCCCCGGGAGAAAGGGATGCCCTTGGCTGGCGCCGCGCTGCTGGCTCTGCAGCTGAGCCGGGGCACCCCAGAAACGTCTTCGCTCCTGACGGAGGTTTCAGCCTCTTGGGTTCACATGCAGCTGGTGCAATTTCAAACAGCACCCAGGATACTGCGGTTTATACACCCACCCAGGACAGAAGAGCGCAAAGGTGTGTTTCTCTGCCCTGTTCTGCACTGTTTCTCTGCCCTGTTCGGCGTACAGACCGGATAAATGCCAGGGTCTGGCTTGCACCTGGCTTAGAGACTGTCGCTACACACTCCGGCAGTGCCAGGATGACTCACGGTGCTTTGCACGCTGCCAGCTGCCTTTGTACCGAACACAGATGTTGCATATGGAAAGCACAAGTAGTTGCAGCACAGCATCTCACAGACGGTCCTCGTCAAGCATTCACTGCTAATGACATCTACTGCAAAACGAACCAGAACTGACCCCTCAAGTTTTGTGATCAGCAACCGACTTCAGAAAAAGATCAACGGAATTACTTTCAGAAATCACATTCAGTGCACTGTATGAACCACTCACTGCACGATTTGGTGGTGCCTTCCCCCCCCACCCCCCGCCTTCAGGCTTCAAAAGTCACAGAGTCACAGAATCACAGAATGGTCAGGGTTGGAAGGGACCTCTGGAGACCATCTAGTCCAACCCCCTGCCAGAGCAGGGTCACCCAGAGCAGGTTGCACAGGAACACGTCCAGGCAGGTTTGGAATGTCTCCAGAAACGAAGACTCCACCACCTCTCTGGGCAGCCTGTGCCAGGGCTCTGCCATCCTCAAAGGAAAGAAGTTCCTCCTCATGTTTAGGTGGAACTTCCTATGTTCAAGTTGGTGCCCGTTACCTCTTGTCCTGTCCCTGGGCACCACTGAAAAGAGCCTGGCCCCATCCTCCTGACACCCACCCTTTAAGTATTTATAAGCGTTGATAAGATCCCCCCTCAGTCGTCTTTTTTCCAGACTGAAAAGTCCCAAATCCCTCAGGCTTTCTTCATAACAGGGGTGTTCCAGTCTCCTAATCATCTTGGTAGCCCTATCAATGGCTCTTTCAAAGTTAACAAACCTGGAAGGCTTCTGGGCATAAATGGATTTGGACTAAGACCTGGGGCAATGCCGTCTCTCATAACTACCTGTTCTTCTTCCCACACTTTTGGGAAGCAGAAAACCCAAGGGATATTTCTATTGGTGCAGCAGTATTTTTCAAACAGCACTCTAATCTCCCCACCTCCTGAAAATAGCTGCTATCACATGGGTGGGCGCATGTCATCTTTATGGGAAAGCTGCCCAGCCTGGATGGAGGAATTTAGAAGGGAGGCATCCAGCTGGTGCCAGGTGTAGGAAGAGGTACGCTCACTGTCAGCCCTGTCTCTTTACTCCCATATTTAAAAACAAAAAGGGAGTGCAAGCACAGCTCAGTCTGACAATCCAGATGAGATTTTATTTACATTTACTCTTCAAAGGTCAGAATCTGAATAGAAGAGTAAAGAAAAATTAAGCACACCAAATTTGCATTTGTCAGAAAACAAAGCAGAGTTACCAAACTCTCTCTTACAGTCCTGCCCGAGTGACAAGTAGGCGGTAGCTATTTACAGCACAGATACCAAGCAGGGCCGGCTCCCCAGCTAACACCACAGAGCAGCAAACAGAGCAATTCAGAGGCGATGCAAACGGCCTAAAGAGCATCCAGCAGGACGAGGAGTCACATTCATTCCCTGAATGGCACAATCCTGTACTTCAGCAGCCGGCAGAAGGCAGAGGTACCCATTACAGGGGAACGACCTGCCAGCAGACAGCCCTACCAGCCTGCTGGGACTCGGGCTATTTCAACCGTCAGCGCCGTACCACGGAGCCCAACAATGCCACGTGCCCACAGCCACGAGAACCGAGCAGCCAAGAAATCCAGAAAGCTGAGTCCCAAGTTCAAAGATTTATTTTTCCAGTGTTACATACACCCTAGGTATTTGCGAGGAGAGATTAATTTTGGCTTATGATTTCTAGGCTAGCAAAGCTTTGTCTGCTTCAGACTACAGAGCTCTCCCCCATGCTTAAATGGGTAAGGAGCCAGGGAATTTGAAATTTTCTAATAAAATCTCAGTGTGAGAGTTAAAATGTCATCATCACGTAACTGTTTCACCAATGATCACCCAAACGAGGTAATTTGTTGCGACCACCAATCCCCCTTAGGAAAGGGGGGAAAGAAACTTTAATAAGAATCTGAAAAAAACTGATAACCGTATTAGCAAGCCAACAGTAATGTGATTTCTCACTGGTTGTGTCTGAAGGGATAGAAGGCTAAATGTGAAGAAGGTGAGCTAAAGCAGAAGAAACTTTTTCCATCTCCCCAGCCAACAACAGCCTAATGGAAAGCGCCTAAAGTAGCAACCCTTTTAACTGTTACAAAAGAAAAAGGACAAACTTTGGGGTTTTTTCCCCTCAAATTTCTAATACCTTTTTAAAGAATCTGCTACTGAAAACAGCTTTACATACTTGGTAACTACAGCTTCAGGGCTATAAACTCGGGGTTCCACAGAAAAAGCTCAAAAATTCTCACAAGTGCCTCTGCACCTTGGCATCAACTTGCAGAACCAGCTCCTGCTTTTCACTTCCATTAAAACACTACAGAGAACAGCACGGATCACCATCGCACAATGTCAGGCCAAATTAAGTTTATTAGACCTTCAGCAAATAATTATTTCTAGCTTTATTTAGACATTGTATCTAAAGCATAGAAAAAAAATAATGCAAGAGACAAACAAATGCAATTCACAGGAAGTAAAAATCCCATGTTCCTTCTGCCCAGATCAGAATTATCGAAGTCTAACTGAAGGCATATTTTTACAGAGCTTGCTTTCTGTACAGAAAGCAAACCAAGCAACAATGACACATTTATCTGATCAGTACAGCTCACATCTCCCTATTTTTTCCGTACCTCACCCCACCTTCACTAATTTCTAGTAAGGCACACTTGTCATTGTGTGGGAACTTTGCCAAGAATACCCTTTATACCTAGGAGAACCACACAGTGCTCAGCCTACAATAGCCATTTTAGTATCGACAACTGCTACTGTTAGCTTGCCTTCTAACTGATAAGAAATTATTTTGTTTCTTCTGTTCATAAGATGAAAAACACAAGCAGGCTTGACAAAACACAAAGACTTAAAATAATGCTAGTCTGGGGTATTACCATGAAAAATAAATAGCCAACCAAAACACTTGAAAGAAAAATGCTTTCACTGTATTTGTTCTCAGAATCTAGATGATTTCTCCACATATTGATCTATTTAAGGTGTGGTGCTGTATATTATCAAACAAATCACTGCTCTCTTACTATTCTGTTTTGGTGATGTCCCTTCTACTTTAGTAACTTGTATCTTTTTAAAAAAAATAAGAAATGGTGTGTTTGCTCTCGCATAAGTAAGTACACCAGCTGTAATTCTGGCTTTCAGTTACTTAAAAAAAAGGCAAACCAAACTCAAAAAATGAGGTAGCCAGGTTGCTAGTGCAACTCTTCACACAACCCCAGCAATCCCAGCACTCCACGGAGGCGGAGGAACGTGGAGCTAGGCACTACCTGTCTGTCTACAATTTGTATGGGTATCATACAAAACATCTACTCCAGACAAGCAAACACTTTTGCAGCCGTAGACTGTGCTTCAAATAGTTTATCATGTGAAGATCACCCTCTCAGATTTGATTACTGTTTAATCACGCTTGTAGAATTTTAGGTTGTAGAGTATTTCTACCTTTCACATAAGAAGTTTGTTTAATCACTCAGGCTATGCTTAATATGCAGTAAGTTGTGCTGTGTAACTCAGATCACTTAAATTTGCTTCCATGGGAATATAGTGTTTGTTACAGTGTTCATTACAAGTTGATTTTAGTCTCTTAAGACCTCTCTTTGCTTTTGCTTTATAGCCTAGAAATTAAACCTTTTTTTTTTTTCCCTCAAGACGTTGAAGTCCAAAACTCTGAACACAAAACTGGGCTTTGGCATAGTGGGTTTGGTTCACTGGGCCCTTAAAGGTGTTTGTAGAGGGAGGTGTTGCTAAATCTGTAATGTCCCACTACAGCTTCTACCATCGATAATAATGAAGTAGATATAGATATGCCCTAGGTATCTATGAACAAGTTAGGTCGAGCACCGACATACAATGATAACACAGAGCTCTGTGTCAGCTAGCCATCCCTGCACCACTTCACTTCTCCCACAGATCCTCCAGCCTGGATGAGGTCTCTGATGTTGAGACACCAGGGAGAAGGACAAAAGCTAGTTAACGTATGAGCATACCCCAGGCAGTGACTGCACAGCAGACAAGTCCTTTGTTTGTTAGGAAAGGTGTCTGTGTGCGGGGAGGAATCTGGCCGTCCATTGTCTGCTACCATGGCTGCGGCTTCACAGCAAGAATCACCATCAGATGAACGTATCTCCTATTGCATAGCTCCTCATCTATTGTAATGCTTTTTTTTTCCTCCAAAGTCACTCTGCTAAAAGCATTTAGTTAAATTGCAAAAAAAAAAAAAAAGCTTCCTGCTGCTAACCTTCCCTTACAGAAAGGAAAACACCAATGTTTCTCTGTCATTCGTTTACCATTTGTCCCATGGAATCCGACCTGCTGGTGCTCTACTGATTTACTCTTGTCTTCAATACTTTGGTGACTTCCACGTCTGGGCTTCAGAATGAAGTGATAACCTGAGTTCAAACCTAAACCTGCAGCTTCAGACTCAATGAACTGAGCTGGCATGGTTAAGAACCCCCGGCTTTCTGCAGCCCTGTACTGCTAATCCAGCCATGGGGCGGCTTGCGTGCTGGGCATAGCTACCTTCGCTCAAGCTACGCTAATCAAGCTTCCACAAGTCAGGCTGGCTTCGTCACACTGAATACATACCTTAATTTGCTTACTGTTTCCAGCCCTGCCACTGAAGATACATGAAGGGTTTCCAGCAAGGGAGGAACCCACCTCAAAGACAATCGTGTTGTGAATCCTTGAGGCTGGCCTTTAGCCTTGCCGTCTGCTCTTTGCCTTCGTTGGCTACCTTCCCAGTGCCTGCACCCTTCTGCATGCCTCAGAGAGGAACTACCGAAGTTTATAGCAGCATTAACTCATCAGCTGGAAAGCTGCCAGGCTGCTTACATTTTCACTACAATCTTCTGAGCCCTGACTCCAGAGGGTGCTTACAGATAGGATCCATGGTCAGAGCCAGTATGCTGCTATACAACTGTTTTCTGATGTGCCTGGATCCATTTGGGGTGTTATGCGCAGATGCATTAAGGCTTGAATATCTACTGCAAACTGCCTCTATGAAGCAGGGGAAACAAATATCCTTTGCTTTTGTTTATCTCAGTCTTAGCGGTACTTATGTGCCTGTGGAACAAAAGCAGAGAATCCAAGCACAGAGCACACGAAGTATCAAAAATCAAGATCTACTGCACAACCGGTGCTATTAGTTTCTCGCAAAGATGATATACCTCTGGAGAATTGGTGACAGGTGCCTAGCTTATTTCTAGTTAGCAGGACGTGACAACTTTGTGCAAGGGAAGTAGGATTGGACCCAAAATGAAAACAAAGCCTAAAGCGGGGGGAGGGGGAAGGAACAATAAATCAGCAGAAAAATCACTAGACATCTGCTTTTTTTTTTAATTGACAACAGGACAAAACCTGTGCACTTCCAGTGACTTCTTTAATAATTGCTGTAACTGTTGTTGCTTGAAATTACAGAACCTGTACATTTTCCAGGATGATTATACTACAAAACCCCGATTAAAATACAGTTTTTTAAAGGAGAGGAAAATCACTTCCTAATGAGCTTTCCTTTAACATTGTCATTTAAATCCGGTATCACAGATAGCTTGGTCAAACTGGTCCTTAAGAGGTCACTTAGTCCATTTCCTGCTTACAGATAGAATCAACTGTACCTAAACTGCTCCTGCCAGTCATTTGTCTAAACTTTGTTCTTAAAAACCGCTGGTAGCGCAGATCCATGACCTCCTTACGCATACTTTCTTTATAGCTAGGTACTCCTCACATCTAAATTAGGTCTTCATTATGGCAATTTAAGTTGCTCTCCATAACCACCAGACAGGACTAGCAACAATTGCCTTATTTCCTTTGCAGCAACTATCTTTATAACCAAAGATTTTTCTTTCTTTCTTTCCTCTGATCTGTATTCTTTCCAGCTAGCCCACGTCACTTTGCAGTGCTATGCTTAAAACTGGATAAGGTACTTCAGCTGGCCTTTAACAGTGCTGAACTGAATGGGATGGCTTTATATACCATGTCTCCAACACTTCTTTTTTTTTTTTTCTTTTTTTAAATACATCCCCCCATTGTAACTGACGTTCTATTTATTTCTCTTGCTAGGGCCTCGTACTGTTGATTCCTGGAAAGCACAAGACCCTCAGAGTGGCTACACCTTTTCTGAAGAACTGCTCCTCATCCAGTCTTTTTTTCCCCTATGGATTTGTGCAGCTGATTATGCCTACTAAAGTGCTGTGCCTTGCAGTTCTCATTATTAAATTACATGCTATTTTTAAGGTCACTTCCTATATTTGCCCACATCACTTTGCATTCTAGTCCTGTCCTCCAATGTGCCTACAACCCCCTCCTCCCCGCTCTTACCTGCAAATGCAGTATTTATATGCTCTAGGTCCAGTATCCACGTCAATAATGAAAACATCAATTACTAATGACTGCAGGATGGTCCTCTACAGACCCTCTCTACAAATTCTTCCAACCTTAAAGCAACCCACTGATAACTACAGGTCACCGTGGTGTTTCATCAAGGCAATCTCTCCCCTCATTTGTTTCTGAAAGTGATGCTTAGAACAGCAGTTTCAACACTGTCAACTAAATCTGTATCTGAGTTCCTAAAAGATCTGGCCAGTGAGTTTTACAGTAACTGCTGTAAAATTAACAACTGCTTCAGCCATAGTTCTGAATTAGATAACAGTATAGTGCACTCTCCGCATGGGCAAAATTAATCCAAATTAATGCACGCGGGCTAGGACTCGTTTATCACTAGCAGTTACTGGCTCAAAGTAAGGCATCAATCTAAAGTTACAGCATAGTTCCTGGCTAGGTTAATGGCACGCACGCTCCTGTCCTAGAAGGCAGCTGGATATCCTTGCTCCTGCCTACCTAGCCCTGAACTCAGAAAACACGCTCAAGGTATTTTTCATGATGTCTGTAGTACCTATTTTGAAATGTTCCACGTCTATGCAAACCCTAGTTACACCAGCTCCAGGAAATCTCCACACATCAGTTGTATACGAAGTAGTCAACTCATTTTAAATAAAGGGCTTAATGTAGTTTAGCTGATTCTCTTATTTTTGGACTTTATTAATTTGAATTAAAAGGTGTCCTAAGTCTGTAAAAGTAAAGATGAAATCAAAGAAGAGTAACTGACAGACACAGACGAATCAGTCTGATGGGGAAGCGCTCAGTGTGCTAGGACCTTGCCATACACACTGTTTATCACAAACTAAGTATGACAGGCTGGCAGTGGGGAGCAATGCACAGTTTGAGTGTAAAAAGATATATATAGAGAGATACATGGCATATTTTAATCAGTTTTACCACAGAGCCCGAAGGGCCTTTGTACAGTTATACAAATGGAGATTTGAAAAGCAGATTTGTCCTTAAGTCTAAGGACACATTACTTCGTGGTTTTCACAAATTTTTACACAACAATGCTTGAAGAATGGTTTAAAAAACTGGTCCGGCTTGGGCTCTTCTATTGTTTCCAGATAAAACTTAGACATAATGAGGGTCCGTTCTCTAACACCAGTAGCTGATTGAAAAGCGTTTGAACTATTTCTACAACTCTAGAGTAGACAGACAGCCATGAATTATTTCATTTCTTTTCATTTTGACAGTAATGCTAATGAAAACTGGTGAAAGATTTATACGACCTTTTGACTAACACACAGACATTTAAGAGCGTGTACGACAGCACTGTGGCCACTGCTTACACAAGTGCCTAACCTGCAAATCTATAGGCATAAAAACTTACTCCCGTGAGTAGATCTGTTGGTTTGTGTTGCATAACCCTGTCTTAATTATGCCACTGAGATTACTTGCATGAGAAATTCACTATGTGGGGGTTGGTAAAACACCTTGGTTTATAGCTTGCAAGAGGTCGATACTAGCACAGGGAAAAAAAAGACTCGAGGCATTTTGAGTTAGTGGATCTGTCATCTACTCTCAACTGAAAAGAAAGTAATTTAAATATTCTCACAATTCAAAACATTCAGGAGTTACACAATCTTCCAGTGTTGCATTTTTTTAATAAAAGCATGTTAAATAACAGTGCACTCTAGCTCTACTTAACACTTAAATGTTTTACTGAAATGCCTTTCTAAATTTGTTTCATCCCTACTCCTTAAGCAGTTTCACTGACTGCTGGCACATAAGGTAAAAACCACTCTGCACACATAAAGATGGCAGAACCAGGCTGTCACTACAAATGGACAGAAACACAAAAATATCTGACTTCTGACTGCTGTGCTAAATTATTAAACCTTCCTACTCTGACCTCAACTATGTTCTTCTGGTAAGAAAGAGGGAGGGGAGAAAGAGAACGGAAGAAAATGCTTAGTAGAAATAATTCTAGATAAATCAAGGCTATCACTAGATAAATATATCTTTAAATCCCTGGGAGCCACTGATTTACGTTCAGCAACTAACAATAAAGGAATTGCTTTAGAAGGAATCACAGAACTATTCAGAGCTGGACAATACTAAAAAGTAGTATTTCAAGATTCACTTGAGAGCTACTTCAAACATGTTCTTACCAGAGTTGTGAACCCTCTTCATTGTATTTTTGAAACTGCAAATGCAAACTTCTGTATAGGGAAGGAAGTGTTCTAACACAATAATCGTGTGGGTTTGTGTTCTCAGAACCATTCTGCAAACTCCAGCTTTCTTTTCTCGTCGCATGCACTTATTGCACTCGCTGGTGAGAAAGCGGTGGGCAGGGAGAGCCAATAAAAAGTATAAAGTAACTATGAGAAGCTACATTATCAAGTAGAGTTTGGGTGACGTTTTTTAAATTTTGCTCATTCAGCTTCAGCACAGGCATTTTTGCACAAAATCCTAATATACTGTTTCTTACATACCTTAATCAACTTCTCCTTCTATAGAGAACTATTCAGTGTTCACAGCTGGGGTTTTCACTGCAGAGGTGAAAACAAGCAAAACTGACATCTTTTTTATCTCAGTGAGACTCATTATTCACCAACGTGAGGATGTTTGGCCAATAAGAAATTAACAGAATAAACACAAAACTGGGGGACTGCCATTGATCTGAAAAGTCAACAGCTTGACCAGAAGAAAAAAAGTATATGTGAAGACTTGGGCACACGTTTGTGCTACTGTACAAGGGCCTGGTATTTGACTGCATTCAGAATATACTTCCCCCTACTGATTTCAAAAAAGCAACAGAACTAACGCCTGGCTTTAACAAAGGAGAGATGGAAACTTACTACATTTGAGAGACAAAGGAATGGATTGACTTATTCATATCCTGGTGTGTCTGACAAAATGCTTTGTGTGAACAATGCCCGCTCTGAAGGGAGGGAGGAAAAATCCAGCAGAGTTAGTTTGAATCACCTATTTAAACCGTTTAAGCAAACTTGGATGATTTTTTATTTTTTTTCTCCCCTTTCCCCCGGGGAAGCACTATGGAGTAATCACATGAATCTGCCTCACTCAGTGACTGGAGTAGTCACCTCCACGGCAGAACCGGAGCAAACCACCGCTGTGCAGTAACATCTTCAACAGGCACAACTGTTTGCAGAGTAAACATTTGCCTATAACCTTACTGTAGATAGAGTATGTTAACAAAAGGGAGGCTTCTACCAGCTTAGCTGCGGCACCTTCCTCGCTAACACAAGGCTGCGTTAGCTCAAACCCAGTGCTACCTCTGCGCGTGGAAGAGCCTGCACCACCAGCACAATCCTTCATTGCTCCTCATTGTTTCAGACAGCTCAATTGAAAGAGCTTAAATTGCTGGTCTGAAGAATACCTTCCCAATATTGCTTTAAATACATACTGCAATGCTTCCCCACTCATGGGGTAATAACCACAGCGAGACAGTTACAAACATCTGGATTCATGGGTCCATAACTAAACCAGTAATAGCATTCGTCTGCCAGGGTTTTGCAGGCATTTTTCTTTGTGTCAAACTCCAGATCGTGGGGTTGGGTTGGCAACACTCTGCAGCGTAGAATTAGCCCAAGATGTGGCAGTAATGAAAGGGACAAATGCAGTCCTTAGGAAGCAGAAGAATCCTGTATTAAAACAAAACCCCTACATGCCTTGCTCCCATTGTGGTCAGTGCACATACTTTGGAGTGTTATTTTAAAATAAGTAATTTTAAAATGAACTATTCATAAATTATCAACCTACTTGCAAGCCTAGGAGAGGCTACCAACAGCAAAATCACCAACTGCTACCTTTTGTAGTGTTGCTCAAGAAATCACATTAGTATATACTAGCATATAAGGCCTGAAAAGAAATAGTAATTAAGATAATAATCCCTGTTAAGGAAAATCTTTTCAACAGACCTATCAGGTCAGGAGCTCACTAGCTAGAGGACGTGACAGAGCAGGGAGACTTTGGGACAATCCAAGCAGCTCTCCCTCAGCAAGAATTGCCGTTTCCCAGCAGCTCTGAAGGAGGAAAGTTGTCTCTCTGACCAGTGCTCTCGGGCCCATTTTTTGTCTGGCCTTCCTTCTTTTTTTTTTTTCTTTTTTTTTTTTAACCACTTGCTCTCAGATGTCTGATCTTTAATTTAACAAAGAGAAGAGATTAAAGCAAACTGACGGAACAGACTATAAAATGCTTAAATCCTCCCATTTGCATGGGAAAGATGCACTGTCTTAACTCACCTCTTTTTAAACCACATGAACTAAGCTCTGAGAGGATACACTGATTTTGGTGTTTGCTTTCATTTCCTACAAAGTTTATACCAAACTGGATTTGTTGTAAAATGGATTGTAAACTATAAACTAAGCTGGCACGGGTATTACTAAATTTACTTAATACTGGGTTGAACTTCAAAAACTTTCCCATGAAGATGAACAACGATTAATTCTGGAGTGGAAACGAGGAGAAATGAGGAAAGAAGACACGGAATACATGTTTTTGCTATTGTGGATCAGCAGGGCAGCCAGGAACTGCTAAAGGAAGTGGCTATAAATCACGATACCCCAGGGAACAGCCTCACTTGTGCCAGCCCTAAAATCCAGGAAGCACGATGAGCATCAGAGCCGGCTGTGCCCTGCTCCACCTGAGCTCCAGCCTCCAAGTTGGGCAGGTCAGAACAGCAGCCTCAGATATAACCTTAACTACAGAGCGGTGACCTCTCGTCTAAACAGTTTTATGCCATGAACTGAAAATAGTTATTCCAGATATGTCAAACCCATTTAAGAGCATCTCTGCAGCCCAGATTTACCACGCATTATGTGCAAGGTCTTTGCAGCATTTTCCTGGGAATGTATAACGGTGGGGTTTGGCACACTTCCATACCTTGAAGTATGTATAAGCGCTTGGCCATGGTTTGAAATTGAGCCGCCTAGAAGCAATAGGGCCAAGACCTTTTTAGCTTTGCTTTATGCTATTAAAAGCACAAAAGAAATTAAATACAGCACACTGCACCAAGTAGCAGAGCTTTGAGTTAAGCCAGTAAAAGCAAGAAAAAACAGGATCCTGTGTCCTCAGTTTACCTATCTGTCCTAGTGCTACGGCGCATGTTGGCCAGTAACTGACTCGTTTTGGGCTTTTCTGTTGGACAGGAGAAAACACGAGGAGAAAGCAGTACTTAATTTCCCTCCAACATCTTTAGTGGTTTAAGACCAAATCTAATTTTATTGTTTTCTGTGTTTTATCTTTCTTGGAAATCACACCCAAATCACAGGAACTTAACGGATTACTGTATGTTCAAGAGTAAAGCTATCAGCATAAAGATATTAAGTTTTATACTTGGTACCCCCAAGATGCAGTTCATATTCACTGCTCACAGACATGACAACGTGATCCATGACAACACGCTTTTTCTAACAGTTCATTGTCCCATTAACAGAATCAGAAATTAATTTCTACTGTTGAGTCAAGCAAGCAAAAAACTGCTATTTAGACATTTTTACTGTGCCTGTCATTCTGCCTAAATTCTGCCTAAAATAGAAATTAATGTGCAGCCCAGGCCTGCTCAGCACACCCAGGAACGGGGCTCTCTTGGGGCTCTGGCATTTTTATAGAACAGATGTTATAGGAATGGATGCGACAGTGGGAAATCTCACTGCTGAGAAAACCTACACCTCTTCTGCATGAAAATCACAGTGCACCTAGTCAGTGTCTTTTTAAAGTAGCTAAATCGGCCTCAGATCACTCCGATGGAGCGACTCCACGTGCAGTTACACTGGCAGGTGAGAAGAGGCAGCAGCCATCAGTGTTTAACACGATACGGGAGAGTTCAACATAGCCTTCAGTATTTGTACTATATCCTGTTAAAGTAACATTTAATGTTTTATATGTGCCATTATCATATTTAAAAAATTGCAATTTTTTTATCACTCATGTAACTGAGTAACCAGAAGGACTACCAACGTCCAAGAGCATCGGTTGGCAGTTGAATTCTTGTGAAGCCTGTAACAACGTGTGGACTGCAAATGATAAGGGTGCACTCTACAACTGGAGGAGAAACAACCTCGCATGAAGAAATCTCTTTGGGACAACTTATGAGACAAGGTTTTTTATTTTTAAAGCACAAGTGAATATGCCCAAGTTATATAGGGATTTAAATGTTTTTTTACAAATTCTTTTTCTTTTACAAGAAATGTAGTAAGTAGCATTCTGCTGCTTGTTGCATGGTGAGCAATGAAAAGGTGTCATACACCTGCTGGGTCAGTCTGTTGCCTAATCTGTGCTACTACACCCTGTAAGAAAGCACGTTACAAGCTTCAACTGCCCTGCACATAACACACAGCTGCATTTACCTCCTGATACCAGAAAGGTTCCTTCTAACAAGTCAATTCCAATGTAAGAGTAATCCTTAGGGCACTGAAGCTCTGTTCAAACTGTTCATCCTGAAAACCCAGAATCGCTATTAGAGAAGCCAATATCTCTCGTAAATATTTTTTTATTTTGCAAAAGGTAAATATGCATTCATCATACAGTTGCTATTGAGTAAAAGGGTTACATTCCTCTTGAAAAATACTTATGGGAACAGAAGCACTGAATTCCTTACTGACAAAAAAATAATCTTTTCTCCTGCGCTCTCTAGGAGAGAAACTTGAACAATTTTGGACACATTGAGGGGGGGTTTCATCATTCTCAACAGCATTCCTGGGCATCTGGTAGCACCAGTTCACAAGAACAACTCTCTGCGATACCCTTGTGCTAATACGAGAGGAACATGCTTTCCCAAGAGCTAAATATCAGATGGTATTGGAGAGTGTGAGGGGGGAGGCTGCTCTTTCTAAAAGCCAAGCTGTAACTTGCTGTACCCGAAACTGCTACAGTTATCCTTTTAGCAACTATAAGGTAAAGTGTTGGTGTTCTATTTCACTTAAATACTTTCTCTCCTATGCCCTTGGAGCCCGCTTTGAGGCTCCAACTATAAAGCGCATGACCAACACAGAACTAGATCCCAGTAATTTGTTAAAAGTTATTTAAAACAGTTATTTCAAAACAAAACAAAACCACCACCCCCAAAAAACCCCAAACGCAACAGAAATTTGCTCTCTCGATAGAGCTTGCCTCTATTGAAAAGAGAGAGGCACCGACCCTGCATGCAAATACATTCGGCTGCCCGAGCAATCCACAGCACAGTCCTCGGGGTAAGACACCTTTACCACAAATTCAACAAAACATAGCGCTGGTTAGTCCCTGCTCTCACGGACTAGTCAGACAGGAGAACAACTCACATTTTACTGAATTCGCAAGACCTGCACCAAACCTTTCCAACTATCCAAAAAGCCAAACAATTCCAACATAAAACCAGAAAGCATTTCCAGCATATTTTTCAAACGTGTACAGGGCTCGCTGTTACACATGAGCTATTAATCTGAAGACACCTTGCCGTCGGAAATCTCACTGAGATGCATCAAATAAAAGCAACATTATTTAAATGTAGCTTTACGGCAAATCTGAACACTAGATGCTCACAGCTAACGAGAATTTTTATGCATCCTTTAAACAAAAGTAAAACATGCAGAAGATTTAAAGAAATTAGCTAGCTATGCTACTATTTCGCGTTCCTACAGATCAAGCTCTCCAGTCACCATCACTTTATCTAAGACCAAATCACTCAATCTTCCAAGCTCACAATTTCATTTTCTAAAACCTAACAGAAGTGTCTCCCAAGCTGGGAACTTCCTTAAAAATACTCTCTGTCAAGACACTACAACTTTGACCAACAGACACATAAATTTAAAGCTTATCTAACTGTTAAGCAACATACTAGGAGAAAGCACATAAAAATCACATACGGTTCTTTACCTTTACTTCAGAATGAAGTGATAACTCTATAAACCCGGCACTCAAGAAGCCAGTTCAAACTACATGCAGACATTAACTTGAAAGCTTCAGCATATTTTGAAGTTCATGTAATTAATGTTTCACGAAGGCAGTGACCAGCTACGGAAAACAAACCGAATACACTCTGCTATGTACATCAATCACTAATGACTACGCCTCCGACAGGCAGACAAAATAGCAAACTTCGATATCAAACGTTCCCTAAGCTTGTTCAATCTGCTGTACGCAATTTTTGTCTAACAGTCACGGGTTGTAAACACTAAGTTTCTCATTTGTTAGCCTGAGCACATTAATCTCCTACCACCGTCCACAATTTAAGAAGCCGTTACATACCTGCAGTTAGGAGGAGGATCAAGGGTTATTTCAGCTAGCTCCTTCTGGATTCTGTTGGCGAAATGAGAACAGACACAAAGCATTTGAGATAGTCTATAGAATAAATCAGGGAATTACACTGCCCTCTACCACCATGCAGTTAAATGCAAGATTGGCTTTGCCTTCAGTAATGCTAACATGGCTGCTTCCTCTTTGTTCTCAGAGGCATAACCCAAATCCCACAGCTGAGAAACTTCGCAGCTTTTTTCCTGCTCCTCGCTGCACGCAAACAGAACGCTTACAACTGAGCTGGGTAGAGATTTCCCACAAGTATTCAGAAAAGTAACTCTTTTTCACATCCGAGCACTTTTTACCAGAGAGATTTTCTTTTCAAGCTAATATGCAAATGAGGCGGGGGGGGGGGGGGGGGACAGGCGACACTTGGCA